>VZTY01027169.1:69602-204431 GCA_013400935.1 Turnix velox | reverse complement strand
ATTTCCCCCATCCCCAAGCCCTAACCCCCCCCCCCATCCCCTACCACCTCCCACCTCTGCTGCTACCTCCTTAGTTTGGAGAGTAGAGGGGATGGGAAAGAAGTGAGACAAAGCTGGGGGGACCCCTGTGTCACCTCCCCAGGAGCATGCAGTGGGGTTACCTCTAGCTTGCCAGGGAAGAGACTCTCAAACTTCTTCTGGAGACTGAAGGTAAAGGTGAGCCAGCCCATGTTGGAGGCCTCTCGGCCCTGCCAGAAGTAGACAATGCACTGGAAGTCTTCCTCAGGCTGCTTCTCCTCCTCCTCTTCCTCACCCTCCTCCTCCCTTTTGCCTTCACCCTTCTTCTTCTTCTCCTCCTCCTCCTCCTCTTCATACTCCACCGGCACCCAGTACCTGAGGGCAGGAACAGAGGGTGATGTGAGGGATGGAACAGGTTGAAGCTCTTGGCAGGGAGATGTGGGAAGGAGATGGTCCAGCAGCTCCTGAGAGGGGCTGAGCTGGGTGTCACCTGCAGAGGAAGACGTAGCAGTCGTGGGTGTAGAAGTGGCCAAATTCCTCCTCAGGCAGACGAGCAAATTTTTTGCCCTCCAGCACGAAGCCCTCCATGCCATCCAGGTCCTCATTCCACTCCTCCATCAGCTGCTCTGCCTGTGACCCCATGGCACAGAATCACAGAATATCAGTGATTGGAAGGGACCTCAACAGATCATCTAGTCCAATCTCCCTGTTGGAGCAGGAACACTGAGACCACCTGCTTTGTGGCCACCCAGCCCCTTCACTAGCACCTGGCTGAACACCATAGGGGGACAGAGATGGCCCCCAGTCCTACCTCACTGAGGGGCATGGGGGGCTGTCTGGGGAGGAAGAGTGCTGTGAGGTCAGCCTTCATCTGGTCCTTCTTCTCTGCATCCTTGCGGACCTTGCCGGAGAGGCCGCCCTCCTGCAGCACTGTCTCAGCATTGCGGGTGTAATCCACACGCAGGACATCGTCCCAGTTCTTGAACTTGGACTTGAAGACCTACATGGGGAAGCAGGTAACCTACCTAAAGTACTCTCCCTTTCACCCAGCACCCCATCCCAGGGGGTCTAGGCTTCTGGGCTGCCCTACCTGGCACTCGGTGCCCTCCAGGTTTCTGGTGACCATGGCGTGCTTGGGCCGGTGCAACATCCCACACAGCTCCTGGCTCAGCTTCAGAGCTGCTGCCCGCACCAGCCGTGGTGACTTCCTCCCAATCCAGATGAAGACATCAGACCAGCAGTCCAGGATGTACACACTCTTGGTGTCCAGCAGGCTCTGCAGCTGAGGGCACGGCAGGGGAAAAAAGAGGTCAGGTTCCCGAAGGCTTTCCTGGCTGGAAAATACTCCCCCAAATTAACTGGGAAGAGCAGAGCATCCCACATCCAAGCCCTGAACCTGCCTCTCCCAGGGCATGGCTGGAGGCAAAGGAGGCAGGAAACCTGTCTCACTGGTCAGACTGGGAGAACCTCCCCGCCCCATCCTACCAGGCGCATCTCCGGCATCAGATCAGCCTTCAGCCTCTTCTTGTGCTCCACAGACAGCTTGTAGTTGATCTGGGGCAGCTCCAGGTAGCCCAGGCCCAGACCGACCTATAGAGGGGATGAGGACATGGGTGAGAGGGTCTGCAGAGCCCTGGCAGCACCAATGACCCTGCAGATGGCAGCTCCCCACCTTATACAGCTTGGGCTTGTGGGGCTGGAAGTCATCGGGGACACAGGGACGGATCTCCTCGGGCTGTCCCCCCAGTGCCTCCCAGAAGTCAGGGGTCTCCTGGCCCTGGGTGAGCAGTGTGATCTCTGCCTTGCCCTTCCGCTCATTCTTGTTGATTTTCTCAGCGAAGAGTCTGCAGTGGGGACAGGTAAAATAGCAGTTTGATTCCCTGCACCCCCAGTTCTCCCCCCACCCCAACCAGCACTACCTGGCCTTGGTGGTGCTGCTCAGCGTGGCTTGGTTCCCACGCCACACAAAGAGGTTGAGACCATGGTCCAGGAGGAAGACAAAGCTGGTGGGTACAAAGATGAGAAGAGTCAGGAGAGAGTGGGATGCACCAAGTGTCCTTCCCAACCCAGGGGTCTTTGCAGAGCAGGGCACCACAACTGCTGGGGCTGCCCAGTGGAATTTGGACCCACATCCTTGTAGAAAGGTGCAGGCACGGGCAATTTTCACTCCCCAATGCCCTAGGGTGGATGTTGCCAGCACCCTGTCCCTCTGCAGTGACCCTGTGTCCCCTGGACACTCCCTCAGCTCACCGTGGGTCCAATGATGTCCCTTTCAGTGCCACTGGCTCCAGCTTCACATTCTTCTTCCCGTAGACACGGTACAACCTGGAAGAGAGACACCCAGAGTGGGACATGGGGCACCATCTGCCCCAAGCATCCCTTCAGCCCATGGCCCCAGCAGTACCTGGTGACATACTGCGTGTCCTCCACAGTGAAGAAGCCACTGGCTGTGCCCCCCTCGATGTAGGAGATGTCATTGTCGAAGACCTGGAGGCAGAGAGGTGGGTGAGGGGGGCAGAAGCAGAGCTGGGGGGCTGTGGGGAAGCTGGATGTTGGCCTCACCTGGAGGAACTCATCGCTCTCATCTCCCATCTCCTCGCGGATGCTGCGACACTCGGCTCCCAGGTAGTTGCGGAGGTTGACGGCGTGGATGGCAGAACAGGCCTTCTTGTCCAGTGTGGCCTCCTGCCCGATCCAGTAGTAGATCTCCCAGTTGAGGGAGCCATTCTCATCCAGGAAGGTCTGAGAAAAGATGGGGTGTGAGATGCTAGTAGCTTATCAATACCTGGAGGGGGCCTACAGAAAGGCAGGGGTAGGACTTTTTAATAGGATATGTGATGGAAGGACTAGAAATAATGGATGTAAATTGGAAGAGGGGCAATTCAGGGTACACATATGAAATTCTTTCCAGTGAGGGTGGTGAGACACTGGAACAGATTGCTCAGAGAGGCTGTGGATGCCCCCTCAATCCCTGGAGATGTTTAAGGCCAGGCTGGACAAGGCACTGAGCAGCCTGATCTAGTGGGAGGTGTCCCTGCCTATGGCAGGGGGGTTGGAACTTGATGGTCTTTAAGGTCCCTCCCAACCTGAACTATTCTATGATTCTATGGTATGGCTGCAGCCCCCACCTGGGACACAGGGGACCTGTGAGTCTTCCCCAGGTACCTTGAGCACTATGTAGCAGTCAGCCTCGTAGAACTTGCCATGGAAAGCTTCATCCACCAGCGT
Source organism: Turnix velox (assembly GCA_013400935.1). Lineage (NCBI taxonomy): Eukaryota > Metazoa > Chordata > Aves > Charadriiformes > Turnicidae > Turnix > Turnix velox. Next base: position 201,185 of record VZTY01027169.1, on the reverse strand, counting down.
GGGAATAAAGTTCTCAATCTGCCAGACAGAGAGCCCAGGCAGCTGCCCCACGTCCTCACTGAAGAACTCAGAGTAGTCCAGCTGTGGCTTCTCCAGGCCCTGGTCCCAGCGGCGCGTCTTCAGGTCAGGTGCCTTTGCCTCCCCGCTCTCCTGTGGGGACACGGTCAGGTCACTGAGCCACCACCTGGTGTAGGACAGAGGCATCATGGTGCCACTCTTCCACCCCAAACCCTACCTCTATCTTCTTGTTCTTCTCCTGGGCTACGTCCGACATTCCCTTCAGCACCTGCTTGGCCTGGTCATCCTGGGCAGAATCCTTACGTCGCCGCAGACGCATCTTGCGGGCCAGGGGGTCCTTGGTGCCGCTCCCTGGGGACAAGGGGACAGGGTGAGATGCAGACAAGGCATCACATAGAATCATGGAATAGTTTGGGTTGGAAGTGACCTTAAAAATCATCAAGTTCCAACCCCCCTGCCATGGGCAGGGACACCTCCCACTACATCAGGCTGCTCAGTGCCTTGTCCAGCCTGGCCTTAAACACCTCCAGAGAGGGGACATCCACAACCTCTCTGGGCAACCTGTTCCAGTGCTTCACTACCCTCACTCTAAAGAATTTCTTTCTTATGTCTAGCCTGAATCTACCCCCTTCCAAATTACATCCATTATTTCTAGTCCTCCCATCACGTATCTTTTAGTCCTACCCCTGGCTTTCTGTAGCCCCCTTCAGATATTGATAATCTACTCTGAAGTCCCCCCTGAGCCTTCTCTTCACCAAGCTGAACAACCCCAACTCCTTCAGCCTGTCTTCATAAGGCAGTTGCTCCAGCCCTTTGATCATCTTCATGGCCCTCCTCTGGACCTGCTCCTACAGCTCAACTGGGGACAATCAGTGAAGCATGTCATGGGACTTGTTTTCCAGTCTCTTGCAGGCTGTCCCCCATGTCCCTACACATTTACCTGCTGCAGCAGCTGCAACAGTGGCTGGGGAGGCTCCAGCCAGGCGGAGCTGGTTCTGCAGGGAGAAGTCGATGTTGTACCACTCCGACGTCCGATCCACTGGCTTTGGAGGCATCACCAGGTTGGGATTCTCACGCACATCCAGGATCTGCCAAGAAGGGGAGAGGAGTCATCATTGCTCGGAAGCACAAGCCCCCAGGGACCCCAAGCATGTGGAGTAGGACAGAATATCTCTGAAGCACCCTGAGATTTGGTAAGGTAGAACGAAAGATGACCGAATCCATCGCCTGATGGCCCCAACACATCCTTGTGTTGGCCCCAAGTACCCCCTGTCCTCACCTTGCCCATCCCAATCTAAAGCTCCAGGATCCCAGGGACATGCTTGGGCAGTGCTGGACCCAGCCCAAAATGAGGGTGTTGGGTTCTCACCTCCAGGTCTGTCAGGAAGTGGATGGCCTCTGGTATTGTCACCAGGCGGTTCTTGTTCAGCACCAGCTTCCTCAGCTTGGAGCACCTGTGAGACCCAGACATGCTGGTCATGGGCAAGGCCAGGGACATGTCCTTCCCAGACACTCAGAGAGCACATATCACCACACAGCCTCCATGTCTCAAGGACAGAGCAAATCTAGCTGGGAGCTGATCCCTACCTGCACAGGCTCTCAGGAATGAGCTCCAGGTTGTTGTTGGCTGCCATGAACTCCTCAAGGTTGGTGAGCTTGCCAATACCTGAGGGGATTCCATCAAAGTCAAGCTTGTTGGAGTTCAGGTACATCTTCTTCAGCTTGGTCAGCTTGCAGATGGCTGTCTGGGGGAGAAGGAGATGGCAGAGTGAGGGGAAATTCCAACAGCATGAAGGCAAGAGCAGGGACACCAGGGAAAGACAAGACATACAGGCAAGGAGGTGAGCTCGTTGCGTGACAAGTTGAGGGTCTCCAGCTGGGTCCACTGGTCGATGCAGAGGGACAGCTCTGTGATCTGGTTGCTGCTGAGGTTGAGGCGTCGCAGGCTGCCCAGGGTGTAGAGGCACTCAGGGACACGACTGAGGTCGTTGCAGGACAGATCCACATCTGGGACAAGACAACAAGGTGAAGCCACCACCTGGACCCACACCAAGGCTGAGAGAGCCCCTGGAAGGCCCCATGCACTATGGGGCTGGATGCCCCAGTCCTACCTGCCAGGTTCACCAGGCCCTCAAGGCTGGTGGGGAGGTTGCTCTGTGTGCGCTGGGTGTTCCTGAGGTGGAGGGTCTGCAGGGCTGTCATAGCTGGAAGCTGCCTGTGGACCATGGAGCACCATGGGACAGAGATGGAGTCAGGGCTGGAGCTAGCACTCAGCCCAGCCCTGGCAGCGCAGGATGCAGCCTGGAAAAGGAGACCTTACCTGAGCTGTGCGTGCAGGAGAGGGTTGTTGTTGAGGATGAGGGTCTGGAGGTGGACCAGGCGTCTCATCTGTGGTGGGAGGCTCTCCAGATTGTTGTTGCTCAGGTCGAGGTAGAGCAGGTCTGTCAGGTTGATGAAGAGTTGGTTCGGGATGGTCTCGATGCTGTGGGGATATGGGGATCTTCAGGGCTGCCTGGGGCCTGCACCAGCCCTGAGGCTCCTCAAAGAGGGACAGAGTGCAGGATCTGGAGCAACGGGAGCTGATGGGTAGATGTGGCCATGGCTAGAGGAAGACAGCTGCCCTGGCCTAGACCCACCTGTTGTGGCCAAGGTTGAGGACCAGCATGTTCTTGGCATTCTCCAGTTCCCGAGGACACTCTGTGAGCTGGTTATAGCTCAGGTCCTGCAGAAAAGGGGAGAACAAAGCAGGAATTCCTCTCTGCTCCCATCCAGCAACCACCACCCAAACCCGAGGGGCAACTTTGGGGGCACAGCCTGCCTATGGCTAAATTGGGCATTGCCCTGATGATCAGTGCCCAGGACCTGGATGAGCACACAGTGTCCAGCTGCAACATCAGCCTTCAAAGGAGGCTTTGCCATAGGGCTATTGTGCCCACAGCCAGATTGCCTGGCATTTTGGCATGGGGTCATGGTCTTTCCTGTGCTGAAAGGAGCTCTTCCTGCAGAGAAGCTACTTATGGCTTGGCCAGCTGAAAGCTGAAGGGAGCTGGTCAGTGCTGAGACCTGATTGACTCATTGTGCCTTTCACTCAGATGCTCCTCAGCCCCTCAAGGGACCACGAGGGGCCACTGAGGTGCAGGAATAGGACCCAGGAGCCTGAGCTCACTCTGACATTAACTAAGGAGACTTTGTACCCACCAGCACCGAGAGGTCATCTAGCTGAAAGATGTCATCGGGGACTCCTGAGTTCTTCAGGCTGTTTGCACGAGCCACAATCGCCTTGAAAGTAGAGAGAGAGGAACAACTGTAGCTACTCACCACCCCTATGTCTGCTGAGCCCCCAGGCGTGGCTAGGGATGGTCCTTGTGTGCTCTCAGAACCAGGGGCAGATCTAAGGATGCCTGAGGACACCATCCCTGATAGAGATGGAACACATGAGTGGAACACTTACCCGGAGGCAGGGCAGGCCAGAGAGCTCGCCGTGGAGCGTGGTGAGGCTGTTGTGACTGACAGACAGATGTTCCTGTAGGGAAGCCCCAGACAAGCCTCAGTGAGCAGAAAGAGGAGCTGGGGCTGTCTGAGGCAGTGATAAGGCACCCCAAACTGATGTGGGAGCTCCTCAATCCAAGGAGAGGGTGCTCAGACACACATGGGGTGAATTCAGCCCCCACCTACACGAAACTGTGGGGATGCCCCCAGTCTTAAACTGATTTATCCCAGTGTGCCCACACTGCCTTCACACCTCTCCTTCCTTGGGGCAGATCTAGCTGAGACACCCAGCCTTGCTGCAGGGTTTGGGGTGCTCTGAGTTGCTACTGAGCTGGCTCGTGGTAGTCCCACACAGCCCCTCAGCAAATAACGCCCAGTTCTTGGAAAGACCTGTCACTGGGAGAGCTGGAAATGGGCAGCTGAGTAGGGATTGGCAAGGCAGGAGGAGGGCCCGGGGGAATTCTTGTTTTTCCCCTAACAGCCCAGCTGGTACCTGCTGGGAAAAAGGAGGAACTGGCAGACTGAGGGTGAGATGCCAGGTTTTAAGTCTAGCCACGGCCCCTGAGCATATGGCAGGACTGGCAGCAGCACAGAGGCTTTCCCTACTCCCTGCACACCTCTCACAGTGACGAGGACTTTTGGCAGCATTTAAAGCATGGTGTTTGCCTGTCATCAACTTAACGATGTTCATAACATGCTGCAGGACACCACCAAGGCAAAAACTTAGCCACTGACTCCACCAAAGGCCTGGTCACATGCAAAACAGGAGCCACCCAAATAACAAAGCCAGGCCACTGCCAGCTACTGCTCTTTCTAATTTAAGCAAAGAAGGAAGGAAAAAAAAAGCCCCCAAACCTTAATCCTCTCCACAATAAACCTTCACCCTTATATCAGAGGATATAAACGTGGTTTTCAGTCTGGTTTTCTAGGAAAACAAGGTGAAACCGAGTACAAGTCTCCCTCCTATGCCTCAGCCCCACTCCTAACAGCTCCTGCCTCACATTTCAACCACACAGTGTAGCTCAGCCCTATTATTAGACACCAGAGCATCTGCTGCGGAGCCACGAGGTTGGCAGGCACTGCTGAACATCACACCCCCCAGTGGAAGCCATCGAGCCACATCCCCCGCCCCAAAAGTGCTGCTCACCAGCTTTTGGAGGGCAGCGAGCTCCTCGGGCAGGTAACAGAGCCCTGTGCGGTTCAGCTTCAGCCAGCGCAGGCTGGTCATCGCCTTCACGTGCTCTGGGAAGTAGCCACCCTGCCAGGAGGAGGAGGAAGAGAGGAAGGAGGTGAAGAACGGTGACAAAAACACCAGTCTCAGGGGAGGAGTATCCGGGGACCTCAGTCTGAGCCACCCTCTGCAGTCAGAGGGAGATCTCGGACCAGGAGTCGGGGTCTGGGATTGCTCGGTCCTATGGGATTGGAAGGGGTTAGGAGGGAATCCGATGGGATGGGGGAGTAGGGAGATTACATCACCCAGTCCAATGGGATGGGGAGCTGTGAGGGGAAGCGGGGATCACCCAGCCCTATGGAACTGGGACCTGTGGGGGGGAGTGTCGGGGTCGCCCAGTTCTATGGGACTGGGACCAGGGATCACTCAGTGTCATGTCTGATAGCTGGGAGGTCAGGGCAGCCCGGTCCTATGTGATTAGGAGTTGAGAGGGGACTGGGAGTGCCCGCTTCCTATGGAACTGGGATTGGGAGACTGGGATCGCTCAATTCTATGGGATTGGGATCTGGGATCACCCAGTGCCATGGGATTGAGAGTCAAGGGGCCAGGATAGGCCGATCCCACGGGACTGGGAGTTGCTGGGGAAGCTGGGATCACCCACTCCTATGGGACCGATAGCTGTGGGGCCGGGATCGCCCAGTCCTAGGGGACCGGGAGACCACCGCCTGCTGTCTCTGTGGGGCTTCACAGGCTGGGATCAGCCACTGGCCAGCCATGGAGGGGTCGCCGGTGGGCTCAGGGTAGACCTTTTACACCCAGCCCCAGTTTGGGGACATCCCCAGAGCACCGGGCCCGGGGGGACAGGGATGAGCCGGCGGGGCCGGGCCGGGCAGGACAGCGCCAGCTTGGGCCGGGCCAGATCGCGCTCGGAGCCTAAAGTCAGACTGTCCCCTCCCTCCTCCGCTTCCTCCCCCATCTCCTCCCGCACCTTGAAGTCGTTGCCGCTGAGATCGACGCCGCGGACGAAGGGCAGAACACCGGTGGCCGCCATGGCGGTGGAAAAGCGGAGGGAGCCGGCGGCGGCGAGACCCTCCCAGCCCCGCCAGGCCCCGCCCCCGGTGATGACGTTTGGCGGAGGCGGGGCCTGATTGGTTCCGCTTCCGCCTGCGGCTTCCTTCATTGGCTGCGGCCGCGCCGGGGTTGAGTGCGGCCCAGCCGGGAATTGGGGGGGAAATCAGTCCCGGTAGCCCGGCCCCGGTAGGTCAACTCAGCCCAGTCAGCTCCGCTCCTGCCCTTGAGCGGGTCGGGGTTTGGGGGCGGTGCTCGCTGCCCGGCCGCCTCCGCTTCTGGACAGCGCTGTCATCCCGGTATCCAACCTCCGGTGGTCGGCGTTCCCCATTCCCGTCCTGCTTCAGCGCTGCCGCGTTTCCCCGAGGCTATGGCGGCGGCAGAAACGGCCGGTTGACTCTTCTCCGGTGTGACCCTTGCTCCCGCGCCGCACCCAGGCGGCCCGGCGGCGGCGGGAGCCTTTGCCCCGGCTCCCCCAGGGCGGCGGGTCCGTCCCATCGTCCTACCGGCGGTGACTCCCCGCCGCTCCTCTCCTTCCGCAGGGCGACCATGGCCGAGTTCGGGCGGCAGCGGGGCAAGCGGCAGGATGAGAGCGGGCTGGGCAGCGTCATTGACCTGCTGCTGGCCAACGCCAGGCTGGTGCTGGGGGTCACCGGAGCCGCCGTGCTCGCCATCGCCACGCTGGCCGTTAAGCGGGTAAGGCTCGGATGGCCGCCGTCGGGGCTAGGGAGGACAGGAGCTGCCGTTCCTCCTTGTTGCAGTATGGGCACAGGCTACAAAGGGTTAACACCTCCCGTGGGAAGAGGCTACAGGCCTCACTAGAGACTGCTGAGCTGTGGAGCTGCTGTGTCCCCCCCCACGCTTGTTTGGAATATGCCATCCCATATTCCATCCCAAAAGACTCCTTGGGTTTAATTTCTATTTAAATTATTTAAATACACGATTCTTTTTTTCCCCACTTTAAACCAGCAAGAGGGGAAATGCTCACCTTTGTGGCCCCCTGAGGTGTCTGGTTTTGCTGGTGGAAGCCCTGGGTGGGTCTCCTTGCTCGTGTACCTTTTAGCTTGAGGTGTGATCACGGGGCAAAGAGCAAGGAGGTACCAAGGTGTCCCTGTGGGTTTTCCTCCCCTCTAGCTGATTGACCGAGCCACCAGCCCTCGGGATGAAGGTGATCCCAAAGCTGAGCAGAAGACCCTGGAGGAGAGCTGGCAGGACTTGGCCTTGATCAAAGCCACAACAAACCCCCCCAAGAAGCAGAGGAGGGAAGACCTCAGCGAGCCACTGCTTTCTGTGGCTCGGCCACCAGTACCAGGTGAGGCTCGTGGTGGCCATGGCTGGGAAGATCATCTCGGTGCCCTCCAGTCCGGCCGTGCTGCTGCTCCCCCTGCTCTGGGAGTTCCATGTTATTTTTAGCTCAGTGTCCGGGAAGCCAACCCAGTTGTGCCCTCTCTCCTGGGAGGCTCCCAAGCTGTGGCCCCTTTTTAGGCAATGCCTGTGTTAATGGCACCTCTGATAACGTCCTGGCTGTGGTGGAACCTGACAGGGCTTTGTTTCCTCTGGAACAGGGGCTGCTGCTCTGGGTGTCTGGGTCACCAAGTGGGAAAGCAGCCAAGCTCCATGCAGGGCAGCTCCTGAGATACCAGACCTGGAGCAGGATGGTTTGTAGGACTTGGATCTCAGTGGGGCTGAGACTTACAGGGACGTGGCAATGGGTCCTCTGTCCAGTTACTCATGTGTAGCCTGGTTTATCCATCCCTAGCTGGGGCTTGATACTAGGCACTGATGGGTTTGTGGGGTAATTTGGGCTCTGCCTGGGCTGAGAAATACTGTTGAAATCAGAGGACTCTGTGGTGGCCCTCTTGGCAAGGTCAGATGTGGGCTGAGAGCTGAGCACCCAGCTTGTGCCTCTGCCTCATCTGCAGCAGAAGCTGCTGTATGTTGCAGAAAACTTGCTCAGAGTTGTAGCTTCACCCTTCCTTCTACTCCATTCCCTTCTCTACAGAGCCCATGGTCTCCTCTGCTCCTCCAGAGACCCCTCAGGTTGAATCCATCCCTCAGCACTGCCTCACACTGCAGGAAAAGCTTCTCTCCCACTACAGCAGCCAGCTGGCTGTGCCTGAGGTCCAAGTGTCCCTGGCTCCACAGCTGGCCAAGAGCATCTGCACCCAGCTGCAGAACTTCCTACAGAGCAAATGTCCGGATCTGCCCTTTGGCAACCTCTTCCTCAGTGGTCCCCTGCTCGATGACCTTGAAGCTCTCACAGCTGACCACATCCACCTCATGCTGCCAGTGGAGCTCGATGCTGCACTCTGGAGCCTCATCCCAGGAGAGGACACTGTGGTGAGGAACCCCCAGTACTGGATGATCAAGAGGACTGATCTGGAGTATTTCCCTCGTGGGTGCAGCCCCTGGGACAGGTTCATTGTGGGTCGGTACCTCTCCTCCAATGCGCTCAGTGAGACCCTCCACAAGATGCTGGTGGCCTCCATCAACTGGCCTGCCATAGGCAGCCTGCTGGGGAGCCTCATCTACCCAGTTGTGGCCTCCCAGGAGCTGAAGCTGGAGGTCAGACATGATCAGGTGGAGATGAGCATCACCCTCTTCCCAGTGGTGGAAATGGAGAATAGAGTTCTTCTGGCTGCTCCCCCTGAAGGACTGGTGGAGAACCTCTGGCTTGAGAGCTTTTACAGAGCAGAGGTCTCAAAGGTGAAGGAGCTGGATGCTGGTGACTCTGGGGCTCGGCAGCTCTGCCTCCGTATCCTGAATGGCATCTGCAAGAGCCATCCCACCCTGCACAAACTGAATGGCAGCCCCTTGACCCACGTTGTCCTTCATCTCAGTGCCACCAGCTCAGACTGGGCAGAAGAAAGCCTTGCTGATCGGTTCCAGCAGGTGCTTGAGGAGCTGGTGGGCTACCTGGAAGAAGGGTTCCTGCCGTCCTATTTCAATCACAAAATCAACCTCTTTGCTGAGCTGTCAGAGGATGAAATTGATGAGATGGGTTTCATGCTCTACAGGGCCATATCTGAGCCAGAGCTCCTGCTGAAGGAGAAATGACCAGTGTGTTGGGAGCTCCTGAACATAGGGTGTTCCTCACCCATCTGCTGCTCCCTGCTGTCAGGGTTGTGATGCTTCTAGTTGACTAGTCAGTAAGAGGCAAAGTTCTTGCACTTTATGAGGAAAAAAACCCGTATTTTCTAACTGAATAAAATGTGCCTGAGCAGAGGTGGATGCTGGTGTAAAGAGCCTTTGGCTGGGAGGCTCTGCTGAACCCAGGGAGAGTGTAGCCCACACCTCAAGTCCCTACAGGTGAGTCCTGAGCATTGGGAACCAACATGGAGCATGTTTGATTTGTGGTTCCCAGTGTCCTCCACCTCTTGGGCTGCTGTCACACTCTGGAGCTGCTGTTCCTTGCTGCTGCTGTGTTCTGCAGCCCCCATAGGGTGAAGTGTCCCCTTGGACACACTTGGTCTGCCTGTGCCATGCCCTCAGCCAGCTTTTTGAGGTAGGTTGGGAGCAGGAGATTGCTCAAGCAATGGCCTGGGTGGTTGTCTGGGCACTTGAAGGCTATAGCCATAGCAAAATGGACTTTGGGTTTATTCTTTGGAAACCCTTTCAGCTGCCAAAAGGGGCAAGCTCAGCTCTTCCTCTTCATTCTGCCAGTCTTGGCTCCAACCCCAGGCCTTGGAGCTTCATGGTCCTTGTCCCATGTAGCGTTTGTTTTGCTGGAAGATGTCCTGGAAAAGGCTGTGGCAGAAAGAGAGCAGCTGACTCCCAGGAGGTTCCTAGTGTCTGTCCCTTGGTAGAGGCTGCAGCAGGTCTGTGTGTCCCCTTCCAGTCTGTCCAGTGAGCTTCTCACATGTATTGCTGCTGTCTTGAGGTCTGCTTCTCCTGGAGCTCTGTGGTATGGGGCAGGAAAGTAGGGTAGGAATGATGCTCTGAGCAGAGTACTTGCAGGAACTGAAGTGGTTTATGCTTTTTACTAAGAAGATATATTTTGGGTATTTTGGTTTTTGTTGGTTTTTTTTGTTTTTTTTTTTTCCTTTGGATGGCTGCTAGTAGGCATTGGCTCTGCCTGTAGTCTCAGAGAGAAGTAATATATTCTTGTACTTAATAGGAAGAGCTGTTTATTACACAACTGGTGGAGATGGATTAATCCTGTGGACTTCAATGTGAGCAGCTGCTGTGGTTTAGTTTTATTTACAGCAATCATTTTGTTTATGGGAAGGGGGGGAAAAAACCTCAAATCTGTGCTTTTCCTCCCAGTCTGAAGATTAGTTTGTTGCTCCAACCCACTTCCCAGGTGTCAGCCATGAGAATAAACCTTCTCTGTGTACACTGGTTCTCATGTGTCAGCTATTCTTTGTCTCCTTTCTGGTGTTAAGGGCTGAATTGATCCTCCAGCTGCATTGGTGTGTCTGGGAACTACTTGGGTCCTCCCCACCCTAGCTTGGTGGTGCTCAAATCCTATGAGGCCTTTCTCCTCCTCTTCCCCGAATCCCTGTGCCATCAGAGGGTGAGACCAGTAAAGCTGGTAAGGGCCAACACCTTCAGCAACACTTATCCTGCTGCCTCCCTGCTACACTGATGCTTTCTTCTGCTCTTGCCATTCAGAGGCTGCTGCCCAAGCTCCTGCTGTGCCTCTGCCAGCTCAGTGGTTGCATTACAAAGCCTCATAAGCCTGTTATTTTGGCTCCAGGTTGGTATTTTTAGGCCACAGCTGTTAATGGTGGGAGTGAGGGGTATGGGGAAATGCAACCCGAGTTCCTCTAACCTCACTCCATGTTGAAGTTGAGGGCTTTCTTCTCTCTCTCGTGCTGACCTTAAAGTGAAGCTGTGCTGCTGTTATCTGTTCTGCTTCAAACTGGGTTGTAGGAAGTGTCCTGCACACCCTAGAAGATCCGTGTGCTGTGTGTCACCTCAGTAGTGACCCCAGGGAACTGCTCAGTGTCCCAAAGCAGCATCTAAGGCCCTGGGGTAAAACCAGAATGCTGTCCTCTGGCAGAAGAGGAGATAGAGTCTTGTGGATCTACTTGCATTGAAGTAGAGAGGAAGTCCCAACAGAGAGGAAGGAGGTAGCCTGGCTTCCCAAGGAGTTCAAGCCTGCCTTCAGTTCAGCCAGCTCCCTGCCTGTCTGCCTGTCCCTGGGCAGCAACACCACAGCTGGTGAGATAAAACCATTTTCTTTACCCCTCTGCAGCAGCTCACTCCTAAATAATTGCCAATAAACTCTGCCAAGAAACCTTCTCTATCATTCCAATGAGAGAGTGGGAAGAGGAGGATTTGGGTGGGTGTTTAAAAAGTAACAGCCTGTTTTAAGAAGGAAGAAGTAATAAGGCAGAGTGAAGATGTCACTGTATCAAATTAGAAAATTAAATACTATTTTAATAAGAAACACATTAGTTTGACAAAAATAACTTCCATGAGCTAGCAGTGTTGCAGAGGTGGGTCTTGAGGTTTGAAGAAAAACTTGATTTCAAATTCTGGAACCATCTAAAAAGGCTTTTCCCAAGCACTGCAGCTGGGCTTCCCTTTTAGGGCAAGCACTCCAGCATCTCTGCACCTTGCCCTCCTGCACTGGAGAGGACCACCATGTGACAAAAAAGAAAGGGGAATGTGTCTCAGGTAATGCCAGCTTAGAAGGGAACTTAAAATAAAATTCCACACTGTGGAAAGGCAAGGTCTGAGATGTGCTCAGCAGCCCTGGGGTCTGTCCTGGGGTTCTTCCTTGTGTAGAAAGGCTATGTACAGCTCTCACCATGGCAGGAGCTGCACCAGGACCAGATCCAGAGCTGTTTTCTCTGCAGGTTGAACTTCCAAATGCTTCCTTGAAATGGTTTGACTATTCTAAACTGCTCAGCAGATGAGCAGTTGGAAACAATGGCTGACACCAGCAGCAGAGCCACCTTTTGAAGCTGCTTGAACCCTTGCTACTCGGGTATGTGCTGTCTGCAGGAGGATGGTAACTCTTGGCCTGCAACCAGCCCTTTCAGAAAGTACTCAACAGGCTCTTTTCTAGATTCCAGTTCCTTTCAGCAGTAGCTCCCATAGCAGCTCACAGCCCTGGACATTTTAGGCTCTCCAGATGTCTGTGCAGGCTCAGTGGTTTCGAGGGCAGGTTTTCCTGGTGTGGCCAGGTTGGTGGCAAATGCTACAGGTCCGTGGTTTTTTGGCAGCAGCTTCTGAGGAGGGGCCACTTGGCCTCTTGGCTTTGCTTCCCATCCCTCTTGTGAATCCACTGCTGCCAAAGTGGTTTAAAGAGACATCTCCAGAAGGCCCTAGAGAGAAAGGAACTGTGTTTAAGTACCTCTGAAAATACAAGTTGCTGAGGAATAGAAGGTAAGCTCAAAATGTCAGATCAAGGATTTTGCTATCCCAGGCACTTGGACTGTTCCTGAAACCACAGATTTCCCTAAATAGTTACATGTTACCCCTTTGTGTTGCAGTATTATTGAAACATGGGAACAGAACAGGGGTAACTGACCTGTCTGGCTCATCTGCAGCTGAAGCAGAGCAACAAAACATGCCAGAGGAGAACCTGGATTTTAAGTAGTTCTGAAAACTTGATTGTACCCCTTTAGACTCAAATTCCTGAGAAGGAGGTCAGCCTTGAAGATCCCTCCAGACCACAGCTCCATCTCTGTACTCTGCCTACTGCTCCTTGGTGTCAGTGCTCTTTCTTCTGCATCTTTATTTTGTGATGGGTTCTATTTATGATTGTTTTGGGTTTTTTTTAATGGGTATTTGTTTTCTGTATTTCTCCACCACAGCCACGCTCTGTTTCTCAGCTCTGATCAAAGCTTCAGAAAGACTTGGCCTTTTATTGCATTCCTGAACTAGGGCAGAGGGAGCAGCACAGTTTCCCTGGCGTGACAGAATGGGGTTTAAGATCTCCAGAAGTGTTACCACTGCTTTAACTTTGTACAAAGTAACAGCTCTCTCAGAACTGAGTACTGTAATTTAGGAGGCCAAATTCCCAAGCGGACCATTGGAAGGAATGCTGGAGTTTTTAATGGAGAGACAAACAGATGCTGAAGCTTAATGCATGCAGAAGCAATACATCCTGCCCAGAGCTCCATGGATGTGTGCTATGAGGACATATGTTGCTGGCATTTGGGAAGGTAAGCCAGACTCAGTTGTTACAAGCAACATTTGAAGTGCTATAGTGCTGCTGACAGATGTTCAGAAGACAAACCTGAAGTCTGTTAATTGTGGGAATCATAGAATCATAGTGTTGGGAGGGACCCTCAAAGGCTATGTAGTCCAACTCCCTGCAGTGAGCAGGGACATCCTGCACTACATCAGGCTGCTCAGAGCCTCAGCAAGCCTGGCCTTGGCTGTCTCCAGGGATGGGACCTCCACCACCCCTCTGGGCAACCCGTGCCAGTGTCTCACCATCCTCTTGGTGAAGAACTTTTTCCTAATATGTCATCTAAACCACTAGTTTCAAACCATTGCCACTCATCCTATTGCTCCATGCTGTCACGCTTGCTGTGAGAAGCTCCAAGAACAGCCTCCAACCATCTCCCCCCAAGCCCAGCCTTACCTGGTGCCACGTTTTCATCTGCCCACTGAAAGAAGCCACACTGCTGCTCTCGGGGTTTGGGGCAAGTGTGGAACTGTCGCCCTTTGTTGGGCCCCTCCTTCTGGACGGTTCGTGTGACAGCCGGCTGGTCACACTTGCAGACCGCTCCGCCTCCAGCATCAGAGCTGCTGTTCCCAGGGAAATCCGGGCCTCTCCCTCCTCCCGGCCTCTGGAATCCTGCTGAGCTCCTTCCAGCAAAGGGCTGGGGCAGCGCAGAGCCCCGGGGAGCTGCGTTGTTTCTGTCCTCTGCCTGCTGATCAGCCCAGAGGAAAAAGTTACAGCTACTGGAGCTGCACTTGTAGAACTGCCGGCCTTGATTGGGTCCTTCTTTGCGCACAGTTAGCAGCAGGGCTTCCACCCCACAGTTGCACATCACTGCGTTGTTCCCATCATCTGGAGCAGCCAGAGGAGCAGCCCTGGGTGCTCTGGTGGAGTTCACGGAGAGAAGGTGTCCTGGTGCCAGGTTTGTAGCTCCCCTCACATTCCTGCTTTCACCACTGGCTCTGTTAAAGGAGTTGTTGACCTGCAAGTGGTTGGCTTGCTGGCTGGCTGATGGTGTGGGTTGGGATGACCGGTGTAAATACTTGAGGTCCAAGAGCTCTCTTAGCATCTCATCACAGCCTCCAATGCAACCAACAAACTCCAAGGGCATCACCGGTGGAACGCTGCCTCTCTTGAACTTAAACTTCAGTCTGAAAGGAAAGGAAGAATAGAAGTCACCCAGTTCATACAACTTCTCATCAGCAGACCCTGATTTGGTGTTTAAGGCCAGGCTGGACAAGGCACTGAGCAACCTGATCTAGTGGGAGGTGTCCCTGCCTATGGCAGAGGGGTTGGAACTCAATGATCTTTAAGGTCCCTTCCAACCCGAACTATTCTATGATTTGGATTTGAGTTTTTCTTATTCTTTTGTTTAATTTCTTTTAAAATTATGCTCTACCCACACTGACCCCTCTTTATTCTATCTCCAAGTGTTGCTTCAGCTTTCCAAGACTGAATTGAAAACGGCTGCCCAGCCCATGGAAGTCTCTGGCCCTGATGGCTACCTTGTAATGTCAGAGAAACTGCATTTCCCCAGGAATAAATGCTATGACCTACCTGTGAACGGGATGAGGTTTACACACAGTGCAGATGCTTTCATCCCTGGCCACATCCAGCACAAAATCAGGAAACCAAACTGCAACTTTACAGGCAGGGTAGCCCGCGCAGCTGAGGTAGAACCTGTCGTGGGACAAAGGCATCAGATGAGGAAAAGGCTAAGTCAAGATGGTGAGTGATCCATTTTCCTGACTCCTCAAACATTAGGAATTGTCTCAACAGCAATTTTTGAGGGTAAAAAGGTACTTGAGAGAGATGTTCAGCTGAGTCCACACAGATTGTGTAGCTGGAGCCCAGGTTTTTAGGCTTGCTGCAGAGGGAAGGTAAACGAACAGCTCCTGGAAAAACACAAATGAACACAGAAAGCTACTCTGTACAATAGGTAAGATCACCAACCCGCCATTCTTCTTGGTCTTCAGGACCATGTCATTGTTGCACTGTGGACACTTCCGAACAGAAATGGGTGTTGCTGGGTAGACCTCCTCTCGCTCTGCGATTTCTGCAGCTTGTCCAAAATACTGAGCCAGGGCCTGGTCTAACCTAGGAAGAAACAAGCAAAGCATCCTGTGTGTCTCCTCTGCAAAAAGCCATCAGGCACCACAATGAATTAGTGCCTCCTGTCCTTCACACAGCAACTCTGAGCTTCTTCATGACTATGTTGATCCAGTGCCATGCCTGTGGAACAGGCCAGGTGTGGGTACAGCATCAAAGAGGGAAGTGGATGCTGCTAGCTCCTTCAGCCAGCTCTGAATTTAACCTTTAGGGTTTAAACTAAGATGAGCAGCTCATTGGCACCAACTGGGGACAGTGTGCCAGGCTGCGAGTCATCCCTTCCCACACAGATGCCTACACACCCTGGGCAGAGCTCCAGGGAAAGTGTGTGACAGGATCCCACTCCAGCCTCAGCCCTGGGTGAGAAGTCAGCACCTCCCAAAAGAGCAAAGCAAACAGAAGAGGGCAAAGACAGGACTCACTTATTGGCTCTGGCCACAGCTTCAACGAAGACTTGCTTGTACTTCTGGACCTGTTGCTGCAACACTACAGCTTTGTCCTTCTTCCCTTCACAGATCAGTTTCAGATCAGACTCTAGCTCAGCTCGAAGATCAGGCTTGGACATCTCATAGCCCATGGAATCATAGCCTGAGGAACAAACACACCCATGTAATAAGTAGAAGGAAGGAGCAAGTAAGGAACTTGCCATCTTACCCACGGGCATTTTCCTTACCTTCAACCAGCCCCATGCCCAGGTGGCCAGGGAGGAACCGCTGATCCTCTGTGAGGCCCACGTACATGCGTGTCTTAATTGTCTCGATGTGCTCAGCATGAGTGGCATCAGTCCCTGAAAGCAGAAAGGTCCAACTAGGTACCAAGAACAACTGTCTGTTCTACTCCCAAGCAGGCATGGATGAAAAGCCAACCATTGCTTTTGCCACCATCCCTACAGCCAGCCAGGTCATCCAGACAGTCGCTAGTCAGATGAACCTGGAGGTGTACAAGAAAAGGCACTGAGCAGCCTGATCTAGTGGGAGGTGTCCCTGCCTATGACAGGGGGGTTGGAACTCGATGATCTTTAAGGTCCCTTCCAACCCAAACTATTCTATGATTCCTCAGTGCCTGTTGCACAATGCAAGGTGATAAAGGGACAGGGAAACAAATTATGGTCAAGGACAACACTGTCCTCGCTGAGCTCCACTGGCAGGGACACACTGGACCTTAAATTACACATCTCTCTAAAGTAAGAAGCTGCTCTGCAGGTTCCTTAGGATCTTTGGACTTTGTCTGCAGGTCTTTACTATCCCTCTGTTCTGTAGATTTAAGTGATTTCTTATCTGGAACTGACATGTAGGGAATTTCCTGCTCCAAGGGTGAGCCAGAACTGATGTTAGACAAGTTGAGATGAAGGTTATGAACAAAGCTCTCCCAAGAGTGAACAGCCACGCTGCCAATACTGACCAATGCCATGTTTCTCCATGAGAGCAATCAGATCCGCTTCTGTGAGGAGCAATGGAGGGCTGGTTTCCCCATCAACCATCTCCACTGTAGTGGGCTGAAAGCGAGATCCTTTCTCATACAGTGGGATAACCTGAAGAGAAGGAGAATCTCTTTGAAACTGCCCTCCTAGTTCATTTACTGAAGACAAAATACCAGGTTAGCAGGAGGCCAGTGCAGTCATAGGGCCAGCACCCTGTTCTGGAGGACATCCAATCTCAGGGTCCTCAGAATTAGCTAGAAATGAGCTGCCAGAGAGACCACTGGGTGAGTAAAATGAATCCCACAGCCCTGTAAGATCTCTCCTATGGGGTCAGAAGGAGAAGAATCTATCCAAAGCTGCACAGATTTTTTAGCAGTGATGGTTCTGAGTGAAACAGCCAGTGGGCAAGAAATTGAAAGGTTTGAAGTTGGCAGTGAGGTGTGATTCTAATCTCCAGGTGTTCTAGCATTTCCCATCTGCATTATTCAAGGGTATTACCTTATCACTCCACTTCTCATAAGGATAGACTTCCAGATAATTTCGAGCAAGGATCATGAGTCCTTGAGCAATGAATCGCTCGTTAGAGATGTCAATCTCCACAGTTGTTTCCTGCCCCTTGGCATCTTGAGAGCAGCAAGCCAAAAAATGGCGCACGATGAATTCATACAGTCTCTGTTCATTGCCCTGGGATCAACCAGAGAAGAGGGTCAGAGTCTTCTCCAGCATCAATGAGATATTGAGAAATATCACTGATTATCAGGGATTGGAAGGGACCTCAAGAGATCATCTAGTCCAATCCCCCTTCTATAGCAGGAACACCCAGATCAGGTCACACAGGAAGGCATCCAGGCAGGGTTTGAATGTCTCCTGAGAAGGAGACCCCACACTCTCTCAGGGCAGCCTGTGCCACTGTGCTGTCACCCTCACCCTGGAAAAGTTTTTTTTCTTGCATTTCTGTGAAACCTCCTGTGTTCCAGCTTGAACCCATTGCCCTTCATCCTACCATTGCATGTAATTGAGAAGAACCTGGCTCCATCCTCCTGACACTCTCCATTTACATATTTATAGACATTAATGAGGTCACCCCACAGTCTACTCCAAGCTAAAGAAATCCAGCTCCCACGGCCTTTCCTCATAAGGAAGATGCTCCAATCCCTTCATCATCTTTGTTGCTCTGTGCTGTACCCTCTCCAACAGTTCCCTGTCCTTCCTGAGCTGAGGAGACCAGAACTGAACACAATATTCCAGATGTGGTCTCACCAGGGCAGAGTGGAGGAGGAGAAGAGAGATCTAAGGTAATGATACTGTGCTAATGATCATATTGCTAAGATTTCTGTCTTTTATTTATCAAGCAATATAAACCATTCATTTACCTCTGTCTTTACTCACCTGCAGGTTAGCAGTGTACTTGGTGGGGTGAATGGGAGGGTGAGCCTGATCTGATTTGTTTCCATTCCGAGGGGTTGGCCCACCCTGATCCAAAATCCTCTGGGCAAATGCTCCCCAGTTTGGGTCCTGTGTTTGCTGCTGCACTAAGGCAGAGAGGTTCAGCTCCTTGGGGAAAATGTTGGTCTCAGTTCTGGGATAGCTAATGAACCTTAAGAAGAAAGACACAAAAGCACTTTAAGAGGTGCTCCAAGATGCTTCTCATTTTGGACTGAAGGCCATTTACTTTTGAAAGAATTAAGTTTTCAAGCCTTGCTTTTTCTTACCCTTGAGTATAGAGTTTTTCTGCTATTCTCATGGTTTCCTTTGCATTAATTTTCAGTTTACGGGAGGCCAGCTTCTCAAGTTCCTGCATTGGGAGGAGACAGACAAAGAATGCATTTGAACATAACTCTGGTGAATAAAACAGAGTTCAAAGCTTTTTTGGGGGTTAAAGCTTTTTTTTTGGGCGGTTAAGACCTTTAAGCACATTTCAAACATACCACAGTGTCCAGGGGCAGAGGCCTCCATTTGCTTTTTGGCTTGGTTCCAACCTCAACAACAGTTGCTACCGGATCCTAAACACAGAGTAAGCAAAACACAACACTTCCTTGAAGAGTTTATACAAACTGGTCTTAAAAGGTCTAGAGCAAGATGGGTGGAGGAAATGTTTGGCTGATGGGAATTATCCAGCAATTTAAAAGCTTTCCTACCTCCATACACATCTGGTAAAGGACCAGGCATGCTGTGTGGTTGAAAAGCCTGTTCCTCTTCCAGTTGAAGACCACGCTGCCTTCTTCATGATCATGTGTCACTGTGGTGGGCAACAGAGTTGAGTGATGTACCAGCAATACAATGGAAATACAGCAGAGGCAGTAGGGCCACACTACTGGGAACCCTTTCAGTTCTTCTTAGTGGTCATGGCAAAGGAGGAGGAAACCACCTCTGCAGTGTTATTTGCTGCCCTGATGTTTTTCTTTTCTATAAAAGCTAAGCCCTCAAGGTGGAGCCCAGGACTTGCTTTCTCCAAGCATACCTTTTATTTTATAGAAGGTTTCAGGAACAAAGGCCTGGATGGCTTTAAAGCGTTCCACGACAAACCCCAGAGTTGGGAACTGGCAGCTACCATAACTGATCAGCTGATCAGCTAAAATATCAGGGAAGATCTTCTGGAGCCTCAATGTCTGGAATCTTGTGAAGGCAGCACCTGAGAATACAAGATGGACACCAAAAGTGAATATAACAACACTCAAGAATAATCACAAGCCTTCAGATGGTTCTTTTTAATATTCTGAGTATTAATTTTACTCTCAGTTGAATAATCAGTTGCAGAAGCCTGTCAGTGCTGTGTGAGCCATAAACCTAATGTCTGCTTCAAAGAGTGTGTTTCTAGTAAAAGATGAGATGAAATTTCGCTGCATCTGATCTAAAAATCAGATTTATGACACTGTAGAGGGCATTTCTGCCTGAGGATACAGAAACAGATGACTTGTAATGCCCCTTACTGAGCTTTAACAATGTGCATTCAATGTGGTTAGACCAGAAGTGAGAAAGAGCCTGAAGGCCAGATGTCCTGTTGCTACAGTTCTAGGGCACTCAGTTGAAGAAGGATGGAGAAATCTGGAGAGAATCGAGTGCAGAGACACAAGAGATGATGAAGGCTTTGGAGCATCTCCCTCCTGAGGAAAGCTGAGAGAACTGGGCCTTTTTACCCTGGAGGAGACTGAGGGGTGACTTCATTAACATTTATAAATATGTAGATGGTGAATGTAAGGAGGATGGAGCCAGGCTCTTCTCAGTGACATCCACTGATAGGACAAGGGGCAATGGGTGCAAGATGGAAGCATTAGAGGTTCCATGTAAATATGAGAAAGAACTTTTTCACAGTGAGGGTGACAGAACAGTGTCCCAGGCTGCCCAGAGAGGGTGTAGGGTCTCCTTCTCTGGAGACATCCAAACCCTGCCTGGATGCCTTCCTGTATGATCTAAGAGGTGTTCCTCTTCTGGCAGGGGGAGTGGACTAGATGATCTCTCAAGTTCCCTTCCAATCTATCTATCACACTCTTCTTCACTTCCTCTTAGAGAAGCACACAGCAGCTCAGGCCTGGCAGCCTGCTCTTAACTCCAGTGTGTGTTTACCTACCAATCCTGAGGTCCAGCTCCTGCCTGACATCAACAGCATCACTCGTTTTTTGGTCAGGCTGAGTGAGGTTCTGGCAGGCTGTTCTCACAGCATGAAGAGTAATCTCTGAGAAACGAGCTCGGAAGACCTGGAGGTTGGGCTTTACTGGAGAAAAAAAAAACAAAAAACAACCCCACAATAAACAATCAAAGAGAGGCTTAAGCACCAACAGAAAGGAGCAACTAATAAGCAGCTATCTCTGACAGAATATGCCGTCAACCTCTTCTATAGCTTTCCAGTAGCTGAATATGGTCGACTAGACCATATTAATATAGACCATATGATATGTATTGCTCTAAAAGGCCATATAATACAATCACAGAATTATGGAATAGTTGTGGTTGGAAGGGACCCTCAAGATCATCTAGTTCCAACCCCACTGCCATAGGCAGGGACACCTCCCACTTGATCAAGTTGCTCAGTGCTTTGTATATGATTGGTCAGAGCTCCAAGCAAGCAACTTCTCTTATTTCTAATGGAGGAAGATGGAGAAAAAGCTTGACTTCCAATGACAGATCCTCAGAGGTTGCGGATGCCCCCTCCCTGGTGGTGTTTAAGGCCAGGCTGGATGAGTCATTGAGCAATGACCTGGTTTAATGGGAAGTGTCCCTGCCCATGGCAGCGGGGTTGGAACTAGATGATGTTTAAGGTCTCTTCCAACCCAAACCTTTCTGTGATTCTATATATGGCTCTAATAGACCATGAAAATAGTCTTTTGGAGCCATATACTTATCAGAACTACAGTCAACATATTTAATCTGGATACAGTGAGGTTGAGAACATGCCTCAGTTAGGAGATCTCTAAGCAGAGTTACTTGTTAAACCAGCACTTTAATGGAACTTAAGACTGATGAAGATTCTCTACGCACCAGCTTTGCAGACGTGAATGATCTCAAAGCCAATGTTCTCTCCTTCCCTATCACAGTCAGTCCAGATCACCAGAGCTTGGCACTGCTGGACCTCTCGCTCGAGGGTTCTCTGAGATAAGAAAACAGCTGGGAGTGAGACAGAGCAGGCCACTTGTTTTGTCATTTAATTGTTGAGTGACTCACTAACTGAACACAAAACACAGCGTGTATCCATGGAGATGGACTGTTGCAATAACATTTTGTAATTGTGTCTCTCATGAGATCAGGCAGCTTTCAAAAGAATTAAGTCATTTATTTACATCTAACTCGGTTAAAAAGTGTGGCTTGGATTGGATTGTACCACAGCCTGCTTTCTGAAAATGCCAATATTTTTGGGTGAAATTGAGACATAGTTACAAATTGCACCTTACTGGGGAAAAACATTTCTACTTTTAGCAAACTAGTTGTTCCTTTACTGCACTATTTATACACGAGCCAGGAGAGTTTCAATGTCACAGATGAGCAGCAAGTTCTACTAAATTCATTTACTTCTACTAAATGTAGGAGGAATTTGCTAAACTCTAGAACTTAGGTGTTAAGGACAAAGGTATAATCCTCCTCCTGTCTGAGACCTCTGAACTTAAGAGTTTCAGAAACAACTTACCTTGATATCTATGTAATTTTCAGGGCAATACTTCTCAATTTCAGCATCAAAAAGAGCTAGAGGGTTGCAGCTATGCCTGGCAAAGAGAGGATAAACAGTGTGTATAACTGAAAAGCATGTTTTGAGACACTAACTGGTGCTGTCTTGTGAGGAAGTGCTGTTCAAGTACTGGAATTAATGATATATCTTACTGTGGGCCTCATCTTTGACAATTTCAAAGACATGAAATTCATGTGAAATGCTGAATTACACTTAAAAGCAATAGAACCAAAAAGCCACCAGAGCAAATAAATCTGGAAGACGGCCCCAAACAAGGAACTTCTCTTATTTCAAGTGGAGGGCAAATGGAAAAAGAGCTTGACTTCCCAGGACAAATCCTAGTTGTACACAAAAACATCAGTCAAGTTCTGGAATAAGTTTAATTCCTTGTGTCTTCCTTTATGTATTTTAATCAGCATTAAGATTTCAGGGATTTTTAACACTGTAAAGACAGCAATTTGAAACAGTATTTTAGCTAAGCTGTATAAAAATTGGTGCTCATCAGCCTGCTCTGCACAGCTCCTTGAAGTATGTGGTGTCAGAGCCTCTCTCTGCTCCTTCAGCTTGGAACCTGCAGCACTTGGCTCAGCTCAGGGCTGAAAGCAGGTGACAACCCTCGCCCTTCCTGCCTGGGGGTATCAAGTACTGACCATTTTCGAAATGGCAGCTTAAAATCATGAGCCAGCAGGTGTCCTGAGACAGATGTCATCACCATAGTAACAGTCTGCAAGAGACAAAGCGAGGTTAATTAGTGCCCATCATTTTCTAGAACTACCCAGAACCCCATAATCGTGGTGCAGATGTCAATTGGCTTCCCAGGACCTGAAGGGGCTGCAGAAAAGCTGGGGAGGGGCTGTTTGCCAGGGCATGGAGCCACAGGACAAGGGGCAGTGGTTTGAAACTAGAGCAGGGCAGGGTTAGATGAGACATGAGGAAGAAGTTCTTCAACTTGAGGGTGGTGAGACACTGGCCTAGGTTGGCCTGAGAGGCGATGGAGACCCCAACCCTGGAGACATCCAAGTCCGGGTTTCCTGAGGCTCTGGGTAACCTGACCTAGTGCAGGACATCCCTGCTTACTGCAGGGGGATGGACTCAATGGCCTTTCAAGGCTCCTTCCCAATCTGATTCTGTGAATTTATACAACCAGTGACATCTAATACACTATAGCAAGCTTTACTCTTTCTGTGACTGTTAAATGTATGGCCTTATTTGTGTAGGAAGCTCCCAATTACAAAAAGAAATTATTTTGACTGATCAACTAGAAAGTTGAAAGACTTAATAAAATAGGTCAGTGGTTGAGCCAAGAAAAAAAACATCTGACTTTTCCTCATCTTGGGACAAAATGTCCCCGTCACCAGATCTGTGTTTCGCAACTTGTACCCAATGGCTTATAGTAATTATTACTTTGCACTTCTCTCATCCAGCAGTAGAATAAAAAGAAAATTCTACCTGGCCAAACATCTGGTAGTCGTACTCATAGATCTTGTTGAACTTGGAAAACCCTTCTCGCTGGAGGGAAAAGAAAAGTAGTTGAGTTTCTGGCTTCTGACAGACACCAAGGACATTCTGCCTCATGTTACAAGCAATGGCAAAGCATAGAGAAGCCTGTGGCAAGTGAAAATGAGGTGCTGCAGCCAAAATACAAAGCAAAGCTGAATCGAAATTGCCTGTATCATTTATTGAGTCACTGAAATGGTGCTTTCCAACATAAGAGGACTGCAAACCATGCCAGGATTATCTCCCCATGGACAGTGAAAAACAGATTTATTTAATGGGGCTGGCTAATATATTCCTGATGACCAACAGTCCTGCTCCAAACAGCAATTAGTCTGCCAGGTCTATCTCCCTAAGACTAGCCTCCACCCCAACTGAGACTCATGGTAGTTTCTAGATTGTGTATTTGCTGGTTTTTTTCTGCAGGACAGATTCTTCCTTGAGTGGGTCTGTCAGCACTCAAGTTCTCAGTAACTTCTCTCCTTCAAATGTCATTCTGGTCTAGAAGGACCTTTTTGTTCCTTAGCTTGGAAAATCCAAGTAATTACACAAACCATTAAAGGTCACAAAACAAAGCAGCAAAAAGGAGAGATCTCTGAACTTCCCCAAACCACAGACCATCTTTGCTTTATTCTGTGAACTTCAGTAAACCCCTGGCACTTGCTGATGCTGCAAAAGCATCAACTGGAAATCCACGTTAACAGATGGTTTCACTTCCTGAAGCTGTTTGCATGCACTGCATAGCTAGAATAATACAGGGAGCCCACACTGCAGAGCTCAGTGCCCCGGAATGGCTCTCTGGGGAGTGGGGAGTGCAGCTGGGGAGCTAAATTCCAACAAGAGTTAAGTTACATGGGGAAGGGATCTAAGACTCCCAAATACATTTGGGCAAGTGGTGTTTAGCCACCTCAGCAAACTCCTTTTGCACCTTTGCACAGTCAGAAGTGCCCAGAAATACAAACAGTGCAAGGTGTTGCATATTCTCATGCGGCAAGTGGGTAGAGCAGGCTGGGGCTACCACACAAGACCAGGCTGCACGGTGGCCCTGGAGAGCTGATCTTAGCTACAGCCAGCTAAGACTCCATCAGGAAGCAGTGAGGAGATGTGTGATGGGTTCCTACCCGTCGCATTCTGCTGTTGGAGAGCAGGTCTGCAATCCCTCGGGCTGCATCATTCTTCTCAGCCACACACAGAACCTTCCGGATCCTCTGCCAAGCCAGATCCTCTGCGGCCCGAGAGAAGAGACGCCGGGGCTGGAGCAGCATCTTCACCCCACAGACAGCAAAGACCCTCACTTGAAAGTTCATTACAAGACACGGTGACAGCTCCTGGGTGACCAAGTCATGCTGCTGTGTCCTTGCCCAGCGGCTGGATCCTGCTGGGCATGGAGAACCATCACTGAATCACTGGGAGTGACTGGCTCCAACATAAGCAGTAGGATGGGGGGTTACAAACTAGAGCAGGGCGGAGTTAGGTGAGACATTAGGAAGAAGCTCATCATGAGGACAGAGAGACACTGGCCCAGGCTGCCCAGAGAGGTGTGGAGACATTCAAGGCCAGGCTTGCTGAGGCTGACCACGGAGCAATGTTCCTGCTCAGCCTTCTCAGTGACTTTGGGAAGGCTCTGGGCTCCCTCTTCCCAGCTGCTCCCTCAGAGCTGCAGAAAGCTTCTGCCCCCACCACAAACATCTCCGCATCCCGGTCCCCGCCCAGGCCTTCCCTCAGCCTGGGGCTGTCCCCTCCTACCCCTCAACCGGGTCAGCTCCTTCCCCTGCTGGACAGGCTCTCTTTTACTAGGGACAGCCCCTTAAATTCCTTTCCCCTCCCCGATCTCCCCGGTTCCCCCCGGCCGGACTCTCCTCACCCACCGCTCTCACTCCCGCGCTCTCTGTGTCGGAAAGAGCGGCGGGACGCCCGGCGCGCCTTACGTCCTGCCGTAAAGCGAGAGAACTACAGCTCCCGGCATGCCCCGCGGCGCCCCCTCACACTTGTTTGTCCCCGGCGGTAGCGGCTCAACCCGTCCTTTCTCTTCGCTGCTCGATCATTCTCGGGTAAGTAACACTAAAGTTAAAAAAAAAAGCCCCAAGTGACGGATAAAAAACAACAGCAGAGGGGAGGCGGCGGAGTCTCCGCTTCCGGGTGGCGGGGTGAGAGGTGGAGGCGTCATGTGACTCCAAGATGGCTGCGGGGCTGCCGTGAGGGGAGGCGGCGGAGCGGGCCCCGGCGGCTCCGGGCCATGGCGGAGGTGTGAAGTGTTGGCAGCGGCGGTGGGAGAAGGAGCTGCGGAGTCCGGGAGTGGGGTTTGAGCTGTGGTGGGGTCTCCCGCGGGGCCTGGCGGTGGCGGTTGCGGGGGGAACAGCGCGGGGGGCCTGGCTGCTCCATGTTGGTGCTCCCCTTCTCCTGCGGGAAATATGATCAGCGCCCCTGACGTGGTGGCCTTCACCAGGGAGGAGGAACTGGAGGATGAGCTGTACACCGAGCCGCCCCTGCCCGAGGAGTACTCGGTGCCTCTCTTCCCCTTCGCCAGCCAGGGCGCCAACCCCTGGGCTAAGGTGGCCAGCTCCAAGTTCACCCGGGACTTCATCCTCATCTCCGAGTTCTCCGAGCAAGTGGGGCCCCAGCCCCTCCTGACCATCCCCGATGACGCCAAAGTGTCGGGCACTTTCGACCTCAATTATTTCTCCCTT
Source organism: Turnix velox (assembly GCA_013400935.1). Lineage (NCBI taxonomy): Eukaryota > Metazoa > Chordata > Aves > Charadriiformes > Turnicidae > Turnix > Turnix velox. The sequence goes on along the minus strand of VZTY01027169.1, from coordinate 175,445 downwards.
CGCATCATGTCGGTGGATTACCAGGCTTCCTTTGTGGGCCACCCTCCCGGCTCTGCCTACCCCAAGTTGAATTTCGTGGAGGACTCCAAAGTGGTGTTGGGGGACTCAAAGGAAGGAGCCTTTGCCTACGTGCATCACTTGACTCTCTATGACCTGGAAGCCAGGGGTTTTGTGAGGCCCTTCTGCATGGCCTACATTTCAGCCGATGAGCACAAAATCATGCAGCAGTTTCAGGAACTATCAGCAGAGTTCTCCAAAGCCTCTGAATGCCTCAAGACAGGGAACAGGAAAGCTTTTGCTAATGAACTGGAAAAGAAGCTGAAAGATCTTGACTATACCAGGACTGTCCTACACAATGAAACTGAAATACAGAAGAAGGCCAACGACAAAGGCTATTACACAACCCAGGCCATCGAGAAGGCCAACGAGCTGGCCAGTGTGGAAAAGTCCATCATTGAGCACCAAGATCTGCTGAAACAAATCAGGTCGTATCCCTACAGGAAGCTGAAGGGCTCTGAATTCCACCCCTATGAGCCAGAGTGTGGGTTGGAACAGGCCAACACAGGCTGTGAACAGGACCTGACCACCTCCAACCTCTCCGAGTCTGGTGAAACACACCTTTATACCCATGTGCCCTCTTATACCCCCAAGCTCATCAAAGCAAAGTCTGCCAAATGCTTTGACAAGAAGCTGAAGACACTAGAGGAGCTCTGTGATGTTTATTTTTTCACTCAAACCCTTGACCAGTTGCACCAGATTGAGAGGACTTTCAGAGGCGATGTGTGCTACCTCCTGACAGAGCAAATCAGCAGGGCACTCCTAAAGCAGCAAACTGTAACCAACTTCCTCTTTGAGGATGTTTCTTTTCTGGATGAAAAACCACCCGAAAAACAGTACAGAGGCTGCCAGGGGCTTGCTCAAGATGCTGTAGATAGGAAATGCTTGGAAGAGTCCCCTACTCCCAAAGTGGTCATCAGCCTGGGATCCTACAAGTCCAGCGTGGAGTGTGTGCCCATCAAGATGGAGCAAGAAATGGAGGACTCCCAAGAACCCAAAATGTCCGAGTCTCTCACATTTGAGCAGCAGGAGAACCTGGACTATCTTGATGCAGATATTAAAGGCAGCATCAGCAGTGGTGAGAGCATCGAGGTTCTTGGGACGGAGAAGTCAGCTTCTGGCTTGACAAAATCAGAGAGCCAGGCCAGCCTGCCCGTCAGCCCCAGCCCCCAGGCAGGCAGGAGCAAGGTGGGCAGCCGGCGCACGGTCAGTGAGGACAGCATTGAGGTGCTCAGCACCTGCCCCTCCGAGTCACTCATCCCTGAAGACTTCAAGGCAAGCTATCCAAGTGCCATTAACGAGGAACCTTATGTGGATGATGAAGAGGGAGGCCTTCGTTTCACCCCCAAACTGAGCCCAGGCGATGCTGACAAGCAAGAAGATACTTCCAAGCAGGAAAACTTAGTGCAGGTTGATTCCTCCTGTTGTATTGGGAAGGAGAGTCCCAACTTCCTTGAGTCCCTGCCTGAGCTGGGACAGAAGCCCTGCGATGAGGACGGGGTGGTTAGGATCCCCCCCCAGCCCTACCGACAGGTTGAACCAGGGCTACGTGGCAGCTTTGGGGGCTTCCCCTCCCATGATGGAATCTCAGGGGGGCTCCTTCCCTACGAGTTTGACTCTCGCTATCTAACGGGCAGCAGGGAGGTGAGTAAGAGCAGCCTGGATGAGTGCTCAGACTCCACGAGCTACATCAGCAGTGCAGCCTCCACGTGCTCCGACAGGACCCCCTCTCCTGCTCATCCTGCCTGTCAGGCTGGTGAAAGGCACAGAAAAAAGGCTGGCCAGAATGCACTGAGGTTCATCAGGCAATACCCCTTCGCTCACCCCGCCATCTACTCCCTGCTCAGCGGGAGGACCCTGGTGGTGCTGGGGGAAGAGGAAGCCATAGTCAAGAAGCTGGTGACGGCGCTCTCCATCTTTGTGCCCAACTACGGCGTCTATGCCAAGCCCGTGAAGCACTGGCTCACTTCCCCTCTGCACATCGTGGATTTCCAGAAGTGGAAGCTGATTGGGCTCCAGAGGTAAAGCAGGAGTCTCTTTTGCTTCTCCCTGCTGAGGTGTATAATGAAAACTTCCTCTCCTAAGTTTCAGAGAGGAATGGGTGTTCAAGGGAGGTCTCTGTCTAGCTGCTTGTGGGATGTATTAGTGAAAGGCTGGAGATTTGTCTGTCTCCTTATCATAGAACTGGAGGGGACCCCTAAAGGCTATCTAGTTCATCCCTCTGCAGTAAGCAGGGACATCCTGGGCTAGATCAGGTTGCTCAGAGCCTCAGCAAGCCTGGCCTTGAATGTTTCCAGGGATGGGGCCTCCACCACTTCTCTGGGCAACCTGTGCCAGCATCTCACTGGCCTCACGATTAAGAACCTCTTCCAAATGTCTCGTCTAAACCTGCCCTGCTATTATATCCAGACTCAAAGAAAATTAAATTTTCTAAGTTCTACCAGGCTGTTGCTGCCTGGCTCATACAAGTTATCTGAGCAGGAGGTTTCCTTGTAGGTTATGTCTGAGCCTGGTGAAGTGGAAAACAAACACCTGAGTCACACGTGATTTGATAAGAGCACTCTTTCAGTCCCTTGTTTGCTTTCTCTTGTCTCCTGATGAAATTGTTCTGACACTTCTGGCTAGAATTTTGGTTTTATAATGGATGCTTTGACACGGAGTGGGTTTTTTCTCATGAACCCTAATGCACAGATGAAGAGCTGATGAGATCAGTAGATCAGCAATTGGACAGTCAGCACCTTGGGCTTCGTTTGTGAGGGAGTGCTCTTCAGTGTTGTGGGGAAGGCAGAGGTGTGGAGCCTGCAGAGGGGAGTGCAGTTGAGATTTAAGTAGAGATTTAGAGATATTTAGACAGAGATTTATTTATAACCAGCCTTAGTGTAAGGAAAAAAAGTCTCTGGACCTCAACAGGATGCAGTGTTTAGATTGCATTTCTGATGTGAAGGAAACTTCTGCTTGGGATGAGGACCATCACCAAAGCAAGCATCCCTTTGCTGATGCTCAGTCCTGAAATAGGGCCTCATATTTTATTTTAGCAAATAGTAATTGCTCAGTTCTCAAGATTTTGGCCCTGCCTTTGCTGTTGTTATGAAAAGGATTTTTTTTTTATGTGTTTGGTGCTGCGGGTGCAGGTGTGACAGGGAATGGCCCTCACTGTCACCAATGTGGAAAGCATGAGTCAGGATGGCAGCCCATTGCTCAGAGCTGGACTGGAGCAGCTCCTGAAAGAGTGAAAGAGAAATAGGTTGTGAAAGAGTGCTTCAGAACAGTGTGAAATTCCAAATACAGAGATCTGCTTCCTGGGTGTTGCATTGCTGGAGGTCGTGGGTGACAAAATTATCCTAAACTGTGAGTTTATTTCTGTGCTCATGAAGCAGGATGATGGATCTGCCAACAGCTGCTCCCAAACCTCTCTGTCTGTCACTGGGGTTTTTAAAGGCACAAAGTGTTCACTGATTGCTCAATGTTTGTGTGTAAATGCAATTTTTATAAACAAAAGTTTGCATTTTTTTTAAGAGCTGCTTGTCAAATGTGTCAGTCATTTCAGCTCTCCTCTGTGGAATGTTAATTAAATCTTGATTAAATGTAGGTACTGTCAGCAAACCACTTGTACAGGGGCTTCGGGAAGGAACTTAAAGGCTAAATTAATTATCCCAGTGTTTCCTACATCCAGATGCTGCTTGGGAAAGGGGGTAACCCTGGCACCAGCAACTGGGGATCTTGTTTTGAGGGTGGCTGCTTTAGCTCAACTGGGCAATTTCAGCCAGGAAGAACTGAGGAACAGAAGGCAGAGTCTGTGTAGGCTTGTAATTTGCATTTAAATAACATTAATTTAGGCTTGTTGTATAATTGTGTGTTGTGAATGTGCTGCGGGTTTGCACCCAAGTGAAAAATACGCAGGCTTCAGCCAGGGAATATTCTGGTTTAAGGATGGTTCCTTTTCAAAAGGAATGGGCAGAAGGATACAATCTGCTCAGGGCTTTGACCACCTCAGAGCAGCTCCCCCCCCACAGCAGCTATGTGGGGGGAAAGTGGAACTCTTACCAAGAAGGGGATGTGGTTTGAGTTTTTGTGCCCTTGCTGTTATATCCAGAAGCTCCCAGCTGTGGCCAGATTAGCTTCTGCTCACCAGAGATGATTCTGTGCTGCTGAGGGAGGAAGCTGCCCTGCAGTGGGGTGGTTTGTGAAGCAGCACAGTTGGAGTAGATCAGTACTCGTGGGGATCCTGGGAATCAAGGTTTCTTTGGAATCTGGCACAGTTGGGTTGGATCAGTACAGGTGGGAGTACAGGAGATGGAGGTTTCTTTGGGATCTGGCACAGTTGGATTGGATCAGTGCAGGTGGGGGGCAGGAGATGGAGGTTTCTTTGGGATCTGGTACAGTTGGATCAGTACAGATGGGATGCAGGAGATGGAGATTTTTTTGGGATCTGGTACAGTTGGATTGGATCAGTACAGGTGGGGGGCAGGAGATGGAGGTTTCTTTGGGATCTGGCACAGTTGGAGTGGATCAGTGCAGGTGGGAGTGCAGGAAATGGAGATATTTGGGGGATCTGGCACAGTTGGAGTGGATCAGTGCAGGTGGGAGTGCAGGAAATGGAGATTTTTGGGGGATCTGGCACAGTTGGAGTGGATCAGTGCAGGTGGGGGTGCAGGAGATGGAGGTTTCTTTGGGATCTCTTCTGAGAGACTCGTCCAGTCTTTATTTGCCCGCGGTGCCTCTTGTGCCAGCCGGTGAGCTGTAAGGAAACTATGCACAATCCAGGGGGCACGGACACAGTCTTGCTGCTGGGTTGTCTGGTCCCTTCCAGCCATGACCTCTTTTCTTGCTGTTTCAGGATGGTGTCCCCTGCTGGTGTGAACATGCTGCACACCCTGAGCCGCTACAGCCGCTACATCAGCGTCCTGGACGCCGACAATAAGACTCTGCGCTGCCCTCTTTACAAAGGCACCTTGGTGTCCCGGCTGGCCGACCACCGCACCCAGATCAAGCGGGGCAGCACCTACTATATGCACGTCCAAAGCATCCTCACCCAGCTGTGTTCTAAAGCCTTCCTTTTCACCTTCTGCCATCATTTGCACTTCCCCATCAGCGAAAGGGAATCGGAGGAGTCGGTGCTGAACCGCAGGATGAACTTTCTGAAGCTTCAGTTGGGCCTTGCCAATGAAGACATCAAAATCGTTCAGTATTTATCTGAGCTGCTGAAGCTGCACTACATTCAGGAACCAGGACGGGGGGTGAACCCTCTGCTCAGATTTGACTATGTTCCCAGCTTTTTGTTCAAAATCTAGCCTGGCGTAGGGACTGTCTGCCTGCGTGCTCAGAGCTTGACAAAGCTCATCCCTGCTTGACATTGATGCTGTCTGCAGTAGCTCTCACACGTCAGGAAGGGGAACAGAAGACAGAGAGTTTGCCCCACAGAAATCAGTGTCTGAGGGGACAGATTTCTGTGTGGTTCCTTGTAGCCAAGAATGTAGATGTTCCATCACATAAAACACTGGGCACTCTGTTTTTAAGTGTTTGAAGGGGCACTATAACCTTGTAAAGCATATCATAGCAGAATCTTGGGGGGATTATGATGTGGAGAGAGAGAGAGGTGGGCTGTCTCGGGGATCAGTACTTACTAGTGTGCAGCCCCCACAGTGCTCCTCCTGCTTCTGACAGAGCCTGAATGTTGTGGATTCCTTCCATGGGGCCAGGGTGGAGACCAGAGGGGAAATGTGAAGGCTGCATGAAGTTTTTTAACCTACCAGTGTCAGCTCAGAAGCTCCCTGGCAAGGTGTCAGCTTGCATTTACCAATCTGTGCATAGCAATAGTGGATGGTTTCACTTCCTGTATTTTTCTGTGTTTCCTGGGCCTTCCCAGAACAGATTGTCCCTGGGCAGGTGGGAGAACATTGGAGACACTTGTGCTTCTCTCCAGAAAGTGTTTGCCAGTTTCTCTCAGCTTTGTTAAAATCTGGAACATGGAATGTAGAAGGAGTCCTTAAGGGCAGGGAGCACTGAGGCACCCACTGCTGTGAATGTAGAGCACTGTGCCTTGTTCATTTCTCACCTCTTGATTGCTGGGAGACCTCTGAGTGGGGTGGGAAGGAGACCAGGGAATCCTCAAATCATGTGAGTGGCCCTTTTAAGGAGGGAGAGGAACTGAACAGCATGGGGGTACCCTCATCTTTGAGGTGCTTTTTGTGTTGGGGAAACAAACAGTTCAGTTGAGCTGAAGCAATGAGCTGATGGAGCAGGTGCTGAGGTGGTGGAATGTAAGTGCTCCAGAGAAATCGGGGATGAATGTACTGGATTCCACGTTGTATCCATAATTTCTTGCCTTTTTTTTTTTTTTTTTGGGTTAACTTTGTTTGGTAGGTGACTTCTTCTGTGCTTTGCAGTAAAGCAGGCTCAACATCACTGCTTGCTGCTTCTGGCTGAGCCTTTGTTGTGTCTCTACCTCTCCCAGGGCAGCCTGGATACTGAGGACTTTTCAAAGCTTCTACACTGCTGCCTGTGCCATAAAGGTTGTGCCACTGGCATGGTGACACTCCCAGATTGTTCTGTTAGTGCCAAAAGCTTGGTGCCTGGGCACAGTGCTTCCTCCTGGAATGATGTAGGAGATGCTGCTCCTTGGCTGCTGGGCCTGGGCTGTGATCTGCTCTGCCCAGTGCCATGTAGGAGAAGCAGTCCTGTTGGTACTTCTCAGCAAGAAAAGCCTTGCTAGGAAAGATTAGCCTTGGTTTTATTTTGTTTTATCTTCTGATTGTGGAATGAGAACAGCTGCTTACAGGACAAGCTGAAGCATTATTTGGTTTGTGTGTTGTTGTTTAATTTAACCCTCTGTGGGAAGCGGTGCTGGTGATGAATGTGATGTTTCTTTCATGCCCTGGGGGAAGTTTCTGGGCAGTGTTTGTCAGTGTGGGTCAGACCCCACTGAAACTTGCTCTGAGAGCCACTCTTCCCTGAAACTTGTGTCCCAAAGGCAGGGAGGCTCCCTGGGGTGGCTGTTGTCTGGCACCAACACCCACACTCCAGTACTGCTGCTGCCTCTTTCACCTGGAAAGGGCTCTCTGGGGCAGTTCCAGAGGTGTAGGCAGGGCAGAAATAGGCTGGTTTTAATGTTAGTGTTGTTTCTGGTGACTGACAATGAGACCAGCTCAGGTGGGCAAGTTGAGCTCATGGTATTTATGGAGTTGGAGTTGCTTGTGATGGTGTTTTCCAGTCACAGTTGGTGTGCCTGCCTGTGTGCAGGGCCTTTAAGGCTTTTTCCTTTCCTAACTGTGCTCTCCCATCACATGTGAACGGGGTTTGGTGGTGAAAGACTTCCGTGTCCATCAAATATGCCTGCGTTCAGAACTGACTTGAGGGTCCCTTTGTCAATTGGTGTGACCCAAACAGCTTCCAACACTAAAGCTGGGGTGAGATTCCCCGGAGGAAGAGGCTTTTTGATAAATGAGTAATGCAGGTGACACAAGCAGACCAAAACTCCTGCAGGAGCTTGTTTCCCGATGGAAAACAACCTGATGCTGTTTGGGTTTGAGGAGGGAGGGACTTTCCTGCTGATTCACTTGTGTCTTCCCCCCCCTCTGGCTGACAGCTCAGTGTGGTGGAGCTGGAGCCGTGATCTTTTAGTCACACCATTCTCCAGCCACACTCATAAATTGATAAGTAACTCCCTTCTCATCACTCCCTCTGTTAAACTTGTAATATCTGGTATTTGAGGCTGTGTTGAGCAATATTTTCACCACCACCTTCCTGACCTGCTTCACCTCTGCCACAAAGCAGCTCTGACTTGAGAGGACACCCTGGGGGCTTTGCTGGGACTATCTGTGACTCCACCATTAAGCAGGAGCTGGTGGGAAACACACCTCAGAGTACTTGGTCCTCCTAAAATTGATTCAGAGCAGGGTCACCTCTGAGCTGGGACTACAGGACAGGTGGGATGACATCAGGCTGTGCCATGAAGATGGAGACCAGCCTGCCCATAACAGTAATAGAAAGCAGGGGAAAGCCTGAACGGAGCTGATGATCCAGGAGCTGAATTCTTCTTTGCTCAGTGATTCCTCTGACCTGGTTCTGCACAGTGAGGATCCCTCTATTGGCACTTTAAGACTTTTTCCCTCATCTTCACGGCGTTACCTCACCATTTCTGGTATTCACGGACTTACAACAAGTGATGATCTTCGCACTGACAGCTCCTGCAACCCTTGGCATGTGTGTTTGTCACCTCAGTGCTGCCACCCGGCCGTCCTTTCCCAGCGAGAGCAGGGCAGGTTCCTCTCAGCCGCAGTGCAACGCTTGCCAGCCCTCCCCTCGCCCTCCGCAGCCTGACGGCGCAGTTGGTGGCCGTCACCTGCTTCCCTGAGTGCTGCCGGCATGTCCCCATCTCCCACAGCGCAGCTCTGACTCCCTCCTCTCTCTCTGGATGGCAGGGAGAGGAGGCCTTAAGCATCATCAGAGAGCAAAGATGTCCCCCGGCTGGATGCTGCAGCTCTTTCCCATGTTGGCAGATGAACCCCCTGCCCATGCTCTGCTCCACGCAAGCCCACGCTTTCAGCTCCCACCCTGAGGAGGGTCAGCCATAGGAGTAGGTGACACCAACCCTACACAGGTTTCATTTCTCAGAGAACAGCGCTGGGATTTACTCCCATCCAGTAGCAATCACTTCTAAGCAGCTCCAAAGCTGTCTTTGCCTTGCCTCGGGAAGCACCACCTATACTCTAGCAATATTCACCTTGGGGAAGGGGTGGGAGCTGATGGCTCCCTGTGCCCCCAGGCCTGTTGGTTGATTTTCACTGAGTGTGGGGAGACAGGAGCCCCCTCTGATTTGATGATGGGTGAGAGCCCAGGCTACCAATTCATCATGTGGGAAGAGCTGGGCAGGACGTAGGGCTTTGAGAAGGTGGGATGAGAAATATGGAGACCTCCCCAGGCTGGGAGGGTGCCTGCCCCAGTACTGGAGAAGGTGGGGGGCGGGGGGGTGTGGGACAAGGGGGATACACCACAACATGCTGGTCCCTGAAACACGTTTTAACTGGAAGGTGGAAACAGGGTACCCAGCCCCACTGTGCTGGGTAGCACAGGGATGGTGGGGCTGGGCTCAGAGCTGCCTCTGAGGGCTGGGAGGAGGCTGGGATGAATTCTCATCTTATTTTAAAGCACTGTATCCTATTACTGCATGTTGGGTTCTCTGTGTGTGTGTGTGTGAGCGTGTGTGTCAGTAGTTAGAGCGAGTGTGAGTGGGAGAAATCCAAGAAGCATGTCTTAGTGTCGTGCTGTAAGTGTAACTGCACAAGAGTTTAACAGATGTTAACACCAAAATGAACTAGTCTGAGAAATGTACTTTTAAAAAAAAAAAAATTATTTATTTGGGTTCCGATATTTTTGAAATACAAAAAAAACAAAAAGAAAAAAAATTGGTTGTATTTTTTAAAGCTTCTAATTCTTGTCATACGTTGTGGTTAAATTCTTGGTTTTACCGTGCTTATTAAAAAATGGTTCTGCCTAAGCTTTGTGCTCAGAGGTCTGAGGAAAGAGTGGAGATGCTGGGATGGAGATCCCAGGGTGATGCTGGTTTTGGTGGGTTTGGGACAAGGCTGGGCCTTGTCAAAGCCTGTGGAGGCTGGAAGGCACAAGAAGAAATTCTCAATGCAGAAATAGGGCTGATTGTGGTGGCTGTGAAGTCTCCTGTGGAGCTGAGATCACTGTGCCTGGCTCAGGGGTGGCTTGCTGGAGGTGGTCCTCGAGGTCTCTTCCTGGTACTATGGGCAGGGGGGTCTGGGTGATTGTGTGGAGGCTTCCTAAGCTTCATCACATCCAGCAAGGCCTGGATCAAACCCAAACCTGTGGGTTCCCTAGTGCTCACTCCCAGCTGTGACACTGAGTGGTGAGGGAGCTGGTTTCCCTGAGGGATATGGGGCAGGGGATCCTGTGCCCAAATGGGAGGGGAGAGGTAAGAGCCACTGGTGCACTGCTGCCAGGGCAAACACTGAGGTGCTGGGAGAAGGCACTGGGGTGTGAGGGTGCCATGTTCCTGTGTACTTTGGTGTCTCTGGGAGAGGACTTGGGCACTCCTCCCTTTACAGGACAGGCAGCCCTGGGAGTGGGAAAGTGGCTGCAAAGGCCTCCACCTCTTCCTTCAGTGCCTTCAGATCACCCCGGTATTTGTCCTCCTCGAGTTTCTCCTTGAATTCCTTCAGCGTGGCCTTGGGGCTCATGTCCTTCTGCACACGCAGTGTCAGCTCGATGCCTGCCAGGATGGAAGATGTGTCACTTGGCCCTCGTGGCAGCAACACCTCTGCCTGTGCCCCACCACAGGAAATGGGGTGGGCTTAGCCCTGTGCCACCCCACAACTGGAACAGCTGGACAACTAGACTGGGAAAAGTACAGTTTTCATTCATATCAACCCTCTGACAGTGCAGTGAGGAGGGGTTGGTTGGTCCCAGGTGTTGCCTGATATCTTGTCCCACATCTAGATGGGCAGGTGGGACAGTTCCTCCTCACCTCTGTGTGTGTGTGTATATGTGTGTGTGTGTTCCCTCCACAGCTGTCGTGGAAACCACCCAGCTTGTGTCTCCAAACCCAGAGAAGCTGCCCTGGCCCCTCAAGTGACCCCTGGAGCCTCACCTCTGTGGATGAACCGAGCCACAGTGCGGAAGTCATCCTGTCGGAAGCCACGGGAGGTGAGAGCTGGTGTCCCAAACCGCAGGCCGCTGGGGCGCAGGGCACTGACATCACCTGCACCAGAACAAGTCACAAGTGACCAAACCAGGTACCAGAATTGTGGAACACGTGAAACTCGGTGTGGTTCCCAGCATATAAGGTGGACCAGGTGCCCTGCAGGAAGCTCTGTGCAGGCCACAGGACATGGGACACGTGGGGCAGGACACAGCAGAGCCTGTGGGATCTCTCACCAGGGCACGTGTTCTTGTTGCAGGCGATGGAGCAGATCTCCAGCACTCGCTCAGCCCGGCCACCATCAGTGCCTCTGCTGCGCAGGTCCAGGAGAATCAGGTGGTTGTCGGAGCCCCCTGCAAAGAGAAGGGTTTGATGAGGACGTGGGATGGAGGTAAACGCTGCTCCTGAGCAAAAAAAGGCTTGAGACTGCACTGGGGTCTGCCCCTGGTTTGGGGGCCTGCCCTGGGGAAAGGGAACGGGTTTTAAAGAATTTTGTGGGTGCCCTGATTGCTGTGGCAGAGCCTTGTCCATCCCAGGGCTGCTCTCATAGCCTGACTCAGACCCTGAGCCACACTAAAGGGTCAGCCAAGGCCTGTCCTCACCTGTGACAATGTCATAGCCCAGCTCCATCAGTGCTGTTGCGAGAGCCTTGCAGTTTGCCACCACCTGCTGCTGGTAAGCCTTGAACTCGGGTGTCATGGCCTGCTGCAGAGCTACAGCAATCCCTGGGGAGAAAGGCAGACCAGGGTGAGGCTCTGGGGGCTCCCAATGGGAGAGGTGGTGGGGATGTGAGGTACTGCCAGCAGAAGTCATCCTGGAAGCTGAGTATCCTGGAACCCTTCCCTTAACCAGGCTGGTTGGTCCTTGGGCAATGCTAAATGAAGCCAGCTGTTCTCTGCCATGTTTTTTTTCAGGCTGTGACCCCCCTGTGCCATCTGGAGTCCCCTCCACTGCTGCTGGGAGTCAGAGCCCAGCTAGAAGACCTTTGCTGACTCCCTTTGCCATCCTGGAGCTGGTGACCAGGTTGGATGCATACCTGCAATGGCGTGGTTGTGTGGGCCTCCCTGCAGCCCAGGGAACACTGCCTGGTTGATAAGGCTCTCCAGGTTGTAGAGTGTTTCCTTGCCTGTCTTGGGGTCCACGCTGCGGGTGCCTGTGGGGATGGAGGGCAGTGTCACCCATAACCTCAGCCTCCCGTCTCCCATAAGCTGCTTTCACCTCCTGGTCTCTCAGAGAAGGGCTGGTGGCTGCTCCTCTCCAAATATGGGCCACAGTTGGTACTGGGAAGCTCCCCAGATGTTCCCAGATGGCCCCAGACTTTCTTGCCCTCCCACTTTCCCTGACAGAGCAGGAAGGAGCTTTAGCTTGTAGCCCCTCAACTGTTTCTCCCAGTTCCCCATCCAGGTCAGGCACCTTTGCGGTAGAAGATCATGCCAGCCCTGCAGCCCCGCAAGGTCTTGTGGGTTGTGGTGGAGACAACATCGCAGTAGTCAAAGGGGGACGGTACCACACTAGCAGCCACCAGGCCACTGATGTGGGCCATGTCAGCCATCAGATAAGCACTGTTGGCATCAGCGATCTTCCGCATGCGGGCATAGTCCAGGTTGCGTGAGTAGCAGCTGACACCTGCAGGGACATGGCACATGGAGGGGTCAGCAGATGCTGAAGGACCTTGGGACAGCCCCAGGTCCAGCCCTGCAGTAGGGACAGTACAGGAACTCCTGACAGTGTGGATGTCAGGATGTGTGAGGATGTGGATGTTTGAGGTTGTCTCCTGGCACTGCAGCATCCGTGGGTGCCCATGAGCCAGTGCTACTGGCTTCAAGGGAGCAACCCCCTCACCCCCTCACCCCAGCCTAGAGAGCGTGGTAAGGGTTTGATTCTCACCTGCAATGATCAGCTTGGGGTGGAAGAGGCGGGCGTTCTCCTCCAGCTGGTCATAGTCAATGTAACCAGTCTTAGGGTTGACCTGGGAGAGAAAGAGGAAGGTTCAGACACCTTGGCATGGGTGAAGATCAGCCACAGTGCCCAGCTGCAAGTGAGGGTGCAGAAAGGCTGATGTTGGTGCTTCTTAATTTTAGGAGGCACCAAAACTTACAACAACTGCCTCCTGGCTCCATCTGGGAGCAGCTGGTTACCTTGTAGGGCATGGACTCGAAGAAGACAGAGGTGGCAGAGATCTTCTTCTTGTCTGTCATGAATCCGTGGGTGAGGTGGCCTCCATCAGGCAGGTCCAGCCCCATAATCCTGCCGTGGGGCTCCACCAGGGCTGTGTACACCGCAAAGTTTGCGGGTGACCCTGCAGCAAGAGCACACCAGGTTATGTGTGCTAGGACACATGGAGGCCAGTGGAGCCAGCCTGGCTCTCCTGAGCACCACCTTACCTGAGTAGGGCTGGACATTGACACCCCACTTCTGGGGGTCGAGGTGGTAGGCCTGCAGGGCCCGCTTCTGGCACAGCCTTTCCAGCTCATCTACAAACTCTGTCCCACCGTAGTACCTGCCAGTAAAAGATGGGGCAGGGATTGAAACCAAAGTCATTGCTCAGAATGGTCCCCATTATCAAGCTGGGGAGAAAACAGTGTGATACAATGGTTTTGATGCAGGGAAGGTTTAGATAAGACATTAGGGCTCCACCATCATGAGGGTGGTGAGATCCTGGCACAGGTTGCCCAGAGAGGTGGTGGAGGTCCCATCCCTGGAGACATCCAAGGCCAGGCTTGCTGAGGCTCTGAGCAGCCTGATCTAGTGTAGGATGTCCCTGCTTACTGCAGGGGGATGAACTAGGTGGCATTTGAAAGTCTCTTCCAACTCAGTGAATTCTAATGTTATGATTCTATTCCATGTTTGTGCACCCACCAGGACAGCAGCCATATCAGACATGACCCTGCTGAGGTTGTCCTCACAAACTGATGGAGTAAGATCCTGACACAGAGAAACTTTTTTGTCAGCACTTTATCTCAAGAGGTGAGGTCTGGCAGCATGGGTAGTTCCTTTCCCCTCTCTGTGGGGTTTTGGGTGGGACTCAGCCCCATACCTCTGTCCTGGGTAACCCTCAGAGTATTTGTTGTTCAGGCAGGACCCCAGGGCTTCCAGGACTGCTCGGCTGGCAAAGTTCTCTGATGCGATGAGCTCCAGCCCCAGCCTCTGCCTCTGCTTCTCCTTCTTGATGATGCTGTACACCTTTGGGATGGGAGAGAAACTGCTTCACCCAAGCCAGATGTACATGGAGACATGAATGCTCTGTGGTAGGAGATGCACTCTTGGAGGGGGCAGGGCATGGAGAGAGGCTGAGAAGGGTGGTAGAGAAGTGAGAAAGATCCCTGCTCTGTGCTGCTGATCTTAAACAGTTCACATGTCCATGTGAACAGGGCATGTTTTGGGTATCTACCTGTCAGAAAGCTGCCAGATAATTCAGCTGTCGTTTGAACTAGAGTCAAGAGCAAGTGCCACGTGGCCTGGTGGGCCAGATAAGGGCATTAAAACTTCACATAGGGGTATGAGCAAAGTTATGACCATGTTACGGGCACACAATTGGAGGATGCTCTCCCTCTCCACCCCCAGCTACTGGCAGAGAGGGCACAGAGGGTAGATGAATCCCACCAGCTCAGCCTTGGGCCATCTCCCTGCCACAACCATGGCTCAGGGGGTCAGCATCCCTGCAGCAGCATGGGGAATGAAGTAGGGTCAGGAAGGAGGTCTCACCTCTGGGTCATTGCTGTCCAGTGGCTCCATCACCATCTTGTTATGGGAGGCCCAAAGCTCTGCGCTGGGGAGGCTCCCAGCACCCTGTGTTGAGTTTGCCATCTTCCTGCTGTCTTCAATGTCACCTGCCAGCAGAGAAGGGGGTTTGTGGGATGGCAGCAGGCCTAGGTACTTCCCTGTGTCCTGCTTCTATCTCATGTCTTCTCTGGAGACAGGCACCAGCTGTGGCCTAGGGTGAGGGAAGCACCAACAACTCTCAGGTTCCCCCCATTGCTCTCAGCTGCTTGCCTTGGTGCACAGCCACGAGGGCAAAGTCCCAGCAGGTCACAGTCCTCCCCCAAAACCTAAATGAAGTAAGCAAAGCTCATGGAGCAGGGATGAGAGGCAGCAGCTCTGCCTCAGCTTCACCCTATGGCATGTGTGATGCCCAGGCCTGGCAGCAGCCATCCAGCCCCATCCCTGCAACTGCTGCTGGCATTATAATGCAGAGCACAAGTTCCCGGGCAGGCATGACAGCCCAGCTTCTGCCTCAGCAGAAAACAATGCATCTTTTTACCAATTAACCCAGCAGGGCCAGCAAAGGGCCGTGAGTGGGTTAGTAAGTGATTTGGCTTAGTTTGCTTGTGCCAAGAGGCTGAATTCCCTTCAGTGCTGGCCTAGGACATCCAGCTGCTCTCCTCCTTGTACCCAGGGCCTTAATGGTTGGGAGGGAATTCCCCTATATCAGTAAAGCTGGATTGGGATAGGAAATGGGGTTGGGAGAATGCTGAGCTCTGGCTTTCAGCAGGGTTGGTGGCAGCACTCACACCTCCTGAGCCTGGAGAAGGTTCAGGGGGAACAGAGCTCCTCATTCCAGTCGCAGGATGAGACACTCCCCTCCCCCTTCACTCCCCTCTCAACCGCCATTTCATTTGGCATTGAGCAACCTGGTGTAGTGGGAAGTGTCCCTGCCCATGCAGGGGGCTGGAACTAGATGATCTTTGAGGCCCCTTCCAACCCAAACCATTCTATGAATCTATGATTTCCACTCTCCTGGTGAGACTCTGGTCCAGCCCTGGTAGTTCACCTGCTGCAGATATGAACCCCAATGCTGAGGCTCCATCTCACTCTGACTCTGAACCCCGCCGTACCCCGATTCTGACCCCCCCCTTCCCGGTATTCCTGCCCCGATTCCACCCACTCTGTATCCCGGCCCCACCGCCTTCCGCATCCCTGAGAAGCTCCCGCTATCGCGCTTCCCCTGCTCCCTGGTGGGGAACAGCACTGCCTGCTCCCCCACGCGTCCCAGTCGCCCCTACCGAGTCCCGATCGCGCTCCGCCACGGCGCGGGAGCGGGCGCGCCTAGCATAGCCGGCCGGGTCCCGCCCCTCCAGGCACGGCCCAATGAGCCGCTGTGAGGCGGGCGGCGGGGAGCTCTCCCAGCGCCTGCTCCAACCAGCGCCGCGCTCCTGCCCCCCTCCCCGAGCCCCATTGGCCCGGCGCTGAGGCGGGACGGGCGGCGCTGCCAGCACGTGGCGAGTGACCTTGGCCGGGACCCTGCTGCCGTCACCTCCCCCCTACTGCCACCCCCCCTCTGCTGTTGTCCCTTCCCCCTACGGTCACCCCTCCTATGTCGTCACCCATCAACCCCTCTGCTGTAACCTCTCCTCAGATATCATCCCTCCTCTGCCATCACTGGAACAGGTTGCCCAGAGAGGTTGTGGATGCCCCCTCTCTGGAGGTGTTCAAGACCAGGCTGGACAAGGCACTGAGCAGCCTGATCTAGTGGGAGGTGTCCCTGCCTATGGCAGGGGGGTTGGAACTCGATGATCTTTACGGTCCCTTCCAACCCAAACTATTCTATGATTCTATGATTCTATCTCCCCTCTACTATTACTTCTCTCCTGTCACCCATCACCCCTCTGCTACAACCCCTCTTTGGATGTCATATCTCCTCTGATGTCACCTCTCTGCCATCACCCATCCTCTGCTGTCACCTATCACTCCTCTACCATAATCCCTCCTTGGATGTTGCTTCTCCTCTGCCATCACCCCTCTGCTGTCACCCATCCTCTGCTGTCACCCCACTGGTGTCACGCACCTCCTGTCACCCCACAGCCTGACATACCTCCAACAGGCCTCTCCCCCAGCCCTGGTGTGATCCCAGTAATCTGCTGTCTCTAGAGGATGGGAGAACTCCACAGTGGGCAGGGAGTGGTTCCACCACCCCCTGTGTGAGCAAAGCCATGTCTCCAGGCCAGCAGGGCAGTGGCACTGTGGCTGCTGGGGTGTCAGGGGTTAAATCGACGCCTTGCAAATTGAGGAAGAAGATTAGGGAATAAATGCATCCCACTGAATTACTCATGATCTCAAGCCAAGGGGAAAATGGAAGGCAGCGGCGTGAGTCACTCGGCGGAGAGAAGCACCGTCTCTTGGGAGGGTCGGACACAGTGGAGAAGGAGAGTCCTGTGGGAGGTGAGTCCTGCTGGCACTGGGTGAGGGGGAATGGAGTTGGTGGGAAATGGGATGAGAATGACACCAGAACACACCCTGGGACATTTCTGCCCTGGCCTTTCAACTTCATCTTTGTAATTCCAGGTGGTTTGTGCTACTGTAAGGTGTGGTTGGTCATCCAAAGTGGATTCATCTCAGCTGTGGGATTTGAGTTCCTGTGGTTCCAGTGCTGGCCCAGTCAGATCACTGTTGCAGGTTTGTGATGGAGAGCATCTCATCTTCCCCTTCATCCTTCTCTGCCAGTTCCCCCACAATGCAGCCAGATAACACCACTGCCTATGACCACTACTCCAGCCTCCAGAAGAGCATGCATGTCCTCTCCATGGTGGTGTACAGCATTGCTTGTTTGCTGGGGGTGACAGGGAATGGCCTGGTCATCTGGATTGCAGGCTTCAAGATGAAGAAGACAGTGAACTCCGTCTGGTTCCTCAACCTGGCCATCGCTGACTTCATCTTCACCTTCTTCCTGCCCCTCAGCATCACCTACACTGCCCTAGGCTTCCACTGGCCCTTTGGGAAGCTCCTATGCAAGCTGAACAGCACCATGGCCTTCCTCAACATGTTTGCCAGCGTCTTCCTCCTGATGGTCATCAGCATGGACCGCTGCATTTCTGTGGCCTTTCCCGTCTGGTCGCACAACCGCAGGAGTCCAGAGCTGGCTGCCAGGATCGCGGTGGGAACGTGGGTCCTGGCTCTGCTCCTCAGCTCCCCGTACCTCGTCTTTCGTGACACTGTGGTCAGTTCCAGAAACATCACCAGCTGCTACAACAATTTTGCATTGTCTGATGACTACAGCTCTGAGGCCACGCGGAGGCTGTGGAGGATGCGGCACAAAGCCATGATCATAACGCGATTCCTCTGTGGGTTCCTCATCCCTTTCACAGTGATTCTCATCTGCTACAGCATCGTTGCCATCAAGCTGAAGAGAAGGCAACTGGCCAACTCTACCAAACCATACAGAATCATCATTGCTGTCACAGTCTCTTTTTTTCTCTGTTATTTCCCCTATCACGTCTTTTCCTTGCTGGAAATATCCAAAAACTCTTCCAGTCATGAGATGAAAATGGCCCTCTACATAGGGATACCCCTGGTTTCCAGCCTTGCTTTCTTCAACAGCTGCATCAACCCCATCCTGTACGTGTTTGTGGGACCAGATTTCAAGGAGAAGTTTCGCCAGTCCAACCTCTCAACCTTTGAAGGGGCCTTCAGTGAGGAGTCGATGCTGGGCAGCCTGACCAGCAGGAGAAAATCAAGGTCTGCTTCTGAAGCAGAAGTCCCAAGGGTCTGAGCAGGTGCTGGTGGAGAGAGGGCAGTTCTTTCCTCTGCAATTTCCCTTTCTTTCAGAGGTACCAGCACAGGACTGGGGGCTACAAAGGGCCGTGTGGGCTACTCAAGTGTGATTTGACTTTTTGGAGGTATCTCAAACCTACAGTGACTTGATGCACTATGGAAATTAAAAAGATATCAGGAGCTGAAGCGGAGTGGGGAAGTTGAAGTATATTTTGCTCCTCGTGTCCCTTCTGTGCCTGCCTTTTTTTCTCTGTAGCTTTTCCATCTTCATGGAAAGGTTCCCTGTCCTTGCCAGACTTTCTTGGCTGCTTATCTTTGCTGTGGTTCCACCAGAGAGGAAAACTGGGCGTAGCTGCAGCGGCAGAGTAGGGTTGTGCTGGCAGTTCATGGTGTATGATATGCTGAGATGTGCTGGCTGTGCCAGCATTTTAAAAGTCCAGAGGAGAAAAAGAGGAAGGGAAGAGCTATTCCATAAGTCCCTTGTAATTGAATCAGTAAAGAAAATGCAGAGATCCTTTCACACGGATCATTCTTTAATTGTTTTTTTTTAATAGTGTACAAGATGGTAGGACTAAGAGTAATGGCTGCAAATTGGAAGAGGGGAGATTTAGGCTGGATCTAAGAAAGAAGTTCTTGACTGTGAGAGTGGTGAGACACTGGAACAGGTTGCTCAGAGAGGCTGTGGATGTCCCCTCAATCCCTGGAGGTGTTTAAGGCCAGGCTGGATGAGGCATTGAGCAACCTGGTGTAGTGGGAGGTGTCCCTGCCCACGGCAGGGAGGTTGGAACTAGGCAATCTTTAAAGTCCCTTCCAACCCAAACCATTCTATGATTCTCTGATTCCAGTCTGACTCATGGCCTGCTAAAGCTTAAGGAGAAAATAATTAAAAAAAAAAAGCAGCATTTCAAGCATGCAGCAGGATCCATCCAGAGGTGTCTTTTAAAGAAATAGGGCTAAATGTGCTTTTATATTGTGTGGAATAGCTGGTAAGAGACTCGTTGTTTTTCTCCCCAGATGTGTGGCAGGACAAATTACAGGTTGTGCTGCAGTTAGTCGGGTTTGATGCAGGGCAGAACTGTTTCTCAACAAAGCTTGTCGTGTCTGATGCGTTTCTGGCCCTTAGATAGCAGAGATCTGAAATATCCTACTGTTGGTGAATGAGTATGAAATCCCAATAAACTTATGGAAATCATAACCACCCTGGGTGATAAATACTTATTTATCCAAACTGACCAACTATGCTCATCTTTGGTGATGGAACACCTAGATAGAAAGAGTAAATACTCAGAATTTGGCAACAAACCACTAGCATTAGCAGCAACTCTCATGACTGAAGTAGAGGGGACTCAAACAGGGTGTGAGGACTTGCCTGGGGCACTTAATCCATGTGGCTCTGGATGCCAGACAGCAGTTATGCTTTCTTGTTGGGTTTCAGACCTTCTGGTATATTTTAAACTCAGTGGTTTGGAGAATAAAAAAGAGGAAGTGCTTCTGAGCTGGGTCTGGTCGTGTCTCACATTCACAAACTCCCCAGGATGAAGATAGTGGGAGTTTTCTTCCCAGGTTTGATCGGCCTCTAAACTGCTTTATTTTTCACAAGAAGAAAATGTTGATGACATAAAAGAGAATGGCAGAATTGAGATGCTGACCCCCACAGCCCAGTGCTGGCAGCTGAATGAGCAGGTGAGTGCATCATACACCCCTCTCCTGGCATGCCCAGCCTGCCTGTAAGATGGCCCACACTACCATTTGTCCTGTTCATCCTTCCAGAAACTTCCTTTAGAGCATCACTGCTCCCACAGCCTGAAAATCTCTAACTCCCAGCCTGAATGTATGAATTTACAGGTACTTCATTGTTCTGCACAGATGACATGGCTGAACAAGAGCTGTCACTTGGATATGTCAGGGATTAATTCTGGGTATGCTGGGCCATACACTATTAAACAAAGGTCGCGATCCTACAGGCAGGCATGTACTTAACCTTAAATCCATGCATAAACCCTCTGAGAACAGGGGATGTAACAAGACCTTCCATATGTCAGGCATGAGGGAGCCTGGAGATTTAGTCTTTGCCACAAATTGCTGCCTGTCACTCAGATAAACGGCTCTGTTTGCAATGGTGTTTGTACCACATTAAATCATTCTACTTAAGGCAGTTTCTAGTCTTCAGAAGCCTAATAACTTTTCTGGTAGTAATACATGTGTAGGGTGAAATCTTATTCTCACTGCAGCCAGCAGTAAAATTCCCACAGGCTGAAGTCATTTTGATTTCATGTGCCATTTTCAGTCTTCTCTTATATAACACTTTAGTTGATCCTTAGAACAGAGGGTGTCTAAATGCAAGAAAGGGAGACTAGCAAAGGTGACAGAACAGTGGCACAGGCTGCCCAGAGAGGGTGTGGAGTCTCCTTCTCTGGAGACATTCAAACCCCACCTGGACACGTTCCTGTGTGACCTGGTCTAGGTGTTACTGCTCCAACAGAGGGGTTGGACTAGATGATTTCTCAAGGTCCCTTCCAATCCCTGACATTCTGTGATACACTGTATTTAACCAGAACATTTCCATGCAGGGATCACAAAGCAGCTTTGGAAAGGTAGGTGAGATCCACTGCAGAGGGCGAGGAATGGATATTATTTGTGTTTTCCTAAAGTACAGATAAAGTAGAAGGGAAGGGCTTTATCTGACTATATAGATGGCAGCTTCTATGTTACCTTCCCTTTGTCCATGGCTTTTCACCTATTGCTTTTCTGGAGCTTTGGTGTATCTTCATAATAAGTTCTAAATTTTGAGTTTTCCAAGATGAATCTAGTTTGCTTTACACGTCGAAGCTTTTGTTTGCAGTGCTGTTTGCACAGCATGCAACTCAGGGGCTATTTACTTGACCTGGTGGCAAACTACAGCATTGATTGCAGTGTCAAGGCTGTGCAGATCAGCGTTTGCTCTTCCTGGTTTTCCTTATCTGTTTGTACAGCTAACAGGATTCCTTGTGACTAGAGCCTCCAAGAGTGTTGGACCAAGGGCTCAAAGTCTTGTCGTGCCTTTCTTCTCACCCTGGCACCCTCAAAGGCTAGTAGTTGAAGCCTTGACCTGGTATGAGGTAGAATAGAAAATGATATTATTTGGACATCCAAGGTGGGGGCAGGATTCTCATGGTTTAAATGAAGCAAAGTATCAGGATGACCTAAAGAATTGGCACTGGAATACCAGTAGGTAAATAACCCACAGGGCACTACCTCCTCCTTGGCACCCCAGCTAAGCCCAGTGTGGCTTTTGGGCAGCAGCTCGGTTTCATGGGAAAACCCCATTCAAATTCAGACCCAGAACCAAGCTACTCTCTCTCGCAATGTCCCTTCCAGAAGTTGCTTCCACTCTAAGTGCCTAAATAAAATAGTGTGTCTTTATAAATCCAAACATGTCCTGCATGATGGGGAAGGGGCTGAGCAAGCTAACAGCCATACCTTGGAACACTTGCCAAAATACTACTGGGAGAAGCAAATATTTTATCAATGGTAATGTCATTGCTTGTTACAGGATGCACTCGAGATAGAAATGGGGGTGTCTCCTGGTCTTTCTGCAACGAGAAACCACATTGACATCAATAGGGGGGGTCAGGCTGCCAAAGGACTGGTTCCAAGATAAATCTCCCATTGTATCGAGTTCCCTCATGCTCAGATTGTCTCATTATCACAGCAATAATTTGTGATAGTCCCTCATTTCCAACCAGCAGGCAGGCTGTTCATTCTCTCTGACACTTGTGTTTGTCATACGCTTATCTAGAAAAGCTTGAATGAATGAAAGCCAAAAAAAAACCCAACAATTTTTTTTTTCCAAAGGCATGCAAAGAATTCAAAGAGGTTGAACAACTCTTTTGGCAGCTGTGCCCCTCTCTGACGCACTCACGGCTCTTTCAGATGTGCTGGGGTGGGTGGAACAGCCTGAACCCCCCAGTGTTTGCAGACATTGAGAAAGGTGCTGGCCCCACTATTCTGAGGTACAAGGCTCTCATTGGTCCCAAGGAGGGGCCGATCCCACAGTCCCACTCTTACAAACAGGCACAGACAGGGGTGGGCAGAGTCTTTGGGGCATATGGGGTTCAGGCTGTGCATAGGGGAGGCAGAGACAGAGAGTGCATTTGGTATGAATTAGCAGAGTGAGGTGAGCAGCCTGACGAGGTCAATTAATACTTTGGTGTCGGGCAAGGTAATATGGAATCACCAAAACTTCTTGGTGAAGAGCTCAGGAAGACTTGGCAAGTAATTTTTGGCTGGATGGAGGCTTTGTCACAGGCTATGCCTTTTAAGTGCAGAAACTGTTCTCCAAGTAAAGCAGCCAGGGATGGTGACACTTCACTAGCTGGTGTAGATGGGAAGAATTATAGGGAAGACAGAACTCAGTGTGCTGGATAAATAATTGGTAGAATCCAGTTACAGGTGGATGTGTCCTCTCCTGATTCAATCACAGGCCTAAATGTCAGTGCTACTGTTTTGGTCTGACCAGGGTCTAGCAGGATGGTAAGATGTTCTTACATTTTTCATCTTTAATGCAAGAGAAAATTGTGGTGTTTTAATCATATTGAGGGACAACCATAGTGTAACTGGGTTTTGTGACACAGCTGCTGCTGCAAAGAGGAGAGGATCTCAGATGAAGATACATCAAGAATCTCAAGCACTTAAAGCCTGGGGTGGATTGGAGTATGCAGTAGGTCCTTGACAGTGGTGGATTATTGCTATGTCTGGTAGTTCTACGTGGCTTTAGCTAGTACAGTAAGAGCTGTCACTTCCATGCTCTGGAGAAGAAAGTACAGCAGGTAACTTGGGAGCTGGGAGGAAACCAGACAAGGAGGATGTGGCCAGGAGTAGCTCAAGAGGAGAAGGTGTTTTCTCTTTGGAACCTGGATGGGAGCACAGAATCAAGAAACTGGACTCAGAATAATTAAGGGGAAAGAGCAAGGAGTGAGAGCTGAGACAGCTTTGAAAGTACCAGCTGCATTATGGTGGGTGCAAGTGAATGGGAGGGAGACTGCAGCAGGTGAGGAAGATCTCATTAAGTTCTCATTAATGAGGTGATAAAAGCCTCTATGAAAGGTAGTGCTCTTCTTGTCTTCCCTCTGGTGAAACTTTTCTGGTGAGTAAAATTTTTGTGTGTATCCCTTTTGGGAATGGGCTTGTTAGAGAAGGTCAAGCAAAAGACATTGCATGGAGGTCTGATGGCAGAACCTCTTCCAGAGATGTCAGAAACCAGTTACGGAACTGATGTTGGTGAAATGTTTCTCTGTGAAGCAGAAGTATTGGTAATGGTGCTAGGACAAGCCTTGCTCAGATCTGCCTAGCCTTTCCCAGTGTAGAGCTGGGTAGCACAGTAAATGACCAGTCAGGCTGGGAACTGGTAGGCAAGATGGAGAATGGTTTGTATGCTGCTCACTGTGTACTATGTTTCAAAGTCCCTCAAAGGATGTGATTTCACTGTCTGGTTCAACCACTCATGTCAAAAGCAACTTGAAGGGCAAACCACGTCTGTAAACAGAAAGTGATGGATGTTAACTGGATGTTACACAGACTTTTGCACACAGCAAAGCAATCTGCCAACAAAGCAAAAGGTGCTGCTGCCAGTTTCTGTTTCAGGGCAATGTTTGCTCCAACCCTCACCCTCATCCAGCTTGAAGACATCTGTCTGTGCAGTGACCTGTTAAATGCTGTGTATTCCAGCAAACCTCTTGCCTCTTTGCTTGAGGGCTGGTTGGAGATGACCTGGTGGTGAAGCTGATGTGGCAGATCTGTTACTCATTGCAGACTAAGCTGGAACTGAGAGTGTGGTTAGAGTCAGGAAAATCAAACTGAAGCCACTGAGTTTTTTAGTCAAAGCTTTGTGACTTTGGGAGGAACAGAGCTGCAACAGGGCTATTCCAGACAGCCCTGCCATGGCCAGGCAGTAACATTTGACAGAACAATAAGAGAGTGCTCTCTGTTTATACAGCCCTTCTGACAGATAAGATTCATTCTCTGCTCTGGGACCCAGATGCAGGAAATGCTATTTTCCAGACTGCTTCCAAGAAATGATAAAATTAATTCTCCTTTCCTTGATTGGAAAATGCACTTATAGCTGTTTTGAATTCTACATGGATGTTCTCCAAGACAGCATCTTCTAGAAATCAGACACAGTGCCTTCCCAAGGCAGTAGAACTGAGGAAGGTGGAGGCCTGGAGACCATGCTCAGTGAGGAGGAGCCTGCATGGGCTCAGAGGGGCTGCACAGGGTAGATGGTGCTTTTAGGATGTGGGACAAGTATTGGGAGATATTCAAACTACTCAGAGCACTCCATTAGGATCAAATCAGAAGTTTTCTTTGGTGCATTGCACCTGGCAATTCCTACCATCAAAGTGGTTTGATTGGTGAGTTTTAACATCCAGGCTTTTTTCTGAAAGCTGAGCAGTGATGGATGGGGCTCAGGAGACTGGATGACTTAGCATTTGTCTTCCCTCAGGTGATAGATGCTGGATGTCATCACCCCAAGCACTGGGAGAATAGTGCTCTTCACCTTGGCTGGGCATTTTTTGCACATTGCTGGTTGCCAGGGTTGCATCTGAATTAAAAACAACAAATCTCAGTGAGCCAGTGTATTCACACCCAGTGGTTTTTCAGAATTCCTTAGATGACTGCTAATTGCAGCATTGTGAATGAATTAAAATCTGCATGCTCCTTTTGCAGCCACTATTTAAGCTCTTGGCAACTGGATAGCATTCTGTAAAATTAACAAATCCCTCTCCCTTGGGAACTGAGATTCACACTTGCATTCCTCTGACCAGGAAAGCAGCGTGAGCAAAGAAATTTACTTGCTCTAAAATAACAAAGACAGTAGTAGCCTTATGAAAAGGATCAGAAGACAGAATTTCTCAGTTCCTTGTCCTGCAGTTTGCTTAAACAATGTCAGGAATTTGGGGCAGCGTGAATTAAATAGTCAGCAAATTCTGGGTGCCCTTGGGGTATTGAAAAATTCCTTTGGGGAAGGCTGCTAATTGCATGATGGATCAGTGCTTTCCCATGTTTTGTTTCTAGCTCTTCTGCTTTAAACTGTTCTGCCATAATAGCCTGTAGTGAAATCCTGCAATGAACACCGATGCTAAGGAAGAAATCCCTGCTGCTCAGTCAAGAGAACAAAAAATACTTCCCTTTTGTCCTAAAAACTCCAAAACACACAAACAAGTAGGAAAAAAACCCCCCAAATTAGAAGTCCCAAAAGAAACCCTAGAAGCCCAAAAAGGAAAAAAACACCCCAAACTTAAAAGCACCTCCAAAACTAAACAAAACTAAAAGCCCAAAACCAAATCAAACCTAAAAACAAATTAAAAAAAACCCAAACTTTTCAAGTTAACGCCCCTGAATCGATTTGTGGAAACACCAGCCTGTACATATTAAAAATTCAGACTGAACAGAGGTGTTAGGAGAGGTCTATTATCCTACCCTTCAGTGTAATTTGAAAAGAGACTCTGGGAAAGGCAGAGAGGATTGTTGCTGCTTCTCTGTGAGGGTACAAAGAGGCTCATGGCCTCCCTGCTCACAGATTTCAGACAGATGTCTTTGTTTTGTGCAAGGGCTGCCAGTGGGGAGCTCCACATCTGGCAGCTGCTTCTTGGCTTCAGGTTAAATTGCTCTCTCTTCCTCCAAAAAAGGAGGGAGACAACTAATGGTGCGTCGGAATGAATGAAGCAATAAACAAACGTGAAGCCTGGGGAAACTCTGGATCACTGAAATTTAAAATGGAAATTACAGCTTGTAATGGCAGAAACTGCAGTTTGAAAATAAGAATCTAAATGTTGTCCTTTTTCAGGGATTTCATGGAGCTGTCCGTGTAGCTGTGGCTTTCATGGCGAGGCTGAATATCTGCTGGGGTACTCCAGGCCTTCTGAGGTGCAGGAATCAGTAGGTTTAATTGCAATATTTTTTATTGTGATAAAAATTGCAGCAGAAACTACCCAATTTGGACCTTTGTGCTGAAATTCTGATCCGCAAGATGCTCTTTATCTTGGCCGTGCTGAAAAGTGTGCTTTAAAACAGCTTCTAGCTTGCCCAGATGGTGGGAAAACATGGTACTTGTTTATTTATTGGGGTGGAGGGTGGGAGTAGGTAAGAGCTTTATACTATTGAGTTTGTGCAGGATGTCAAATGCATCTTCAAACATACGCTATGTGTTGTGGGAGGTGTCTCTGCACATGGCAGGGGGTTGGAACTAGATGATGTTTAAGGTCCCTTCCAACCCAAACCATTCTATGATAGTTGATATAGAAAGGTCCCTGAAGGTGTTTAAGGCTAGGCTGGACAAGGCACTGAGCAGCCTGATCTAATGGGAGGTGACCCTGCCTACTGCAGAGGGGTTGGAACTCGAAAATCTTCCAACCCAAACTATTCTATGATTCTAAGGAGGTTACTGATAGGAACTGCAGAGTAACGGTACTGACAGACCACTTACTGTTGCAATTTTAATAATTTTTTTTTTAAGACTTACTTTACAGAAAAGCTTTCTTCTCCACAATACTGCATGGTCCGATGGCAAAGGCAAGACCCTGGCGAGGATGGAGAAGAACCTACGGCTGTGTTGGTGGCGGCCGCCCGGCCGTTCCTCAGACGGGGCTGCAGGTGCGGGAGCTCCCAGAGCCGGCACCGTGTGGACACATAGATCCCCGTGTAGCGGAACGGAGGCGTTACCCACCCTTTTCTTTTAGGAATGGGAAAAGTAAAATAGTGCGTTGGTAGTGGGGTCCTCATGGCATCGCCCCCAGCGGGGGTCGCAACCATAAGATGGCGGCGGCGGCTGCTGCCCCCTCAGCCTTGTCGCGCGGCCGGGGCGGGAAGAAGCTGAGGGAGGGGGGGTTGGAGAGGGCGTCGCCTCGCGCCCGCCCCGCGCGCGCCCTCCCTCACTCCCTCCCCCTCCCTCTCTCACTCACTCACTCACTCTCGCGCCGCCGCCATCTTGCCAGCGGACAACGGTAGGGGCTGAGCTCCGCCGCTGCCTCTGCCTCTCCCCCTCCCCTCCGGCCGGGCTGCCTTCTCCCGGGGCCCGGGAGGCCGGAGCCGGCAGGTAAGGCCTTCAGAGAAAGGGGCAGGCCCGCCCGTTCATCCCACTTCCAAGCCGGCTGTGTTGAGGGCAGGACATCCCTCTCCGCTTTGCCTCAGCCCTTCCCCGCACGGGGTGCCGCTGCCTGATGAAGGGGCTTGTGTCGCCCGCCTCTCAGGGGCCCTGTGGGATGGCGGCTCGCTGCTGGGCGGCTTTTTTCACGGGTGCTCGTGGCCCTCCTGCAGCCCGACAGGTGAAGCGAGGCGGCGTGCCGGCTTCCACGCTGGGGGCTGCGGCGTGCCCAGGCCTCTCGCCTGAGAGGAGAAGGGATCTATAGGTACCCCAGGGGTCCCTGAACGGGCTTCCCCCCTTTCTGTGTGTGTGTATGACCCACCTGGAGCAGATGATGAAGGGATTGTAGAGAAGTGTGTGTTGGGAGGGTGGACCCACAGCCGTTTAGCTCAGGTTAGTGTGGAGGGCCCTTCTGGTCCGGGGAGTTATCTGTGGGGAGATAAAGGAGAGGGTTCAGCTTCCCCCCTTCTTTTTTTCCTTTTTCTTTTTTTTTTTTTTTTTGAGCTCCATGGTTCTCCCATACATTTATTCCTTCCTTTGTTGCTTTTTCTATGAACGTGTTTAGCTCATGGAGGTGTAAAACCAATGGGAGCAGGGTGTCGTGTACCCAAACCAGTAATTGTTGTGTTCATCATCATGTGTCTGTGTAACTGTGTGTAGCCCCAAAGAAAGGGTAGGAGTTTTGTGATGTGTTCTGCTAAATCCCGTGCAAGCTTGGAAGGTATGTCCACCTCAAGCCAAAGGTTTATGGTCCCTTGTACCTTCGTGGAGTCATGTCTTTACACATCTAATAAAGTTTTGTCCGCTTGTGTCATCCCAACATTCGTTTCAAGGCTGATACATCAATATTACTCTACAAGTGTGACTTCCCTCCCCTGCCACACACACACTGTAGCCCACTTGTTGCTGCTAAATAGATCTATGGTTACGTGAAGGCTGTGTTCAGTGTTGCTTGTGAATATGTCTGTATCTTGCTGTGGTGTAAAATGCACCCTGAGCAGTAATCAGGAGCCAGCAGCTCTTGTCTATGCAGATCTCTTAACTCTCATTTCCCTAGTACATGGAGCAGAGAAGGAAACAATTGGGGAAAAAACAACACATGCCTTCAAAACACCACTTGAATATTTTTAGTAACACTGAATTTGTCTCAGTGTTGTTTCTGTGTAGTCACACAAGCAGAATGTTTTCAGGATGTCAGAGACCTAAAAGCATTCCCAGTACATGCTCGTTTTGTTGAATTCAAGATGCATCTTTAACACCCTTACAAATATCTGACAGATAATGGCTGTTAGTTAACAACTGGGAGTTAGTATACAGCAGAACAAAGGAAGAAGCACTAGCTAAGAAAATGGATTTTAGTTCTGCTTAAATTGTATACTCAGTTTGGATGTAGTTGAGCTTTAGACTTGATGTCTGTAGCAATGCTGCTTCCTGGTTTTTGGGTTGGTTTGGGGTTTTTTTTGTTTGTTTATTTTAAATAATCTCATCTGAGAGCCTAGGCTGGAAGTGGCATGGTCCTAATTTGGTGGTATGAGTGACACACCATCTGTGCAAAGTCAGAATATCTAGGTGCTCAAATTCTATTGCTGAAATCATTGCTACTTATGCTTTCTTTCCATATTTTGGAAGTTTTGATGACAGGCTTTTTCTTTACTGCATTTGACCCTAACGCAGATGCTTCATGCAGAGATTTGTTGTTAGGAAGTTCCTGACTTGGCTTTGACTCTTGATTGAGAATGAATCAGGTACAGTTTCTGTGATGAGGTTGAACTGAGTTTCAAACATGGGCTGAATTGAGTTTTTAGGTATGGAAACTGCTGATTTTATTCTAGGTGCTGTTTTGGAGTGTTTTGTAGTTGATACACCACATCTTTTTTGGAACAGGTTATGTGCAACTCTAGGATAATAATGTTTCTCAACAGGAAGAAATTTGCCAGGAAAATTACTGATTCATTCTTACTTCTGTTTACTTTGTTTTCAGTTATCCCACTCATACTTGATATTTTCAGTCCCTTACATAATGCTAAATTGGAAGATTAAGTATTTGACTCTTTATATGGCAAAAGTGAAGTGCTGTAACAGGACTTTCTGAGTTGAATGTTTGGTTTACCACTGGCTGCTGGTCAATGTTTTTGTTTTTTAATCTGAACAAAAAGTTATGTTAGAAGAAATAAAGAAAATGCGATGTTGTGCAAGAATAAGAACAGTCAAGATGGAATCCCATCAAATCCTTGATAGATTATTGCTTTGTGACTTTATTTGTGGGAAAAAATGGTACAGATTTCGTCTTGATATTTTTCTCTTGTTTTCACAGAAGAAATAGTGTCAAAGAATGAGAACAACTGCTTCACCAAGTGGTTACGTTGTACAAGAGGCTGTTATTTACAACTACCGGCTTTATTGAGCTCTTCCTTAGGTTTCATCCTTATTTGTAAGTTTATAATTTATTGCAAAGTGGTGAAAAGATATGCAGCTCTGGAAATAAACTCTTCTAGTCAATTTAGTAGCTCAATTTTACCTCTCACTGGCTTTGTCATCTTGAAGTCAATAAACCTTTCTGGGTTCTGGAAAATCATAGAATGGTTTGGGTTGGAAGGGACCTTAAAGATTATCTAGTTCCAACCCTCCTACCATGGGCAGGGTCACCTCTCACAATGCACAGGGCCCAGGAAAATCGGGGTTCCAAGCTAGTAGAAAAGAGAATCTTTGTTAGTAGATCATAGGAAAATAGTTCAAACAAGAGAGGAAGGGATCTTTGGAGGCCTCCAGGGAGGCTTTCTGGAGGGTGTTTAAAGTCTGGGGGG
The DNA here is from genome assembly GCA_013400935.1 of Turnix velox. NCBI lineage: Eukaryota > Metazoa > Chordata > Aves > Charadriiformes > Turnicidae > Turnix > Turnix velox. The sequence goes on along the minus strand of VZTY01027169.1, from coordinate 145,309 downwards.
AAGAGAAGGAAGACAAGGCAGGCTGAAGCCCTCTTGGTGCTGTCTCATTAGGTGTTGCTGAACTATGTCAGTAAACAGTGTGGCTGGTGGGTTATAATGTTCTGTAAGTATATATTCATTGTACTATTAAAATGGTAATAAATATTAAGGATGCTGCAAAATCATAGCATCAGAGAATTGAAAGGGACATTCAAAGGTCATCTAGTCCAACTCTCCTCAAAATACAGGCTAATGGGAAACTTTATTTTCTAACCAGAGAAATTGTATTTCTTTTTAGTTTTTATCTTTGTGACTTTAACAAACCTTTGATCTTTTGCAGTCTTTTAGAAGCGGAAAAACAACTTAGGTTTGATGTTTTGTGTGCCATCAACTCAAATTGGGGCCATGAATATAACCAAGGGTCGACTGGTGCTGTTTTCAGCCAATTCCAATTCGTCATGCATGGAACTATCAAAGAGGATTTCTGAGTGAGTAAAATCCTGCAGGGCAATTTAGGATCTGTGTGGTGTTATGGTGGCATGTTGCTTTCCTATGAACTCCTCTCTGTTTAGGGAAGTTACCCAGGAAAGCTGCTGTATTTTTCAGGAATGTCTAATGTACTGTATTGCTCTGCATCAACACTACTTTTTTGTGTGAAGAATGATTTTAATAATTGTTGTGCCCATGTATGTTACAGAGTATATAAACATATATAGCAAGCATGTATTTTAAATTATAAATTGTTGCATAATTTAGTAATCAAGCACTGGTTTTTTTTTCTGTTGCTGGTTCTTCTGAGCTTGGCTTGAAAATTAGTTCAACTCAACCTAGAGCACAACTGCTGGAAGTTGTAGACGCTTTCTTAAGAAGTTTCCATTGTAATAACTGGGTTTATGGTTTTGGGTTTTCTTTTGTTGGTTTTCATTTGTGAAATAAGCAGAAGAATGCTAAAGTCTTTTCATTAATTCTTGCATTGTGAGGGCTTTGTGTTTGTTTTGCCCTTAGTTTTCCCGTATTAACTTCTAGTTTTCTTCTTTTTCCACTCCTGCAGGCTTTTAGGAGTTGAGATGGGGAAGGTTCAGGTTTATCAAGAGCCAAACAGAGGTGAGCACTTAATTGGTAAAACTAGAGGCCTGCCTAATTTTGATGTGCATGTGTTGACTACTCTTTTCTTAGACTTAGACTTTTGCTGTTGCAAATGTTACATGTTTCTTTTCTTGGCAGAAACAAGAGTGCAGATTCAGGAGTCTGTAAGAGGGAAGGATGTGTTTATCATCCAGACAGTTTCAAAGTGAGTAACTGCTATCATTTTGACATAGACTGTTCAAAGTAATGCATCTGGTATTTTTTTTTTTCATATCTGTGTGTGATATAGTTTAATAAGATTAGATTAACTAGATAGAGACTTGGTACTTTTTTTTTTGTGGTTTGATGTTTTTTGACGTATGCATAAAGAAAATTTCACTAGAAGTTAACCTGTGTAATTTTTATTGAATGTGGCTAAAAGAATTTCTCCCCAAATCACTGCAATCTTTTGCTTTTGTCCCCTTTGCAGCTGCCAGTCTCCAGCACCATTACAAAGCTCTAAATCTAGGAGGAGCATTTCCTTGACAATGTGTCCAGTGACAATCTGAAAACAGATTTATTTATAGGAGAAGAACTTTATAAGTGCTAAGTTTTTAGTAGGCTTTTAGCTGATAACCCTTTCACTAAGTTTTTAGTAGGCTTTTAGCTGATAACCCTTTCTTGTGTAAAACTGTACCCTCTCAAACCTTTAATTTAGGGTATAAAAGAAATGGTAGTTTTAAAATTTCTTCAGCCTGCTGTTGGCTGGAAGAACAGAGAAGTATTTTGTAAAGTCTGAAATACTTTTTAAAATCTGATCTGTATTATTTGTGCAGTAGAAAGAGACGTTGGAGGTAAATTATGGGCTACTTTGTTACAGCACCTGCTGAATTTCCCAGTTAGCCAAATGAAAAATGTAATGAAGTGTAGTTCTAATGAAGAATTAAGATGCTGGGTCCAGGGCACTTGCCATCCTGAGGTCCACATCTTCTCTGTGAAGGTTACTCAGCCACCACATTCTCTCTTACCCCGTAATATCTGGAGTCAGGTATAAACACTATGTTGAATATGGAATTGTTATGCACAGGATAAGGAAATAGATGCTCTTTATTCCAGGGATGTGAATACTACAATCATGGAGCTCCTGATCATGGTGTATGCTTGTAAAACATCCTGTGCCAAAAGCATTATTGGAGTGATTCCTTACTTCCCGTACAGCAAACAGTGCAAGATGAGGAAAAGAGGCTCCATTGTCTCCAAATTACTGGCCTCAATGATGTGCAAAGCTGGTAAGAATGCAGGCAGTTATGAAATAATCAGGGAAATGGGGGTTCCTGCTGTCAGCATTTAGGTTTAGAGAGTTCTGTGCAAAAGTTGTGACTTTGTTTTAAAAAAACTGCTGAGTTTTTTGTGTGTTTAAAACCCGTGTAGAAAGGAAAATGTAATTAGAAATATTTCCAAATGATGAGTTAATAAAAAGCCTGAACTTGTAAAAGCCATTTTACATCGTGGCCTACTGAGCAGTCAAAATAAATCCTCATGGAACTATTCTTTGCCTTTCCAACACCCTCAGACAGTTGTATTTTGTCATTTATAGCTTGTTTTTTACCTCTTGGGTGAATGCACTTTGTCTTTGCACTTGAGATGATGTGAAAAAAAGATTATTAATTTTCTCATCCTTCAGCACATTTTCTTTTCAGCTTTTGTCCCTGGGAAAAATAAGGAGTTACAGTGAGCATAGTGTGATCTGGTTTCTTATTTTGAGAGAGGTCTTTTAAATACAATTTGGGCCCATTTTTCTAGGGTTCAGAGCTTTGATGTTGGTTGATCCAGAGTCTTGCAATGAGTCATCTGACAAATTTATCCTATTAATGCTAACATTTTATCATGTGTCAGAGAAGGATCTTAACCTACCTCAGAGTGGCACTACTGAGTCAATTATGTGAGTGTTCTGAGCTCCTTTTTGAAAGGACATAGTAGAATTCTCAAAGCATGGTAATACTTGACTGATGTAGTTAATACAGAATCATAGGACTATTTGAGTCATGTTTCTTTTAATGCACATATTCACTAAATATAATATTCTTGTTCTAATGCAACTTAGAAATTATATTCTGGTCAAACTTCAGCTAAACTTGATAGCAAAATAAAGAAAGTGTCTCATCTGTCTTAACTTGCTTTAATGTGCTTCTCTATATGTCTCTCTCTTAATATTCTTTAAAGGACTAACTCATCTTATTACCATGGATTTGCATCAGAAGGAGATACAGGGCTTTTTCAATATTCCAGTTGATAACTTGAGAGCATCTCCATTTTTACTGCAGTACATCCAAGAAGAGGTGAGGAAGGCCTGCTATTACATTTACTTTTCTAAACTATATTTGTCATGTTTCAAGGCTCCTGAAACAAATCCCCCTGAAAAGACTAACTCTTCTAACGCAGTGTTGAAGGGGGTTAAGTTTTCCTTACACAAAGAGCTGGTATTCTGTTATCCATGCAGAGGTGTAATTTTATTTTCATAGATATATTGCTATAATTAATGTTTTGGGTTTTTTTTAAGAGGAGGATTTCCTTGCCCTTGTTATCATCTTCCTATTTCCAATTTTTCTTGACATTTATAGGATGGATTGCTTGTGTAGGTGTAATTTATATCACCTTATGAACACTCTTTGGAAGTTAAATTGTAAACAGAGCCTATTGATGACTCTCTAAAACTAAGAACTGCTGACAGCTTGTGTGGAAATCTTCACCTGCTGTTTGTTCAGCACGTTTTGACTTGTGGAGCTTAACTTTGGGTGTTATGGGCGTCCATTTCTCCATTTTATTTTTACAAGGGCTTTGGGAAGTGCTACTGGTAGATTAGTATATATAAATTGTGCAAATGATAATTGTAGGCATAAGATGCAGATTATACCTCTGACTAATGATAATTTGGAGTAAAGCAGATGCTTTCTCCCTTGTGAAAGAAAAGGTTTTAATTCACTCTTACTTTTGAATCCAAGCTATTTTTTTAAAGATATAAGTGCCTCAATTAAAAAAAAAAAAAAGAAACAAAGCCAAAATCCCCCAAATAACCTAATGAAAAGTATTCAAAACCAGACCAACATATTAAAATCTGTTTGGGGAGTCAGTCACTGATTGAATCTGTCATTACCATTTCATTTGGTAATAGACTCAAAGAGGATTATGTAGAACAAAACTCCAGGCTCTGGCTTGGTTACAGTTACTCACTTGTATACCAGAAGAGAAGTGTAAGAACATTGTAAGCAATTCTTAAGTAAAAAAACCCAAAAACCAGAAAACCAAAAATGAAAAATGAAATACGCAGACACAAGACAAGTTGCTTGAACACTGAGAATCATATTTATAAGTGAGCTCTTAGTGATTTACATCAGATTCTTGCAGCTTTGAGTGGGTCCTGCTGTATGGTCTAACAAATGAACATTTGTGGAGATTTACTGAAGGTGTTTTGTGGAGGTAGAGAAGTTTTAAGAGGTATTTTCAGGTTTTTATGATGACTTGGTGTGCTTGTCCATGAGATGACTTGGAAAAACTACAGTTGGTTGTATGTATCTGAACATGAGATCTAAATTGGGAAGTGTCTTTGCCAGCCAGGTCATTTGTAGTATTTTTTCCTTAAAATTTTTACCTAGTGCTGCTCAGAAAGAGTAATGTAGTATTCATCTCAAGATTGTAGTGGCAGCAGCTTTCTCGTTCTTTCATTGTGAATGAAAAATGTTTCAAATGAAAGTTGTGATAGAGTTTGAGTAGCTAGAAGTACAGCTCAGCATATTAAGGATGAAGATCACTTAAAAAACATATAACAGAAAGTTAAGAGAATGCAGGTTTGCAGTTGTTCCCTGATGGGAATTTATAGGTATGAAGAGAATTATGAAGACAGCTCAATCAGTGAAACTGACGTATAAGATTAACTTGGTAATTTTTCCTTTGTGTGCTTAACAAATATTCTATGTTTAAGTGTCTTCTCTCCTTCCTATGTGTACATGTTTATCTTAGAGTGGCGTAGCTCTTGGTTACAAGGAGATGTTGATGTCTTATTATCTTTTGAATGACATTTCTGGCTTTCTGACTTCATTTTGAAAAAGCTGAGAAGAACACTGATAATTTGGCATGAGAATAATGAGGCAATGATGTCTGAACAAGATCAAAGGCCTTTATTATGTCAAGTGACAGGCCCTGCCTTGTCCATACCTTCCATCGTGTTAATCTTTGCAGTCTTTTGTATAACTAAGTGTAAAGGACAGAACATGTTGAATTCCCAGTATTATAGGTGGAGTTGGTAGCACTACAGATTATTTATGTTGCCCGACACGTCCTCTGAAGAGCTCCTTTTTTCAGTTGGTTGGGCTCATGCCCAAGTTTAGAACTTCATTTTTTATTTCCCATGCCTGTTACAGGTTGCGTGCTTTGCAGGTACTCAGCCAGTGTGGTTTGTATGTTTGAGGTTTTAACTTTGTGGAACTACTTACCTTGCTTGTGTTTAGAAAAAAACCAGGATTTGCTATGTCCTGGAACTGGTATTTGACATCTGACAGCGAGATGAGCTGCATGGCAGGGTGTCATCTCATCAAATTTGTTAAATTACCACTGTAACAGATCAATTCCCAGGTATTTAGTGAAGAGTCTTCCATCCCTTAAGGCTGAGATTATTCTGAGGACTGAATCTACTCTCTCTGTTGCAGCTAAGCATCACTGTGTACTGTTGTTATGGGAACTGATAGAAGGACAGGCAGGCTCTCCGTATTGCAGACAGATCATCTCAGGGCAGCACAGTGAGTTTGCAAGGAAGAGGGGGAGTTGAGATCTTACAGGTAGCATAGATTGGAGTGGAAAAGGAGAACTTGAAGTGTGAGGGGTGAAATTCTCAAGAAGTTCTGAACAAGGAAAGATGTGTCTGATGTGGAGTCACTGCTGGGAGAATGGAGAATGGGATAAGCGCTTCTGAGACATGGAGACCGAGAAGCTGGATAAATGAAGAAAAGGAGTCTGGAGGCAGGGCAGAGGCAGCAAATTCTAGTGTAGACTGTACACATACAGACTGACTTGATGCACCCAATGGAACTTGAAATCCAGACTTCTTGGCCTTACCACTTTGCTGCTCTGGGCATTTGCAGCAACATCCTCTAGAGCTGATCTGCATAGGAAATGGTTTGCAGTGATGTTGGACTGTGACTTTGTCCTTGTCTGTAGAAGGAGTCAGTATTATGTGATGGAGAGGCATTATTGTTTTTAGGTGTACTCTGAAAAACAGTCTATACAGTGAGGAAATAGGTGAAAGTCTAGATTTTCAAGTGATAAAAGGCTGACATGCATGCTCAAGACTAAGTTGAACAGGAAAGTTTAATTTTGTTGGTTTCCTGTTTCTTTTGACACTTCTGTGTAACCCAGATGTTCTTTTGAAGTAGTTGCTTTATTATAATCTGTAATTTAACATCATGTTTATGAAAAGTACAGTTCTAGGTTGAAAGCTGAATTTTCTCGATACCTGTTTTTACCAAGCTGTGAGTGAACTCTGATCATGTACCATGGATTCTTTTTCTTACGTTAGGTAAAATGTTAAATGCTTAAAATTCTGACAGAATAAAGTTCTCTGATTCTTAACTGAGTTTAAATTTGTCTGAAGATATGAAGTGGACATTGCTATCTGTTATTTGCTACAGATACCAGACTACAGGAATGCTGTAATTGTGGCCAAATCACCTGCGTCTGCAAAGAGGTGGGTAAGATCTGCTCTCTCATGTTAGAGCAGGAAATCTCTCGTGATTTTTATTCTTAAGATCAAGTGAAGGACAGAGATCCAGTAATTAGAAAGTGCAGCCTTTAAGTCCCTTGCAATTCTACAATGAGTAGTTTTTTACATCATCACTATAATCATAATAAAGCTAAGGAGAGATAAAAACCAACCAAACAAAAGGATGAGGTAAATCAATACAGTGCTTAAGATAAAGAAGGTATTTAATCATAATGTATTTGTGTGCATTTAGATTGTAAAATTCCTACTGTAAATGGAGAATAATGGCTGTAAGTATAGCACCATTAATCCAAAGTAGTTACTTAAAATGCTCATAACTTCAGACATGGTTGATCAGTTCCTAAATACAGATGGCTAACCATCTAGCATGGTGAAACAGGTTTTCATGTCCAAGGTGAAGTCATTGGCTGAATGGCTGTTCTCAATTCATGAACCTTTTTGATTGACTGTTCCTGAACTGTTTGGTGTAAGAGTTGTTAAGTGGTTTAAGAGATACTGTATTTTCTGTGTTGACAAACAAATAGTTTGTTGAAAAGTTACCTAGACTTGCATAGCAGGGGATCTTGATATTCTTTGTAAGAAAGGTTTTTGTTACTTTATACAGAAAATGAGAAATACTTTAATTTGTGTAAATATACTGAGGACAACAACTTTTATCACCTTTATTTTCCAGCAGTACTTTGTATGTGATTTCTTTTGTCCAGCTAGGTTACATTTGCTTTTCTTTTTGACAGTTTTTAATGTGGTGTCAGTATTGCCTCTTGGGAGTAGGCAAACATCTGTTGAAGCATTTTTGTACTTGCCAAATAGTTGTGCATGCCAGCAAGTACTCACACATACCTGGAACTGATCAGGCAGATAAGTTGTGACCAGTTTGTGTAGGAGAGAAATACAGAGCTGTAGTATTTAGCTTTTTGATGTCTAAGTGAACATTTAAGAGCAATATTTGAGGAGATATGTTGTATTTGGAAAAAGGTGATTGAATGCTTCAGCTTAATCAGGGAGAGCACCTCAGATAAATGTCTACTTTCAGAAGCTTTTCTTCATGAAGTTCAGGATGTTTTTGTGGTTTCTGAGCTCACTGGAAAATGAATGAATCATTTGACTGTTACTTTGAACTTTATTAAATTTAATATTGCATTTTAAAGTAACTATTACTGTTTTGTTGATAGGATTATGGCTTCTAAGTCATAACTCATAATGTTTGGGATCATAATTTATCTGTTGTTAACTACTTGGAAAAAATACCCTAACTATAACTACAGTGCAGAAGATTCTTCATTTTTTAATTAACTGAACATCAGGATGGGAGAATTATTCTCTGGACTTTGAGTTGTTTGGATAGTGAAACAAGGCTTGAGCATAAAGGAGGTGTTTCAGGCCACAGGTTTTAGATGCTGATGTGAGAACAAAATGACACTCTGGCTGTGCTAGGCTCACTTTGACCAGAAGGAGAGTAGAAGACTGGCTTAGACTGGATTCCCACCTCTTGGATATGAAAGATAAACTTGGATTAATCTGCTAATTTTTACTTGCTGCTTCCAGTATCTGGGATTCAAGCATGTCTGTGAAATTCTTCACTCTCTGCTTTCCCTGTTCTTAGCTCATTTATACTTTTAAATGTAAATTTCTAATTTTAGCCAATGGAATATTGCACAATGAAGGATCTTTTTGTAAGCTTGCAAAAATCCAGACTGTTTAACTTGGACAAACTTTGTGGTTTGTCTGACTTCTCTTTTACTGTAAGATGTCTAAGGTAAGAAGGTCAGAGATACTGTGTTATTTAAAGCACCTCATGTTAAAAAAAATATGTGAACACTTGCTTTCTATTTTCATGTGGGTTTTTTTTTTCATAATAAATATAGACAACCCAGACATAGACTATTCTTGGTTACTGTTAGATGAGACTTGCTAAAGGATGAGATCTCAAGAATGCTGAAGGCTAAGAAATAGAGTTTTTTACTGTTGGCCTAAATGAAGGGAGTTAATAGAATTATTTATCCTCTTGCTTCAGGACCAGTATGATTACTTTCAAACCTGCTGAAAAGCTGCTGAGGGTCAAGTGGTTTCTTCCATGTGTTTTCCTAAAATTTTAGTATCATTCCACTTTTCCTCTGAAAATCTAGAAATAAATGGAAATATACAGTGCTTATCTAGGTTTTAATTATTGAAAACCTGATGTATTTTTGTTTTTTTAATCCTTTCCCTACAGAGCACAGTCATTTGCTGAGCGATTACGGTTGGGAATTGCTGTGATTCATGGAGAAGCTCAAGATGCTGAGTCTGACATGGTAGATGGTCGACACTCACCACCTACAGCCAAAAATGTAGCTGCTATTCATCCCAGTTTAGAGATACCCAGTAAGTAAGTTTGTATGTGAAAGTGTTCACCTGTTGGGGTTTTTTTGTGGATCTGGGGGAAAGGCCTGGGGAAATGGACCATGAAAAAAGAGTGTGGAGAAGGAAAAAGGTCGTCAGAAGTTTCTCTGCCATTTAATTCTTCTTCTGGAATTTTTCTAGGAACAGAAGATGATCTGACATTGGGTTTGGGTGTAGGTCTGTGTCATGGGCCTTGTCAGAGTAGCCTTGCTGAATGTGGATGTGATCTGTAGCTATGTCAGCAAAATTTCATTGCCTAAACCTGACTCAGGTCTTGACAGGGTGACCAAACTGGTTGTGTCTGCAAGCCACTCTATCCTTTGTACTAAAATTAAGAATTGATTGAATTTGGTTGTAAATTAACATGGTTAATATGTTGTCCAAGCTTAAAATGAGTGATCTCTGTATTAAAATCCTGCTGCTGTTTTTCTCAATAATACTGCCATGGCTGAAGTAGCTGTTGCTTGACTTTTCTCTAGAATAGTGGTGACCCATGCATGAGAGACATTTCTACACTTGAAGTAAATTGTATGAACTTTTTCTTTCTTCTTTCTACCCCTCTTAAAAATTTTTTCCATTAATCAGTGCTGATTCCCAAGGAAAAACCACCCATCACAGTTGTTGGAGATGTAGGAGGAAGAATCGCTATCATTGTGGTAAGTAAGACGCTGTGGCTTTTGATCTATTACATTAAATATGTTAAAGTTGCAGAAATCAAGTAGATTTTGTGCTGTATCATCAAGTAAACTTTAGGTGATGGCTTTTGATACTGCACTTCTTATACCCTGAGGCAGTATTCTGCACAGTTATGGAAGGTGACAGTGAATTATGAAGGTGTAGGGTCTCCTCTGGAGACATTTAAAACCCACCTGGAATGCCTTCCTGTGTGACCTGGTCTAGGTGTCCCTGCTCTGGCAGGGAGACTGGGCTAGATGATCTCTTGAGGTCCCTTACGATCCCTGACTTTCTGTGATTCAGTAAAGAACAGCATTTGGACCTTGTTTCCATAATTAGATCAGATAAAATTCTGCTTAAGTGATTGCCTCTGAAAGTGAGGTGTTAGAGGATTTGGAGGCTGCTCCCCCAGGCTCTTCCAGCTTGGTTTGGATCTGGGAATCAGATCTGAGAAGATGCTCCATTTGAGTTGATCTTGGCCATCTTAGTAGCTGATTTTAGATGTTGAGCTCCACTGACTCGATCTTCTTTTGCCAGGATGACATCATAGATGATGTTGACAGCTTTCTGGCTGCAGCCGAGACCCTCAAGGAGAGAGGGGCTTACAAGATCTTTGTGATGGCCACACATGGCCTGTTGTCATCAGATGCTCCCAGGCTGATAGAGGAATCTGCCATCGATGAAGTAAGTAGGAATTCTGAATTTCTGATTAAATTATTTGGGAGGTTTCAAACAAGTTTTCTCCTGACTTAAATCTTGAAATACACTGGCATCACGGATTTAACTGGGAGGTTTCTCAGTTTAGATTTTCTTACTGCTGGTGTCATAGTAGATCTGCATCCCTAAACTATAGCTATGGGAAGTTAGGGGGGTAGTGACGTGACAGAGAACTGATATTAAGAGACTTTCCTCCTTCAGTGTGGGGGTTGTCTTGGTACCTTCTTTTGGACCTGAGGCAGAATGAAAGGGAGGAGGATCTTGCCATTAGTATCCATGGATACATGCAATCCTATAACAATATGTGCTCTCTTCCTAAGATTTCAACCCTGACAGTGATGTAAAATACTATTCTCTTATCAGGAAATGTGGTTCCAAGGAATCTAGCAAGTGGACTTTCCCTTTGCAGTTCTGATGAGAGAAGTAGAAAACATAATGGAACGACATGTTTCTGATCATTTGTTCTTTCTGCAGGTGGTTGTCACAAACACAATTCCTCACGAAATACAAAAACTCCAGTGCCCTAAAATCAAGACTGTGGATATCAGCATGATCCTTTCAGAAGCCATTCGCAGGATCCATAATGGGGAATCCATGTCATACCTCTTCAGAAATATAGGACTGGATGATTAATGCTTTTTATTCTCAAGAAGCACCCGGGCCAAACTGGAAGTAAACAGATAACGAGCTGTGAAGTGTCCTGCTTACCTTAATATTTCTATTGAGCCACTTGTTTTTCTCTTGGTTTAAGGTAGAACAGTTTTTAAGAGCTGTTTTGTTTTGTTTTTCTTTGCAGGGTTTTTTTTTCTTGTGGGGTGGGTGGGGAATAAACATTTTACAAAGAGAAGTGTTCCAGTTGCTTTTAGGTTAGTTGCACTATACATGTTGTGGGAAAAAAAAACCAACACAGAAACACTTGAGGCAAGAATTTGGCTTCTAAGTTAAGCATTCCTTTTCCAAAGCTGCTTGCTGCAAGTGCTTTAAAAGATAATAAAATGAAGTGACTGTATAATATTTGCATTTTAAAAGCCAAAAAGGTTGTACTGTTGTATGCAGTTAGGTGATTTTGTAGGAGTGCTTTTTTAGAAAAGCATATGAAATATGCACCTGTATTTATTTTCTGCAACAAAGAATAAAGAATTGTTTTGTTTGAGCTTTCTAAAAATGTTCCTGTTCCAGTCGCTTGGCCTTAGAAATGATGGTGCAGGTGTTAGTGAGAGAAAGTGAGAGGTGAATTGATTTGTTTATGCTAACAGGATACTTTGGAATATAAGCAGGATTGAACCTTCTTGGTGCTTTTCAGTCTCTGCTGCTGAGCAGTCTTGTAAAACACCAAATCAAACCTTTCACCTCACAGTGATTGCAGGTGCTATCACAAAGGTTTTAAAAATCCATCTCAATTTGGCAGTTGGGGCACACTTGCAGTGTGCTGCTTTGCTTTGGAGAATGTGGGAGGGAGCTTAATCTATGGCTGGTTGTCAAGGAACAAGGGGGACTTGGGAGAACTTGGGAAGATTGGAGGGTTCCAGCTGCTGAAATCTGACTCAGCTCATCACAGATAAACTTTTTTTTTCAGAGGTTTGTAAGCTGATCTGTGTGCATCGATGTGCTGAAAAATATGGCCACAGTGTAGAGCTTAATTTGTTCAGGTTCATTTTCTCAGCCCTCCTTAGGGATGTGTGGCTGGACTGACCAGCCAGCTGCCACACAGCTTCCAGTCTCACAGTCCTGCTGAGAAGAAAATGCTGGTGGAATTAATAAGCATTTAAGGGTTCTTTATTCTAATCTCTCTCCATCAGAATGCCCTGCAAATAAGCATAAAACTTTTGGCGTGTTCAAAACCAGAAGTGGAAACTAATCCTTGTTGGCACCATTTCTCTCTGAGACAAACTTACCAGGGCTTTAGAAGGTTCATTTGCTTTTTAAGGATAAACCAGGGGTTTTTTTCCCTTTCTTTGTTTGTCTTGGTACTGCAGTGGGCTAGAAGAACTTGATACTGCTGAAAGATCTGCATTACTTGATTTTGTATGTCTAGCAAATGAGGTAGTAATTTTATTTATGAAGGAATTGCACATTTTTCTTCAGATAAAGCAGCTGCTCATCCTGTTATTTTTTCAGAAGATTATTCCCTTTGATTCCATGAAGTCCTATCCAGAGGGGTAAGTTCTTTGTGAAATGACAGAATGCAATGCTGGGTTGTACTTTAATGACAGGAGTTATTAAACAGTTCAACGATGTTAATAGATACACTGAGCTGATGTATTAATACCTGTGTGTGCTTTGAATGTGTTAATGCAGGTTAAATTCCAGCTGATTAGCAAGGCAGAACTTTGCTTCCTCTCCTGGCTGTGTGGACCTGCTTCATGTACATTGGTGGCTGCTTCAAAGAGAGGAGGAATACGCTGACCCAGCTGGGTGATGGACATACTATTGCAGTTTATTTATTTTATGAGTGAGACCTCGTGAGATGTGGTTGTAAATCATGCTGCTGCTTGAGTACAAGCTAATCAGGCATCTAGTGTAGCAATTGGTGTGATTACAGAATACCCCAAACCATTAAATTCTGAGGCTGGTGCCAGCTGCTTGTTTTGTGTTGGCTTCTGGAGGAACAATTTCATGTCTTCCTTAAGTGTTTCTGCTGGTTGGCCCTCACTGGAGTGCCATGGGTCCACCTCAGATGTTCATGTGGCTCAAGTGTTTGTTGCTTTAACATGTAAAACCCCCTGACTTTGTCTAATTTTGTGCAGTGTGATATTTGTTAGGACTTGGGAATATGGAAACGGTTGTGGTCCTAAGCCTGGATTGCTGGTCTTTTGACTTTTCATAGCACTGGAGTGGTTGGTAGCAAAGCATGGGCTACTTCATTTGGAAGACTAAGCCTTCCAAATAATGATTCCAGAGTGAACTTGTAACTTGTACTTTAAAAATTCTTGATATATTATTATTTTAGTCTTTAGATGAGACATTAGGAAGAAGTCTTTCACAGTGAGAGTGATGAGACACTGGAACAGGTTGCCTAGAGAGGTGATGGAAGCCCCATCCCTGGACACATTCAAGGCCAGGCTTGATGATACTCTGAGCAGCCTGATCTAGTACAGGATGTCCCTTCTCACTGCAGGGGAGTGGGACTAGATGACCTTTGAAGGCCCCTTCCAACTCAACACATTCTTTGATTCACTTGTGCCCCTTTTACAGCAGAGCTGCTGTGTTTCTACCTGCTTTTTCCAGAAGCAAAAATCCCAGCTCTCCAGAAATGTCACCTTAGAGGTATTTCTCTGGGGTCTTTCATGTAAAGAACGCTGTTTTATTCAGCAATTCCTGCAGAAAATCATGCAAATCCTTTCCAGACTTGTAGGATGTGCAAGAAGAATGTTAGGGTTTGGTTTGACAGCTGACAGAAGACAAAAGCTTTGGCAGTTTCTTCTCCAGCAGCATCTAGTTTTCAGACGCCTCCATGAGAGGCTGCTGGAGATCCTGTGCCTGGAGTGTCTGTGCCACAGAAGTGCATTAATTGAGGGAGCAGCTGGGACGGGAGCCTGCAGCTTCATGGAGATCAATGTGGAAGGAGCAGAAAGCCCCTGAGGAAAGAGGGAATAAGTAGCTGCTTCTTTGTGACACCTTAATCAAAGCTGCTGTCCCTGGACTGTGTGTCCCTTAAGTGCCAGCAGGGAGGGCGGTGGGGAAACTGGGAGGGAGGCAGCAGACAGCTGGGCTGCCCTCCCAGGGGCCTTTTGGAAGCAAACCTCCTCCAGTCGGCTTGTTTAATGATCAATGCCCTCAAGCTTCTAATGAGTTACTGAATGAGTCTGCCTGTATGAGCTTTGGGGGAGGATGAGGAAGGAAGATGATGGAAGGCAATTCCTCTGTGGGATCCTTTAGCTCTGCACAGCAGTTCAGCATTGCCGACCTTGTTGTTGTAGTGGCTTATTTTTCCTTAAACGTTTTGGTGGGAATATGGGTAAGAGCGTTTTCTTCCCTTTCTGCTTTTCATTTTGAGTAGTCTTTATTTTTTTTCCCCAAGGTCGACTTTTCTGTGTGGAATACTTCAAAAATCTCTATTTTCTTCTTCTTTTGTGTGATGCATTTGCTTTCTTCAGTTGTACAACCCCTCCAGCCCCATTCACCCCCTAAGACTTCCACAACCTGAGAAGAAGGTGGAATTAACCATGGCACAAACCTCTCCCCTTGGCTGCCTGTTTGCTGGGTGGGAGCAGCTCTGCCTCTTGTCGATTAAAGGGTGTCGAGACAAATCTCCTGCTTTAACAGCAAAAGCCATGTTTTCAGACAAAAGCTCTCCGGAGCCATTTCATCTGCCTTGCAGAGAAATCCTAGCCAAAGCCAGGCTTCATTAGCCAGCCTGTCTGCTGGGGATGGGTGCATCCTCCTTGCTTCTCCCTCTCGAGGTACCTCCTTTGCAATTCATGGCTCCAGGTACTCAGGGTGCAGCCACCCTTTTCATATAATTAAGCTGGAATTGTAGAGCTCCCATTAATTATCCAGAGTCTCCTGTCTCTTGGATTCTTGTCTGGGAGACTGGGTTCTTGCTGTCTTGCCTGTGTTTGCAGGAAAAGGGTGCTCTGTTGCTGATCTTTCTTCCTCCCAGTCTTCCTGCAGGGTGAATAGGAACACCGTCAGTGGCTATTTCCTTGCTGGCAGAGACATGGCATGGTGGCCAGTAAGTAGAGACTTCTGACCCTCATGTGGCAATGTGGGGCAGCAGGGACATCCAACACCACTGTCCCTCCCACCCCTGCTTCCTCCACTGCTTGCCCACACTCCCCAAGACTGTGGATCTCCTTCTGCCAGGATTCTTGACCTCTGAGCTCTGTTTTTCTTCTCTTTCCATGTGCTGAGCTCATTCTTATAGTGCAGCATCTATCTCAGCTGGCTCCATGTGCTCCTTGTGTTTCCAACAAAACATGGGTGTCCCATCTTTCTTTTTTCCCTCCCCTTATTGCAGAATGATCTTGACAAACTGGTTGTAGGTCCTTCCTACACATGGACACAGGGCCACTGTGGCAAATGCAACAACCTGTGACCCCCCCCGAAGACTGGAAAGTCCACTCAGATCCCTCTGGGGATGCCCAGATGAGCTGAATTTGTGGGAGCACTGGTTGCTGGGGCTTAAGATTGGAGACTGTTCAGGCTTTTTCTTGCAAAATATGTAAATATCCCTCATCCCACATTGTTTATCTTTGGCCATGCTTGCTTTTAGAAGTCTGTAAGGTCTATGCTCTGCTGCTTCTGTTGAGGTGTTATCTTTGCTGCCTCCTCTCACCAAGTTAGCCCCTGGGGGCTGGGGAAGCAACCAAGCTGGTCCAGCTGGCATGACTGCTGTGCCAAGCTGTGGGGAGGTGGTGGTCAGGCACTCACAGCATCTTCTCTGCTCCTCCACAGATTGGTGCTTCTCTCTTTGCCAGCAGCGAGGGCTCAGGGCTCTTCATTGGGCTGGCTGGGACCGGGGCTGCCGGGGGAATTGCTGTCACTGGCTTCGAGTGGAACGTAAGAAACATGTCATTATTTAGAAAAGTTAAGAAATTTATTAAGAAAAATGAGTTTTTCAAGCTGCCTCACAGCAGTTGGCCCATTTCACAGCAGCTTCATGACATTTCCCAGAAGACTTGGGAGAAGTTGTGCAGGGGGTAATTAACTTGGCCCTGCTAAGTCAGCTTCTCCAGCTCACCTCTAGTGCACGTAGAGTAGGTTTGGAGTCACCTCAGGTCCTTGTGCTCAGGGAAAAGGAGATTTCACTGCAGAGCAATTGAACAGGTCACCCATTCCCTGCTTCCCTACCCATCACCTCCAAAGTCCTTGGGTTCTGCAGAAAAATAAGGCATTTGACTTGCTTGGGTGCTTAAGGATTGTGAAATGTCTTAGTGGGAGTTGAGTGCCCCCCATTCCTGCTGGCAGGGGTTCCAGGGGGTCTCCACCATCACCTCATGCACCTGTGCCTGCTCTCTGAAGTAATTTGGGGGTATAAATGCAGTTGATGGTGAGCCAGGGCCAGGTCAGGAGTGGTGGATGGGGTCTAGCATTGCAATTGATGTCCAGCTGCAGCAGGATCAGTGATTTTTCCATCTGTGCCCTGTTCCTCCTTCCCAACAGGCAACCTACGCTCTTCTGGCCCTGGCCTGGGTGTTTGTACCTGTCTACATCTCATCTGGGGTACGTGGAGCTGCACTGAGCCTGCTGTGAGGACCCAGCCAGGTCTTCTGCTCCCTAAGAGGTTTCACTGCAGTCCTTTGAGACTCCTAAACCCTGCTCTGGAGTTAAAGCTGTCCCCTTGCCATTTCTGGGATCATCCCTGTAGGAAGGGGCCTGGACTGATTGCACTCTTTCACTCCAGCAGATTGTCACAATGCCTGAGTATCTCCAGCGGAGGTTTGGAGGGGAGAGGATCCGGATGTACCTGTCTGGCCTGTCACTTCTGCTCTCCATCTTCACCAAAATCTCTGTGAGTAGCTATCTTACTCAACTCTGTGACAGGTTCACAACTGATTTCCTGCAAGTGAAAGGTTATTTTGGGGCTCAAACCTCATGTAACCAAGTCAGGGGAGAGCATCTGCTGCAGGATGCTCCAGAAGGGAGTAGGACAGAAGGTGGGAATCCATGAGCAGATGCTGTGCTCTGGTAGTGATGCTTTCTAGTATTCCTTGAGGGACTTGGCAGAGAGAGAAACTGAGTTGAGAATGCATTCATTACTTTAGGGTGCAGGGGTTTGCTGAGGAAAAGAAGCTTTGCTGCACCTTTAAGATGCAAATCCTGTACAGAAAATGCCAGATTTTTTCAGGGACATTTCCACAGGGGTGTTTTCACCTCCTTTTGGCCTCATTCAGAATTCTCTGTGTGCCTGCTTGGTAATCACAGGAAGGGTTTATCTAAGGTAACACTGCACAAGAGCCTGTGACACCAGGCAAGCAGGAGAAAGCCGGGCACAGACAGCCCTGGGGGGCTGGAGACAGCAAGACAAGATCAAGAGCAAACAGCTCAGAAATTATCTGGAGCAGAAAACACACTGGAGGGAGCAATTCTCCTCGGCTCCAATGGAGCAGGCAGATCTGACCTGGGGTCTGCTGGGGCTTCTGCATTTTACTGGCCAAAAGGAATGTGTTTGGCTGCAAGAAGTGGCTGTTTGCACAGCAAAAGGGTTGATGCCAGAGCCTTTCCCCACAGCGAGGCGCTCAGTGCCTGCTTCTGTGCCTGGCAAGCACCAGCTTGACTGGAGGCATGGTTGCTCCCTTCACTGAGTTTCTGCTTCTTCCCCAGTGGCTTTGCAGTCCCAAGCCCTGGGCTGAGCTGTGGGGGTTTCCACAGGGCCTCTTTCCAAGGGATGTGGAGGACAGAGTAGTTCACAAACAGCTCTTGCCGTGTACATCCATCAGTGCTTCATCCCCACCTTGGACAGACCCCAGTGCTGTGTGTTGTGTTCCCAGCTCCAGGAGATCCTGTCTCCTTTCTGAGAGCTGCTTTTTGACCTTGGGCCAGGCACTGTGGTTCAGGCTTAAAAGGCAGGTTGCAGGACATGTCCCTGTTGTCTCAGGGCTTTCAGCATGGCAGAGGTGGTGCTGGTGACTCTCCTGGTGCAGCTGCCACCTGTATTTCCTCCCTCCCTTATCCCCCCAAACCATGTCCTGTTGTGCTGGAGGGGATTATTTCCATAAAGCTGATACTCTTTATGCTCTTTTAGTTTATGGAGTTGAAAATCCTGTGGCATTTCTCCTGAAATCAGCCTGGGGGCTTCTGGAGCATTGGTTCAGTTTGCAAGATTGGGCAGTGACACTTTGATTGTCCCCTGATAGTCCTTGTGTCCAGTAAACCCTTGTCACACTCCTATGTGACACACTCTCATGCCTGCTTTTGATGAATGCCAAAGAAGAGCTTAAGGGAAATGCTGGAGCATCGTGTTTTGTGGTACTGATCCCTGGGATCTGTGTGAATCCCTGCTGGCATTCAAAAGGAAAGGTTGGAAGCTGGAATAGAATTCCTGGTGAAGTAGTTAGTACTTGCTGGTCTGAATTTGAAGAAAGAAATTACCATCAGTTTGAGGGCTATTTGTCTTTTAAGTCTCTCCCATCACAGATGTCCCCTCTTCTCTTAGAAAACTCTGCCCTACCATGCATGAAGCTGTGCTTTGTTCCTTTTAGCTCTACAAGTTCATTCTTAGTTTGGGAGACCTTGCCTGACACCAGATGATCCTGTAGATGACCTCTGTGTGATGCCTGCCCTGATTGGAACCCCTGTGGTTCTCCTGGCCCTTCTTGGCACAGCCTTGTGTTTGGTGGACACTCCCAAATGCCTCTTCCCATGCCTTTTCTCAGCCAGGGCTATAGTTCCTTTGGTCTACTGAGCTTTCTCTGATCTCTGAGTCATGCAGTATGCAGCAGAAGAGAAATCAGCCTAATAAGGAGATTATCTTGGCATCTGTCTCCACTCATGGTAAATCTCACAAACAATGACTGTTTCCAGCAGTGGATTGGGATGAATGTCTGTGGACAGGTGGGGCGTTTCCAAACTGGCCCCATGTCCCATCCCTGGTGGTGTCTGCAGCCAGAAGCACGGGAGGAGGGTGAGAAACTCAGGGCAATTAGGCAGTGCTGTTATCCAGTGAGAGTTTCCTCACTGGGGAGGCTGCCTCAATGCCTGGGTCTAACTGGGCTTTTCCTACCCCCTCTCCCTGTTTATGCATGGGTTTATGCATGGATCTCCTTTTCTTGTTCTCTTGAGCTGAGACATGGTGTCACTGCTGCTCTCTTGGCTGTTCTTTTGAGTCAGAAGGGAGAGTGATCCTTCTTTGGCTGGAATTTACCCTTTGGTGGACCCCAACCCTCCACATTTCATGGCAGGGTGCAGCAGTGCAGACCGAAGTCCTGCTGAGAGATGGCATCCCCCCTATCTAGGAGCACATGGGGAATTGCATAGGAGCCCTAACCTTGGTGAAGAACCCCTGGAGACTCCTCTATACCCTGGATAACTTGTTCTTCTGAGGCTTTGGCTTCACCAATTGTTCAACCCAAGTTGTCTCTAAAGCTGGCTTTCATTGGGAAGGCATGAACAATGTTGGGTAAGAATGAGTTTCCAGGTGAGGTCACTGGTGGAGGCAGGGATCTGGCTGGATTATGAGGCCTGACTTCAAAAGCTTCTTCTCTCCTTTTACAGTTGAAAGGGCTTGTTTCATGAATAGGTCATGCCTGATTTTAATGAGCTTGTTTTTGTATTTGGGATGTCTTATTAATGACCCAGTCACATGCACTTTTATTTTTCTCCCACCCTAGCAGAATTAGCAGGAAGGGAGGTGGAGGTGCCTCTGCTTCCTCATAGCAAAGGCTTAGACTCATTTGCAGACGACTGCAAAAATGATTAAGCATTGAGAAAGCCAGTTATGAAATACCTTGTCCAGGTCTGAGTCTCTGTAACTGGGTTCTGGAGAAGGGCTGCTGGAGGAGGAGGCTGTCATGGGAGTAGATGACTTTCTGACAGGTGCTGATGTGACAAGTGACAAGGGACACTGTAAACTCCAGAAGACACCAATGATGCTTGACTGCCAGTGTTATGGAGAGGCTTGAAATATTTTGGTTCCCTCTTCAGCTTGTACTGAGAGGAGATGGTTGAGGGCCTTTGACTGGGGCTTTTCTGCTTTGTAGTTGAAGCTTGAATTTGAGTTGATGCTAGAATCATACTCCTCTTGCTTGGTGGTCTCACTGGCAGCAGGCTGTATTTGGATTGCATTTGTGGTGGAAAGGCATCAGAGGAGTCACTAGGAGAGGTTTTAGCATGATTACCCATGAGTTAGTTCTTCTTCAGCAGGACATTCCAGGGCTGAATTGCCTCTTAGTGCTGACAAGAGCATTAATGGAGATATAGCCAAACCCAAGAGCAACTGAGGACAAGTAGTACCTCCCTTGGGAATGCCAGGCATGACTGTGGTGTACAGCCTGGTCCAGATGTTGTGGAACAGTCTCTAAATTGGGATCCTCGAGACCATGGTAGGTTTGATTTTTGATTTAATCAACTTTATGCCTAACAGTGTGGGCTCATCTTCTAGGGAATTCATATTGTCTTTTATATTGTGCTGGAGCTGGATGTGTGCTCACCTACTGGATTTCTTGGCTGATGGAGCTCTGGTGGGTGGCACGTGCCTTGGTTTTTCCATTGTGTGATCCTGCATAGCCCCTTTCCACCACGTGTATGATGGTCTTCAGCTCCCACACTGTGAGCTTGTTGGAGCAGAACTGGGAGGGGAATGGGCAGAGATGGGGGAAAGAGCTGTGACATGGGAAACAACACCAGTCCTCCACGTTACTAATCCCAAGCCACTGCTCCCGCATGATCAGGCAAGACAGGCCTGTTGTTTGGGGGATGGTTTCTGGGAGGTGTGTGAAGACAGATGTCAAATCTCTTGGCTGTGGAAAGCCATCAAGGCTCCAGGCAAGGGTGTGGAGTCAGGTCTTCTTGCCTCTTCCTGCCCTTTCTGGCCTTGTTTCCTTCTGCAAATAAAGTTTTTGTGAAGATACCCCAACTGAGCACTGGGGATGGCTGGATCTTAGCTGTGGGTGGAGAAGTGGTGGTGGCATGAGAACTACCTGCTGTGCTTGGTCTTTTCCTTCTGCAGCATTGCTGATTTGTTGGAGGAGGAGCCCCAAGTCCCGTCCCACCTTATCCTCCCCTAGCACCCACCTGGGCACCACTAAAGGGCTCAAATGATGTGGCGCAGAACTTCCCCATCCATTACTGGAGGCTTTGAAGGTTCCAGAAAGCACCTTGAAAAGCCCCTTCAGCTGGGAGAAGATCCCCTCCTGTCCTCAGCAGCATTTTTAGGCCCCCCTGTCTGGTCTGACAGCCCAGACCGTTGAACTGCAGCTTGGGAAGGAGGTCCTTGGCAGCATCCTAACGGGCAGCACTGGTGCCAGGAGAACGTGAAATACCAGCTACAGCCACCTTTGTGCTTTGGCCCTATGGAGGCTGTTGGGCTACAGAAGCAGCAGAGATGTGCTGGTTGGGATGGTGGCTTGGGCTGCCTCTAAGGAGCACCCAAGGGTGATGGTGCTGTAGGAAAGTGGTACTGGTGCCCCATCTCTAAGGTTCTGCAGAAGGCATGGTGAGATGCCACCTGGAGAGTAGCACATTGCCATCAGCAGAGGGAGTTGGGGGTGCTGAGGGTGGCATGAAGATAACTCAGATCAGGGTCTAATCTTGTGAAGGGATGAGTATCTCTAGCTCCATGTATCCAAATGGAACTAGTTGTGAGTGACTGCTTGAGCTGCCTGCTCTGCTCTTTGGGGGCTAGGGGAAGGTGGCCTGTGGCACTCATCTGGTTCTGGGACATATCCCAGGGTCCTTGCTGTACCCTGTGGTGGTTACCATTTCTTAGAGTCACAGAATCATAGAGTTGGAAAGGACCTTCCAAGGCCATCTAGTCCAACCCCTGCACTAGATCAGGCTGCTAAGAGCCTCAGCAAGCCTGGACTTGAATGTCTCTAGTGATGGGGCTGCTCTTACAAACAGCCCTTGGGTGCTGTCTATCCATGTGGATGTCACTTGTCCCAGCCCCTGTTTCTTCTCCCCTGCACAGACAGATCTGTACTCGGGGGCTCTCTTTGTGCAAGTCTGCCTGGGCTGGGACCTTTACCTCTCCACCATCCTCATGCTGGTGGTCACAGGACTCTACACCATTGCAGGTAAGTTGCTCAGCATCTTCAGCCCTCAGTCTTTCTCCTTCGGTTGAACCACACCACTTACACTTCTATTTTAATACTTCTTTTTCTCCTGGAAGGCCCTTAGGGATTTATTCTAATGGGATTTGTGTTTCCTGCCCCATCCAGCCAGTATCTGAGCATCCTTTTTGGGTGTCAGCTCAGGCAATGACTCAATGCATGACCTCTCCTTTGTCATTATGGCTTTTCATTTGTAATGACTCCTCCTCTGCTGTGTAGTTCAGTGCTTTCTTGTGTGTGTGCCTATTTGTAGGAGCAATAATCAGGGCTGCTCTTATTACAGGACTATTACTACAATCCTAGAGCCCTTTACCCAGCTCATTTCCCTGCCACTTGCCCTGCCCACCTTTCAGGAATATTTCTTGCTCATGCTTCCCCATTGTGGGACCAGCTATTTTTGCACAGGGTCAATCCATGCAGGGTTTTTGTGGGGGTTTGGAGCTATAGTGGGAAGTGGGGTTGTTACTTGAGCTGTGATTTTTCCTCCGCTGGTGGTGGCAGTGAAGGCATCTGGCAGTAAGTTATCACAGCAGTCAAATGGGAAGCAGTTTAAGTCTTTATGAAACATGGTGGATTTTGCAAGGCTTTGGTTTTAAGCAAATCCCATCTCAGGTTTTTTTCCTGCCCACAAGGCTTGTTGCAAAGTAAAGGATTCAACATGAGCTCAGGCAGAGGGTGTGAGCGCTGCGTCACCTCCATCCTGAGAACATCTCTCCTATCCCAGGGAGGGCACAGCCCTGAATTCCTGGGGTGTGAGTCATTGGCTGGGGTTGAAACTGGTTCAAGTTTTGACCCATTTTTCTCTTGCTCTTCTGCTTTTTAATGTTTTTCATCTGCTGAGGAATTGCTTTCTGGCCACGGAAGCAGGTTCTGGGTTGGCAACAGGTCTGGAAGTAGACCTTGGGATGGGAAGGAAGAATTGCTGCTGGCTAGCCAAGGGAGGAACTGTCTATGTGTTAGAAGCTGGAGGGTTAGGAGGAGAGCTGAGGGGTGTATGAAGGGGGAATGGTGTTAGGGCAAGGTGGGATGAATGATGAAATGTGTTTGCTAGCTGGAGCCATCCCAAGAGCTGAGGCTGGGACTAGCTGGTGTGCTCCTAGCCATGTGGGGATGTAGGACCACATGTCTCCTTCTCCATCCTGCAGCTCCCCTTCCTTGCTCCATGTGGGGTTGCAGCCCCCATGGTCATCAGCTTCTCCCCCACCCCAACTACAGGGGACCCACCAAGGAGCTGCTCCCCCTTCATGCTTCTCCCATCACTGTGATGCCAGCAGGAGGAGGCTGGTGACAGGCACATCCTTGTGAGTGTGGGCAGCTTTATTGGGACTTCATGACCAAGCCTGAAGCTGATGACACTCCCAACATTGTCCTTTGCTCTCATGCAGGGGGGCTGGCAGCTGTCATCTACACCGATGCGTTGCAGACACTCATCATGGTCCTTGGAGCCATCATGCTGGCTGTGAAAGGTGAGCTGGGACACCATGGATCTGGTTTCCATGGGGACATTCTCTCTCCACTTGAGTGTTCTTGGAAATAAATAAAAAGACTCAGTCTGAGCAGTTCAGTGGCCATCATGCCACTTGTGTCCATTCTCCCACTGTTCTTCCCCTACATGCTATTTCCCCAGGTCCTCTGTGTAGGGTTGTCTCCAGCACTGGTGATGCTCCTGTGGTGATTAGTGCTCTGTATGTTTGTCATTAGTCCTTGCACTCTGAGAGACTGATTCAGCATTTCACAGTGAGGCAGCATTTCCAGTTTTGCTCTGGGAAACTTGTTGGAGGGGGCTCTTCAGACAGGAGCCTGCTGCACTGGGACGTGCATGGCAGAAGGTGATGGTGGTTGAGGTGCTGCTTCAGGGCATTCCTGTGGATGCAGAGGAAGGTGCTTTGCCTTCCTGGCTGGTTGGAGAGAGCATGGTTCAGCCCTTTCTGAACACTCAGCACTGTTGTGTCTCTCTACATTTAGCTGCAGAGCACCCTTGTGAAGCCAGGAGCTTTCATCAACCTCTGCCACTGGGGCTCTTGGCCCTGAGGACTAGGAGACAAAAAGTCATGTCTTGGCTTCAAAGGCAGGAGTTAAACTACAGAGGATGATTTCCAGAGGCACACCTGAGATGTTTTCCACCATCTCCTGGAGAAGCCTGCTTAGGCAGGTGGGTAGGAAAGGTTTTGACCCAGTGCTGCCCAGGAGCTCTTCTGTGATGGTAGGAACAGCTCCAGACCTTCAGCCAGACAGGTCCCATGGCTGCTTCCTTGTGCAAAAGCAGAACTTGCTCCTGGGCCAGCTCCATATGCAGCAAAGAGTATTTACAAAAAAACCAAATAAAAGTACAGACACTTCCTGGAGAAGTAACAATATGATTAAATACCCCAGTAGGAGTGCAAGGAGCAACACCTCAAAGTGATCTCAATGGTGGCTGTGGCCTTTGTATTAGGACAAGGAACTGCTTGAGAGATTCCAGCACAGAGCCACAGAGATGATGAACGGTTTGTAACATCTCCCTTCTGAGGAAAGGTTGAGGGATCTGGGACTCTTGAGCTTGGAGAAGATGAGTCTGAGGGGTGACCTCATTCATGTTTATAAATATGTAAAGGGTGAGTGTCAGGCTCTTCTCAGAGACTTCCAATGATAGGACAAAGGGGAATGGGTGCAAGCTGGAACACAGAAATATGAGAAAAAAACTTTTTCACAGTGGGGGTGACAAAACAGTGGCACAGGCTGCCCAGAGAGAGTGTGGGGTCTCCTTCTCTGGAGACATTCAAACCCTGCCTGGATGCCTTCCTGTGTGACTTGATCTGGCAGGGGGTTGGACTAGATGATCTCTCGAGGTCCCTTCTAATCCCTGACATTCAGTGATTGCTGATGTTGCTGATGGTCATCTGCAGCTGTAGTTGGCCATGGAGCTCTCAGGCTTGTCTCTGGTAACTTGGCTGGGTGCGGCAGCACAGAGTTAGGAGGACAGGATGGGCAAGGTCTGGAAAATCCCCTCTGGCAGAGTCCAACTTTTTTGGCTTCGTCAAACCCTGGCACAGTGTGTGTGGGGAGGTGAGGGTGCTTGGGAGAGGGGCTGATCCAAGGAAGTCAAGAGACAAACTGCTGGTCACACATTTTTTTCCTCAGGTCTTAGGAGAGTAATGAAGGGATGAAAAAGTGTATTGCTTGGCTTCAAGGTCATGACTTCCAAGGGAGAGCAGGAGAAGGAGGGTTGTACAAATCCCTGGTGGAATGCTGGGTATAGCAGTCTGGAGTCAGGCACAAGTGGGTACAGAGCAAGGGGTCAGTAGACAATTAATAGAGGGCTTGGTATGTGTTTCAGTTGTTGGTGGTGCTGGTGGTGGCTCTTTTGGGCTCCAGCATCACAGATAAGGGACATAATGCCACCCTGCATCCCACTCAACTCACAGTGGGGACCTTAATCCCAGCAGAGCCCAAGGGATGCATCTTGGCATCTGCAGGTTGAGCTCCTGCTGCCCTGGGGTTTTTGCCCTGTTCTTTTGTCCCAGCAAGAGTTGGTGTCATGACTTGCTGGTGACAAGACCTTTGGGAAGGGAGCAGCCCTGCACTGGGCTTGAGTCCCTGCTTTCAGCCACTGGAGAGCCTTTGTTGGTGCTCAACGCCCATGCAAAGCTTGGATAAACCAAGTGCTGGAGGGGGGCCAGGGCAGCTTGCACAAGAGCAGGAGGAGTTCACAAATGCTGACTCCCCATGAAAGATGAGGGGTCAGTTTGCAAAGGGGTAGATGGTGTCCCTTCATAAGGTCCCCAGAAGCCTCAGGCCAGTGGGATGCTCTGGCTGTGGGTCATTATTTGAAATGGAAGAGAATGGAGCAGGGTGGGTGTCTTGGAAACTGGGAAACTAGGGTTTTCTTGTTGATGTATCTGGTTCCTGAGGGATTCACTCTTGGTCTAAAGACAGCAGGGCTCATGGGTCCTGCTGGAGGGCAGTTTCTCATGAGCATGTTCCCATCCCAGGCTGGAGGGGACTGAGCTGAGGAGCCCGACCATAACCTGTTGGTGGGGGTGAAAGGGATGCTGGGGTGTGAGAATTAGATTGGATTCTTGGTAGGGGAATCCTTCAAGGGATGCTCATGGGTCTTGCTTTGAAGTTTCCCCTTCGTGAGCCCCACGAGTCTCCTTTTGCAAGCACCAACATCTGCTGTGGGCATGGAGGTTCCAACACACTCCCTGCTTATCTCTTCCATGGCTTCTGTTTGGGTGGGCTGTGGGAGGGGGAGTAGGGCAGCTGCCTCCCATTCCTCCCTTCTCCAAAAAGCAATGCCTCTGGCTCCAAAATTATTCTGCTGGAGGTACTAGGGGGGAGCTGCAAGGAGTGTTCAGCCTGAGCATGCCCCCCAGGAGTGGGTTGGTGTTTGGGGGCCAGGGCAGAGCTGATTGACAGCTGCTGGGGGCTGGTGGGAGGAGATCCAAGGAGGCTGCCAAGGGCTTGGGGGCTCGCTTGCTAGGGCATGTTGTTGATGCGTACTCCTCAGCAGGTCTCAAGCCAAGGAGGCTATTTCCTAGGGAAAATAGGGCAGGTTTTGTTTTTGTTTGTTTTTCTTACCACTGGTTGCTGGAGGTTTGGGGCAGGGATGGATGGTGGGGAAACACTCAGAGGGGTGGAAAACATTTGGCTGGAGACTTGTACCAAGGCACCTTGAACTGTAGTATTTCAAGTCAAAGGCTGTGCTTTAATAGTCTTGGGATGAGTTTTCTCTGTTCTGGGACTGAAGAGCTTTAACAAACAGGTTGCTTTTACAGCACGAGGTCAATAGGAGTGGGTCCTTTGAGGAGCCTTTGTCACCCTCCAAAGGGATGGAGGACTATATTGGGACCTCCTGTGCAAAAATTTTAATAAAAGAGTCTCTTAAATAACTAAAAGAAAACACAAACTGAATAAACCCTCCCTCTCTGGGCAGCTCTTCTGAGTTGATGAGTTAGCAAGGGTTTTGCCAGCTGATCTCAGAAGCTACCAGGCTTTCCACAACTCTAACCAGCCTCCCTCAACCCTGCTTTCCAGCTTTTAATGAGATTGGAGGTTACCCCAACCTGGAAGAGGCCTACTTAAAAGCTGTGCCATCCAAGGTTGTTCCCAACACTACCTGCCACCTGCCCAGAGCAGATGCAATGCACCTTTTCCGAGACCCGGCCTCTGGAGATCTACCTTGGACTGGGATGACTTTTGGGCTGTCCATCATGGCCACGTGGTACTGGTGCACCGACCAGGTAAATGTAAACAAGGTTCCCCTGCCCCATGTAACATGTGCCCCCTGCCTGAGGTCCAGACAGGCTCTGCTACCACTCTCATCCTACAAGTCCACCTGCATTGATGCCTAGTGGTCCTTCTGGACAGTGGTCTCAGGGGGCTTCTTTTTGGAGTCAATAGAAGCACCTGGGGCTCCCGCAACCCTGTTCTTGAGGTGCTTGGACTGGGACAGTTTGGAGAGCGGGATGCCAAGGGGTGTCCTCGTCTCCTCGGTTGTCTTCTGGCTTTCTGGCAAGGAGGTCAAGCGCTTGCTTGGTGTTCTGGGGTTGCCTGGTGTGAGGTGGCCAGGCTGTGTGGGCTTGCTGGAGTTGAAAGCTTTGCTCTGCCAGTAGGGCTGGCTGCCTGCAATGGTCTTTTTGGGTTCGGCTCCATCCCCTCGGTATTTGGTGGCTCCAGGGAGTTTCTCATGTGTTGGGGAGCAGGAGACCTCCTTGCCTTGTTCTCTACCTGTAGGGTTCTTGGATCGGTAGCGGTAGATGTGTCTCCCCTGTTAGGAAGCAGAAAGAGATGAAGTACTGCTGTTACAAGGATGCTGTTCCCCTGCAGGGACACCTCTTCACACATTTGTGCTGTGGACTTGATCCTCATGGACAAGTCCCTCTGCCACATGGTGTGTTTCTTACCCAAATTCTTCTAAGACCTGGTGGCAGCTCAAAATTGCCTCAAGTTTTAGCTATAGCTGCTCCTCTGGTTCCTTGCCCTGGCAATGCCCTGTCCTGCATATTGCAGCATCTCAGCAGCCCTGTCACCTGAGCTTAGGTTGTCCTAAGCTGTCTGGAGATCCTGGATCAAGGACGCCCATGGTAACTCAACACCTTCTCTCCAGCTGCAGCCTAAACACCCATCTTAATCACTTAAGTGCTCCTTTCAGGTAGAAAGAGGATTCAGTCACCCAGACTCATCCTGTAGGATTGGGTGGCCACCAAGATGAGATGAAAGGATTGAGGGTTGGGAGGTGAGGTGGGATCAGGAGGGAACAGTGAGCTGCAACAACCTTGCGGGGGTGGCTCTGATTAGTTGGGATGAGAGACACACTTGGATTGGGTCTGGATGGGGTAAGGCCTTAATGCACAGCTGCTGTGGTCACCAGATATTTATCTTCCTCTTTGGGTGTGTCTGCGCTGCAATCTGGAGGTGTGATTGCACCCCATGCAGATGTTCCCTGTGTGAGATGAGATTTGGGGAGAGCAGGTGCTGATGGCATGAGGAGGAGCTGGGAGGCTGCAGAGCCGGCTGCACCAACCTGCTAGCCTCTGCCATGACCCCCACCATGCTGCTCAGCACTGCATCTCCACTGAGCTCTTGGTGTTCAGTCACTTAGTCCAAATATTCCACTGGACTCTGGTTCTCAAGCACACAGCTCCTGCTTTGACCAGGAGGACTATGTTATAGCAATTTGTTTTAGGTAATGCTGGGTTGATTTAAGTGCATTGCTGAGGGGTGAAATGACTTCAGGTGGAGAGGACTAAAGGTGATTTAGCTCCCCTCCCTTTTGATGTCATCATCTGCTGATGTGGGGCATATGGTGATCAAGATGGCTGGTGGGTTCTGCAGCTCCTGACACGCTCTGGCTCTTCGGCAAAAGTTAAACTGCAGGTTCCTTGGCATCCCACCTTAGAAACTGGCACCTTATGCCCACCATGGCATGAGTAAGTGCTTGCTTTGGAGTAACTGAATCCTGCTGGGTGCTGAACATTTCTCTGTAAGCCCTTGGGAGATTCCAGGCTTTCTTACAGATGTTGCCTATTTAAGACAGATTGCATCAAAACCCTGTATCATGGATAGACATGGCTGGGCTAGAGCTTTGAGGTGTGATGGCTTGAGCAGTGTGGGTGGCAGAGTTATGGTTGGATTTAGTGTCCCTTGTATTGTGGGTACTCTTTGGAGAAGAGATTGCAAAGAAGAGGCAAGAGGGGAGAGGACAATGGTTGATACTGGCAGGAGGACATGCTGATGCAGTTGCACTGGGCTTTGGTGCTGCTGTGGCATAAAACCAACCCACTGTTGGTCTGGAGAGAAACCCAGCCTGTTGGTTGAGGACACGTCTATACTACTTTTGGGTACAATGACTCCAATGTTTGGAGATGCCTGGGATGGAGTTGGGTAAGGAGGAAGCTGGTGTGGACTAGGATGTGTTGGTGGTTGCTTGGACATTCAGCTTGGCTCTCCCACAGGTCATTGTCCAGCGGTCGCTCTCTGCCAAGAACCTGAGTCATGCCAAGGCTGGTTCCATCTTGGCCAGCTACCTGAAGATGCTTCCCTTGTTTGTTATCATCATGCCAGGGATGATCAGCAGGGTCCTGTACCCAGGTAAGGGGCTCCCATGTGGATGTGGAGCTGGCAGGGTGGGTGTTTTGCTGTCACTGAGCCATGAATGAATGGGAGGGGGATGTGTCTGGAAACCTCTGCTCTGCAGGAGGGAGAGGGACAGGAGAGGACCCGAGTGTCCCTGGTGTCTACCTTGTTCCTGCAGCACATCAACCCATGGTACTGTCCTCTATTAACTCTGCAGCTGGGTGTGAACGTGGTTGTGTGTACTTAAGCAAGACAATGCTCTAGGGTTAACTTGTGTCCTGGGTTCTCAATATGATGGAAAACATGATGTTTCCATCCCAAGTGAGCCTCCGCCTGCATTTTGGGCTGTGCTGGACTACAGGCCAGCACATAGAAAATGTGGAATCAGTATAAAAATGTTTAGTGGGAACTAACAGTGATTCCTGTCTGATTGAAGTTTCTAGAGAGTTATTCAAGGATTGTTTCAGTTTGTTATTTTTTATGTATGGGAGAAAGTATTCTCTGCACATTTCCATTACCTCTGACTTTCCTAACTCTGATGGCTTGTTAATTATCTGCCTTTCATCAGAGGCCCAGAACAAGTTATTGCAGGAACACCAGCATACCTGGCCACTGGGAGCAAGGTGGGACCTGGAGCCCAAAGCATCAAAGGGTTTGAGTGCTCCTCACTCTGCACAGCTCCACGGGGCTCCAGGGGGTATTCTGGATATTTGATGTGCGATTAAAGCCCTGGTCTGAGCTCCATGGGAAGGGAGAAGCAAGTGGACTCTGGTCTAGTAAATTGAATTCCCTGTAAACACAGATTAGGTTCTCAGCTGGGGTAGCCTCAAGTGGCTTCAGTGATTTCAGCTGCTGATTTGGCCCTGGGGGTTTGAATGCCCCAAAAACAGTGGGTTGGGAGCCTTGAGAAACCAAAATGCTTGGTAGGGGTACGAGAGGCTGCAGTGCTAGAGTGGAATAGGGGACTGACCCCTTGCCTGGAGGGGGTGATGCTCCCACTGTGGTGGGGTTGGTGGTGTGTACCCCAGCAGTGGGGATGCAGCAAGCAGGGATGTTGGGGTGACAAGGTCTGGCGTCACTCGTGGATCAGCCACAAAGCTGCTGACTGTGATGCTCGCCCACAGAGGTTGCTGTCCCTGTTTCTCTGCTGTCTTGCTCTACCTAATTATGTGTCCAAGTGCTTTTACTTTGATGCTAATCACTTTTGCAAGGAGTTAGAAAACAAGCCTGAGAAGGGCACTGGCTGTCCCTGATATCATGGGATAACCATTAATTCCTGAAAACCTCCCCTTTACCAGCTGTTCTCATTGGGTGACCATCAACTTCCCAACCAAGAGCACCTCGTGGTTGACCCCAACCATCACCACGTGTAGGGTGTTATTGCCCCATATGGGAAGTCTGATCTCAGTATCTAGGACACGACACCAAAGCTAGGGATGACACTGCACCTTGGCTGAGGTGGTTGGGTCTCCTCCAGGTTTGCAGCCTTTGCAGGATGGAGAAACCTAGGGATGGTTATATCAAAAAGTCCTACCTGTGCAGCACTGCTGGGGTAGGAGCTGTTGCCATCCAGGATGGTGCGGGGTAGCATACACCTAATATCCACAGCATTGCTCCTCCTCTTTGTTACATCCTCCATACGGACGTGCTTCAGGGATGGGAGGCTCCCCAAGGGGCTGATGAAGGTGCCCCGGCTGATGTGAGGGTCACTGAGCTTCCGTTGTATGGGAAGGATCTCCCCATTGTGGGTGACATCAGAGTTGGTTCTCCGAAGTGGCCCGTAGCGATCCCTCACCTCAAAGTACTCATCTGAGATGGAGGAGGCATTGGAGCGGCGGTAGCTGTGGTCAGCAGAGCTGCTGGAGTAGCTTTCCTGGTCACTGAGAGTGATGTACTCCTCTTCTTCCTCCTCCTCCTCCTCTCCCAGTCCATTGTGGTCACAGGGAGGCCCTTTGTCTTCCTGTGGCCCAGCCACTGGCCGGTCTGGCTGGAGGTGGCAGATCTCTGTTGAAGCTCCATTTGGGTTCTCCTCCGGTTCCTGCTTCACACTCACGTGGTCAGCTGGCAGTGGTTGTGTGGAACCCTCTGGGGCAGTGCCACTGTCACAGGGTGTAATGACTTTGGTCACAAGGACACCAACAGGGATGGTCCTGGGCTTTGGAACTGGGGATTTCATGCCTTCCAGTGTCTCCTCCGGTGGTTTCAAATGGTGGCCCAGTGGTGAAGGAGCAAATGTTCCTGCTTGCCTCATTATCCAGCTGGTGCCTTCAGTGGAACTGGTAGCAGGGGCTGCAGGAGCTTCCATGGGAGCCTGTGGGGTCTGTCTTTGGCAGGGGGACATCAGAGGTGCCTCTTGGTTTGCATTTTTCTTGGCCTCCATCTCCCTGTTCTTGAGCATCTGCCTGTGCTGGGCACTGGCCTGGGAGACATCACAGACCTTGATGCGGTTCATCTGTGAGAGCTTCACATTCTTTATCTTGGGGTCAATAATGTTGATGTAACCCAAGACTTCACTCCCAGGCTCAGGGTCGGGCTCAACCCAGGTGGGCAGATAATCAAACATGTTGGCTTTCTCCAGGTTCAGGAGGCCGGGGTGGATGAGGAGGGAGAGGTCTGCAGGGTCGCCGTGCCTGTCTCCTGCCTGGCCCTCTGGTAGGACTTTACCTTTGTTATCTGTCTTCTGGTTTTTATCCTGGTTCTCAGATGAAGTCTTGCTGATCTGGTCGGCGCTCTTGGCCTTCACCAGAGCATATTTAGGGTTTATCAGCTTCTTCACCACGGCGTTGGCAGGGGTCACCGGCACAACAGAAGGCAGTGTTACAGGCTCAGGTTCAGGCTCTTCACCCATGGAGATGGATTTGAGGCTCACCCCTTTGGACATGAGGTAGAGCTCCTGGAACTGCTTGTCAAATGCTTCCACCACTTGACCCGAGAGGACCGTGATGACGTTTCGGTCTGTCCTTGCTGCTGACCAAGTGAAGCTGGAACAGAAGCACATTGGAAACTCTGAGCCTTGGCTGGTAAATAACACACCTCTCCCCAACCCTGGCTTTCCCTGGGGGGTTGATGGTGCTGGCTGGGACATGAGCTCACTGTAAACATTAATAATGAGACTGAAGAAATAGCTCTTGTCCCAGATTAGAATGAAGGGTTGAAGTCTTGATCACATTGGAGCTTGAAGTGAAAATCAAAGGTTTTTTTCACTCTAGTTTTGGCTGCGTTTCCTTTCTCAGTTTGGGTTACTCTGGAAAAGCAACTCAGAGATGGATGGGGTTTTTCTGTTATGGGCAGAAAATAGGAAGTGTTTCAGTTCCATGTTTTTGAAATTTATCTGCTAGAGCAGAAAAGCTTCCTGAGGCTAATCTGTTCCTACCAAAGTGAGTTTTCATTTGGGGACAAGTTGGAGAAGGCTTTGGATAGGAAGTAATTAACTGGAAAAGCTAAAATGTGAGAGCTATGTCTGACTGCTGTTTGGTGCTTTTGTCTTTCCTTGTGCTTATCACAAGGACTGTTGGAAATACTTGGTGTGTGTCACTACCCTCAGGAAGAAGGGATGTCAGCCTTAGGGCTGACAATAGCAGGACTAGGGGAAATGGATACAAGTTGAAGGAGGGAAGATTTAGGTTGGATATTAGGGGGAAGTTCTTTACTAGGAGGGTGGTNTAAACCTTGCTGTGGGGGGGTGGACACCTTTTGGGTCATACTGCAGGTCTCAGGTTGGCCTTGCAAAGTCATCTTCCAATTTAGGAAGAGGGAAGCAAGTCTGGGCTGGAGTCTTGGGGCCATGCTGGGAGGAGACCAGGATTTGGACCATTTGAGTTGATCCTTCAACCAATACCTCCATGAGGTGAGCAAGAGGAGACACTGCTGGTTACCTGTAGGAGCCACACATGGCCCGGTCCCCATCCACAAACATGAACTTCTGAGTCAAAGCCCCTTTGAACTTGGTGGCTGAGCGTGTGAAGAACTCTGTCCCCCCTGTGCTCCGGACTCGCAGGTTCTGCAAAGCAAAAGCAGAGACATGAGCATTGGTACCCCCTGTAGATGTTCCACAGCCCCTACAAGGAGATGGAAATGCTCTTCATGATCACCTCACAGGAGGCCACAGCCATGGGAAGATAAAATAACTTGCCCAAGGCAAGGCAGCAAACCATGGACTTTGCTTCAGGAATTTCCTGCTGTGCCCATGTGTCAGGGCAGGGTTTTCTATCTCTTGAACTCAGTGGTGCCTGTGTCTGTAGGTGAGTGGTGTGTGATACTGATGCAAACACTTTCCATCTCCTCTGATCTATGCAAATACCATGATGGGAGAGGTGATTCTTCACCTCCTCCCCAGGAGGAGATGTATGAGATTAGGAGGAGGTAGCAATAACTATAGGACAGCACACATGGACCTGATGGCAGTGGGCTTGTCCTCCACCAGGCTCCCCCTTTGCTGTGCTCCTAAATCTGAGCATCTAGCCCTGTTTTTAGGGATGGATGAGTAAAAAAAGGCAGTGGGGCAACATCTTTTCAACAGAGCACAAGGAGCTGGGCCAAAAGGATGTGTCCCTGTGAAGGTGGCCTGGGAACAGAGTGTCCTCTCCTCAAAAGCCTGGTCATGCAGGGGCAGCCCAAGTCTGAGGCTGTGTATTATCTTCAGTCTGGTTCATGCTTCCGTGTGTCTTGGTGGAAGGCAGCAGCACATTTTTGCAGCTGAGCAGACAGATAGCATCTTTCACTGCAAATGGTCTCCTCTGGGTGGGGAGAAAATATTTTCTTATGAAAGCACCTGCATTCCTCCTGTTCCTGCTGGGATGCTGGTAATGCCATTGCTAAAGGCACCGTGTCGTCACCAGGTCATGCCCTCCTTGGCTTTCCAAATACTACAAGTATTTGTTTTTTCCAACTCCAGCTTTCCTCATCTGCTTCTCTGAGGTGTCCTCTCTGTAGACCATCACCTGGCTGAGCTAGGCAGCCCCTGTCCTGCATGCTTGGCAAGAAAGATGCTTATTCAGTGCTGATGTCTTTCTGACCATGTTTCCAGCCAACTTTCACTCTTTACATAGAGAAGGTTATGTTTTTGTTTGGCTTTTTCTGATGCATTTGATTATTTTTTAGCCTTTTTTGCTTAGCATAGGGTAGATCAACACTGCTGGCAGCAGGCAGCACTTTGAGTCATGGGGGCTGGCTAGCAAGCAGGTGAAGGTGACAATTCCCCACTCTTATCCCATATTGTCCCTATATATGGGGCTGCAAAGAGTAGCAGTGCCTGGCACACAGCTCCTGGGTAGTGCTTGCACCTGAGCTCTCTGCCTGTTGCCATCCTGGGCATCCTCATCTCATTGATGTCTATAAATGTGTAAAGGGTGAGTGTCAGGAGGATGGAGCTAGGTTCTTCTCAGTGACCTCCAATAATAGGACTCAGGGCAATGGGTACAAGCTGGAACACAGGAATTCCACAGAAATATAAGAAAAATCTTTTTCACAAAACACTGGAACGGGCTGCCCAGAGAGGTTGTGGAGTCTTTCTCTGGAGACTTTCAAAACCTGTCTGGATGCCTTCCTGTGTGACCTGGTCTAGGTGTTCCTGCGCTGGACTAGATGATCTCTTGAAGTCCCTTCCAATCCCTGATACCCTGTGATTCTGTGATCTCCCACTCAAACTCTCACACAAAGGCATGAAGTGACCGTGGCTTTTTCTCAGGTAACACCCACAAGGGACAAACCTCCCCCAGCAGCAGCAGCAGCAGCAAGGTGCTGGTTACCTTTCCCTTCCTCCTGGCTCTCAGTGTATGGCTGCTGTTAAGTAAGATCTGTTTATTTAATCTCTCCCCAAGAAGGAGCACGAGGCGAGCAAGCTGCCGGCGCCATGGCCGCCTGCCCAGCCCGGGATGGGGTGAATCACTCCCCAAACACTCCCCGTTGCTCAACCAAGCGGCTGCCTTGCCCAAGCCAGCTCATTAATTACCAAGCATGGAAGGCATTGAGATAACGAAGTACCTTTCGTTAGCATCTCCTGCCTTATTCAAGCAGCTCCCAGACACTGCCCTACTTTCCTCCCAGCCTCCCGTGCCAAAGAATGGGCTGCAATATTGTGGTGAATCCCCACTCTGTAGATGTTTGCCGAGCTCTGCAGATGTTCTCCTGCTTTTCCAGTCCTTCCACCGGGCTGCTAATATGTTAAAACACCCGTGTGTGCGTCAGCTCTGGCTTTTCTGGTCTTGGAGCAGCAGCAGCAGTAGTCTGCAGGGTACCAGGCTCTCTGGGAAGTTTGGATGTGTGTAAAAGCTCAGCTTGAAATCTGCTTTAATTGTGAGCAGCAATTAAATGAGGCTGTTGGGCTTGGCGAGGTGGGAGCCTCAGCCATTTGGTGCTTTGGGCTACCTGGGATAGGAGTTTCTGAGCTTCCCTTGCCTCCTGGCTCCTCTCCAGCCTGGCATGAGGATGTCGTGGCTTCTACGTGTTCCTGCTCAGGTTGGGGAGGGGGGTGTAGGGGGTGGTTCATCCACATTGTAAGCAAATTGGGCGAGCCTGCCTGGGCACGGGCTTTCCCTCCAGCCATTTGGCAGTCAGTGTGTGTAGCTGGCTGACGTCAGGGGCAGAGACATCACCTTCCTGCCAAGCCACAGGAGAGACCCAGAAATTCACAGCTGGTGGGTGAAGTATAGTCAGGGAGTGAGGGGTGTCTTCCAGCCCTGAAGTGAAATTGTGGGGCTGCTGCAGTGTGTTCTCATCTGATTCCAGCAATGGGAGCATTGTGCCCTGCCAAGAGCCCAAGGTTCTGTCTTGTGGGCAGAGTGGAGGTCCCTTCTACTGCTCCTGTGGTTAATAGAACCCCCTGCCCTCTCCTCTGACCTTTCATGTGCCTCCACTTTTGCATGACCATTACATAACGTGGTTTTCTCTGTACCTCTTGGATGTAAAGGGGCTTATAAGAGGTTTTGGGCACTTTAGGCCGGGGACCAAGCTCTTACGGTACCAAGCATCCCTCAAACCACTTTATCTTCCCTCATTTCAGTCAGGATTCGTGCACTGGAGCAATGTTGCCAGCTGTCAGCACCCTTGGGGCTGGGTGAAGGCAGCATGTGTGGGCAGATTTGTCCTGCCAGTACATTGCCACTGGGGCCTGTGTCATGGACCCCAGTTCAGACAAGAGCAGTGAGTGAATCCTTGGCAACAACTGGGGCTGTAGGCAATGCGGGTGCCTCCCTGCTCTGCTCCCAGCCCTGTGCTGGAACAGAGGCCCCAGAGAAATGAAAAACTGTTTTGTTTTTTAATTCTGGCTTCTGACTTGTGGGAAAGCCCAAAAGTGAGGGAACTGGCTGGTGGTTGCTTTTGCTGGTCCTGCTTTTGAGGCATGGGGCTTGTGATAGCACAGATCCAACCCTGGCAGAGCATCCTGCCTCCTCCTCACCAGCTTATTCACCAGGAAGAGCTGATCATGCAGGGTTTTGCTTCACTTGTGTCCACCCTTGTGGAGTCAGAGCTCCCTGAACACCCTTCTCCCCCAAAGCTGGCTCTGGCTGGGTATTAGCACCCCCTCTGGGTTTTCTGCATCCAGCTTTGCTGTGAGCAAATGAACATCTCCACCTCTCCTGTCACCCTGCTGCTCCTGGATTTGGGCATCACCTTCAGCTTTGGCTGTGGGAAAAATGGACTGACCTCCCCTAGCTCTGCTCAAAGTTTGTGGATGGTGATGCTTTCAAGGATAGAATTTATTATCTCACTGTGTTGGAGGAGATCACTTGACCCTGGATCCTTCGGAGTCATCCTTACCTTCAAGTGTCCAGCGTGCATCTGGGCTCGTTCACACATCTGAAGGAAGTGCTTCACATTGGTCTCATCTAAGATGATGTAGACTCCCACTTTCCTCTTGAAGCCTGCATCCAGGAGGTCCTTGAAGATGTCTACATCAGTGAACATGTCCATGACCACCGCAATGACCTGGAGAGGGGAGAAGAGAAGTGAGTCTCAGTAGCATGGCCAGGTGGCAACTCTGAGATGTAGCTGGTGCTTGGGTGAGAACTGAAACAACCTCGAGGAGTTTGGGGCTTAGTGTGGTCCAGCCAACCTGAGGGTGAAAAGTGGGAGTTCCTTGTCCCATTCCTCTGCTGTCATTAGTGGAAGTGTGATCCTGGTGGTGGCCTGTAGCACAATATACTTGTAAAGAATTGATTTCTGAGGGTGAATCTAACTTTCTTGCCTTTAACAAGCATCACAAATTTCAAAATCTAGTTTCTGGCTGAGAAGTTTGATGTCCCTTTGGTACTGGTACTGCCTGTGGAGCCAGGAGGGGAAACCTGCTCCATTAATGATGACGTGTCTGAGAGCATGTTGCATGGGATGGATATTGTGTATGCTTGTATAGAAAGAAAGAGTCTGAAAATTGGGTAAAAGCTTGGTAGAAAGTATCAGGACACCCTGGAAGCATATTTGGGAGCTTTTAATACCTTTTAAAACCCAGGCCTGTGAGTTAATGGGGTTGCTTGAAAGCAGCCAGGAGTTTGCAGCTCCCAGAGACTGGCTGCTCTTTCGAGACCAGGCTGCTGCTGGTAGTGATGTGGCTGCCCTCAAAGTCAGCTCTCTGCACCATGAGGCCAGAGCAGAGCTCTGGAGACAGGCAGTGTTTCTGTCACTGACTGCCAGTGTTTCTCTTGGTCTTGCTGCCTGGTCCTCGGGACCAGCAGAAAGAGAGCTGGGAACCTTGTGAGTGCTACTCCTGCTGCACAACCCCCTGCAAACATTTCTCCATCCTCCCAGGCTGTAGGAAAGTGAAGCAGAGCCAGAGTGACAGCAACAGTACCCTGTGCAATGACAGTAGGGATTAGCAGACAGCAGTGTCACCATTCTTAGCCAGCCAGAGCTGCCTTTGTACCCAGAGCAATTGCTGCCATGGCGGGACCTGGGTGGGTCCCATAAGTGACAGGGAGGTATGTCTGTGCTGTGTCCTGCCAGCCTGGGGTGTTGCTGGGATGACTGCTGGAGCACTAAAGTTTACTCCAGACCTATAGATTTCACCACTTTGGAGATAGCATCACCCATGACACGACAGTGAACAGCAATGAGACGTGGAGGCAGCTGCCTGCAGCCCAGACCAGCATCTCTGTGCTATCCCCAGGAACTGTAGTAGCCCAACAGCATTGTTTGCCTCTCCTCATCCTGCCTAGGGTGGCAACAGACATGCAGGAAAGCAGCTTGTCATCAAGACACTCGTATGTCATTGTCCCATGCTTTGAAAAGCCCTTGGTGTCCCCATTTCTGTGGCAGTTCTTGGGACATGCCCAGGGTCAGGCAGAGATTGGTGTTAGCTCCAAGCCCCAGGACCTCTTGGGTCTTTGCCCTTCCAGAAGGCCATGGCTTGTAGCTGAGATGGGGAGCCCACCAGAATGCTGTGAAGTGACACAAGGAGACCCCAAGATGCTGCTTCTCCATTGGGTAGGGATTGGGTTGGTGCCGGGTGCTTGCACACTCAGGCACGTCCAGTCTTGGGCTGTCAAAGCACTGAGCTGCCTTTTAATTAGTTTTGTGCCACAGGAGATGGAGAGCTCTAATTAAGAGCAGGATGGTGCATGATGACACTCTTCCCTTCCCTTTCTGCAGGCGATGGGGTGAGGAGCAAGTCTGTGTGGGGAGTCCTGTCTCTTGCCTTCTCCACTGCCACCCTGACCTCCCCAACCCTGGCCATGCACAAGGTTTCAGGAGGTGCCAAAGAGCTGAGCAAGTGGGGAACATCACAACTCTGCCTCTTGATTTTTAACTGAATCATAGAATGGTTTGGGTTAGAAAAGACCTTAAAGATCATCTAGTTCCAACCCCCCTGCCATGGGCAGGGACACCTCCCACTAGACCAAGGTTGCCCAATGCTTCATCCAGCCTGGCCTTAAACATCTCCAGGGAAGTCCCTAAAGTCCCATCTATCCTCACCTGAGAGCCTGTCAGCAGGCTTTGCCATGCAAGGACAAATCCTCACTCCTCTGTACCACCCATTTGTGTCTTTTGCACATCCTTGTGGCCCCACTGGGGAAACTGAGGCATAAAACTGGGTGTCCACTTGGCAGAGACCCAGCCGGTCACGCTCAGTGAGGGCTGCGCTTGTCTCACAGACCAAGTAAAGTGGGACAGGTTCAAAGTTATCCCTAAAGCCCAGGGCTTGGCTTTTCCATTTACAAGAAGTAATTGGGGAGGAGCTGTGCTGTCTGCTCTGTGTCTTGGGTGAGGGACACCTAAGCCAGGATGGCGTCTCCCTGGCTCGAGGAGGTGGGTTAGGTGGCAGAGGAGTTTTCTCTGTCTGACGCCAATGTTCAGCTTTGTCTGGACCTTATTTTCTCCAGGGAAGGCTGAGGTCTTCTGAAATGGAGATGATGAAATGGCATCCATTTTGGGTGGAAAATGGCATTTTCCACTGCAGTGCCAGCATTCCCAAGGCTTTTCCTCGCTGCTGTGGCTCTGAAGATGGGGAAATGCTTTGCAGAGATGCAAGAGTGAGGTCCCAGGGGAGGACACAGTGATGTCCCCCATGCCAAGCAGGGCTCACGCAGGGACTGAGCAGGCAGTTTGCTGCAGCCAGTGGCCCAGGGCGACTGGCTCAGGCAGCAGGGAGCCAGCCCCAGCTCTCACTCACTTGCCCACATTTTCATCCCGATTCCTCCTGCTGGGCTAGTACATCCTGTCACCACTCAGCAATTCTGCCTCCCTCCCTGCTGCATCTTGCCTGCAGGACAGGCTTGGCCTTGGTTTGTCACTGTGAATCTAATGCCAGTGAGCCAGCCTGCTGCACTGGCATGAAATAGGCCAGGAGAGCTAGGACAGTGCTTGTAGAACTTCCAATACAGTGTGTCTATGCAGGAATGACAGGGGCAAACTCTGCTGCTGGGCTGCCCACCCTCCAGCCTCTTCTGGGACTTGTTGCCAAACCCAGGTGCAGGGTTTAGTCTGTGAAGAATGCAGGTCTGTCTCCTCTGGAGAAGGAAGATCCTGTATGCTGTTTACTTCCCAGCCCAGGGAATGGCAGTGTCTGGAGGAAATCCTATTGTCCTGCTTCAGGAAGTGAGCTTGGCATCTGTGTCCCCATCACCTCTATCTGGGCAGTGCCTGGTTCCAGTGTGCTCAGTGCCTCTTCCCACAGCTGCTTTGCTGGTGCAACATCTCAGGAAACTTCACCATCCCTTTGCTCTGTTCATCTGGAGGGTGTAGAGAAGACCATCCCCAATCTACAGGCAGATGCTCTCAGCGATGCTTTTCTTCATGGAGTTCCAGGTGCTTCTATAATCCATTGGATGCACTGAATGTGCTGGTGTCTGATCCCAACAGCCTCTTGGAGTGGTGAGCATCATATCCCCTTGGACACTGGGCAGATGGTGTCAGGATCCTTCTGAATGGCTTTGATGAGGACATAAACTGCAGGATCATGTTTTATAGAGGAAATGACAGCTCTTTGCTACCTCACTCTGAATCATCAGATAATGACTTTTGGGGTGCACCACGTGGGCATTTAATAAATTAGGCAGGCACCAAAGCACAATTAGAGGAAGCGTGTTGGGATGAGGGAGAGGTGGGACAAGTAACATCAATAATTGCTCTCTCCTGTCGACCCTTTCATCCAGGAATGGCAGAAGGTTTAGTAAACAGTAATTAATAGGGACTCCCAGCCTTTGCTGGAAGTTGCTTAGGGTAATTATGTCACCACAACCCCAATGTGGAACCTCAAGTGCAGAGAGGAGGTCAGGCTTGCTGCTCTCTCGGGTGGCTTTTGACCAAGGTCTTCAGCCTGTTCTGGTTTCTGGTCAGATAGAGCCAGAATCTAGAGAAGAAGAGAGAAACTTTCCTCCATACTCATCTTGTGAGCTTTGCAGCTCCAGGGAATTTGTACTGAGGGACATGTGACATGGCCAGACCTGGTGAAGGTCTTCAGGGTGAAACCTAGTGGTGCACCACAGCTGTGACCACCTCTGTTCTTTGGCTACAAAGATGGGGATATTCTGGGAGAACAGGAACATGGCTGGAGGATCCTGCCTCTCTTCTCTCCTCTTTATTCCCAGAAAGAGGAAGGGATCATTTGCATCCCCTGCTCCAGCTTGCCTGGCTTTGCTTCTCTGTAGAGTAGAACTCTGAACTCAGCAGCGTTTGGCCTTGTTCCTACAAGCAAGTATGTTCCTCTGCTCCATCAAAGGAACCTCACAGCTCAGCTCCTGGCCTCCTGGCCACAGCTCTGAGCTACTGCAAGCCTGCCCAGTATCAGCAGCACTCACATGGGCTCCAGACTTTCTTCAACCAGACTATCTCTGGGGTGAACTTTGCTCTTCTGGCCATGAAACAGCGAGCCACGTGGCGGAGTTTGGTGGCTGAGATCATTTCAGACCATGTATCTTTGAGAGTGGCTGTTATCTTCAGGGAGTTCTCCAGAGCCCATGCTCCTCAGGCAGGTGAAAAGCACAGGAGCCTGCTTGGAGGTTATGGTACCCTAGGAAATGTACCAGTGGTGTCATCACATCTCATGCCACTGTCCAGTGACCACCTAGACCAGGAGGCAGAGCCCATGGGACATCAAGGGACTAGTGCAAGCTTGTCAGTCCCAACCATGACCAGGTCCCTGCAGCTCGGAGAGGCCCCAAGGAGAGGTGGGGATGGTGCAGCAGGGCCTGACAGCTGTCTGACTCAACCCCTGGGCTCTGCTGAGCAGGAGGAGGGTGGAAGGATGACTCAGGAGTTGGTGTCTAGGGGGGAGCAGGCAGGAAGCAGTGAGTAGGCAAAGCCAGGCAGGAGCTACAAGCCCGGGGGAGATGCAGCTGGAAAGGCCCAAAGATGAGACATCATTTGTGGTGGGAAAGGTCTCCCAACCTCCATCCCATGGACCTTCAGTCCTCCCTTCCCTTTGCCCTCACTGCAAAGCTCTCAGAGGGGAAGACATGAAAGGTAGGGGCAGGCCACCTTGATTTTTGACAGTGGCCAGAGATGGCTCCTGGCCTCAATTCCCTACATCAGCTGTCCCTGTGAGCTGGCTTGGATGCACTGGGAGATGGATTTTCCTGCCTGAGATGGAGCTCTTCAAGCATCCTTGGGACTGGGATGCTCCTCCCTCGACGCTGGATTTCTCAAAAGAGTGGACATGTAAAGCTAGAAGGACTTCAACATCCAGAACCATGGAACCAGCAGGTACTGCTCCCTCCTGCACTCCTCAGCTGGAACTGGGTGGCCAGGAAATACCAGCAACCTCTGCCACCACCACTGGCCTTCAACACATGCCATCATCTCCCTCTTTCCCTGGTCCTCCTGCCCATGACACCAGCCTGCCCCCAGCACTCATCTGCCCCAGCTCCTTGGTTTGATGCCACAGGGAGGATGAGTCTCAACCTAAATCCCAACCCCAAAGAGGATGGGCTGCCATTAGCTGTGCTACCCTTTGGCATCTTCCCAGACTTGTCCTTCACATCAGCCAGGATGAGGCTGAGATGGAGCAATGTGGCCAGCTCAGGTCAAGCTTCACCCCTTGGATACATCAGCACCAGACCAGTAACTTTGGCCGCTTTGCCCTGGGGCTGTGTTTGGCTCCTCTGGTTGCTGCATGTTGCTACAAGCAGTCACACAAGGCTCTGGGAATAACCATTATGGGATTATGGGATGCCTTGGGACCGTGGGCTCGCAGCTGGGAAGCAGCTGAACCCAACCCAGGGCTGGTTTTCCCCACAGCCCTGCAGGGACCCTGGGATTAATGATGCTGCCATGTGCATCATGGGAAGAGCTGCATTGTTCCCAGGGAATGTTGGACCAATCTGACAGCACCTTGAGCCAAATCTGACCCCCTGATACTGATTGCACCGAAGGAACATGGAAAAACCCCAACGCTTGACCCTGATGCCTTTGTTTGAGCCGAGTTCCCTGTAGGATGGGGATTACCCAGCTGAGCAGGACTTTTGGCAGAACAGCCCTCGGGGCAAATCCTGCTCCGTCCTCGCGGCACACCTCACCTTCTGAGCCTGGCAGATCATCTTCCTCACCACCTCCTTGATGTGGGCTTGCCCCTCGATGGGTGGCTGCATGTAGACGGTGGCACGGGTGACACCACGGTAGGCTATGGTCTCGGGCCAGCCCAGGTCCAGCTGGGGGATGGAGCGGTCAGACCTCTGGGGCCAGTACTC
The DNA here is from genome assembly GCA_013400935.1 of Turnix velox. Classification (NCBI taxonomy): domain Eukaryota; kingdom Metazoa; phylum Chordata; class Aves; order Charadriiformes; family Turnicidae; genus Turnix; species Turnix velox. The sequence goes on along the minus strand of VZTY01027169.1, from coordinate 101,336 downwards.
CAGGGAGGGGGCCACGTCCTGCTCGTCCCCTTGGCTGTTGTGGTCACCTTCACTCTCCCCGTTGCTGCTGCCGTGGCGTGGGATGTACTCAGAGCCGGGGTCGTATGTCTCCAAGGTGTCCAGGATCTTCTTGAGCTCCAGTTCGGAGAGGAAATCCCTGATGTTCTCCTTCTTCAGGACCTCATAGAAAGCATCAGGGCCACGGGAGGCCAGTGCCTCCAAAGCCAGGCGCTGCTCCTCACTGTAGAAGAACTCAGGCTTGGACTCGCTGGACCTCCAGTTGACGTGGCTGTCATCCAGGCACTGCACCTGGGAGAAAGCCATGGTGACCAGGCAAGCTGCTGCCCTCTCCAAAGAGAGCTCTGTGTCCCCAGCGAGCGCCGGATGTCAGCAATAAATAGGAATTAATTATTCCCCAGTCTTCAAACACACAATTTGCTCTCTCCCGGCTCAAGGTGCAGGTGGGGAAACGACAACTTCTCCCTTCTCCAGCAGCTCCTGCCGGGCTGGAGCAGTTCTCCAGCAAGGAGGAGGGTTTGGTTTCTTGTTTGCTGCCGGCTCTGCGTGGAGAGAAGGGCTCCGGGCAAGGAAAACACGGAGCTTCCCACGGCCCAGGCTGTGCCACGGCACACGTGTAGCACCGGGAAGGTCCTCCTACATCCGTGTCCACACTCTTCTCATCCTCCTCTCTCTCCCAAGAATACACAAAGTGGAAAATAAACGGATAAAAAACCCCCAAACCCTGGCTTAAGGGAAGGCAGAGAAAAACAGGATTTCTCAGCCCAAGCACCGTCCCTGCCTGTGGCTGCGGGAGAAGTGGGTCAGCCGGTGGGTTGCGTGGCAGCCACCGTTTGCAGCGGGCTGGGGAGCATCGCCCTGCCGGGCAGGTCCTATTCTTTGTGGCTCCTGCCAGAGCTCGGCACCGGGACCGACAGGTAACAGCAAGAAGTGAAAAGAGGAAAAGCAAAAAAGACTGATTCATTGCTCCGCCCTGCCCCACCTGCGGTCACATGCTGCCTTCACACATTCCCTGCACCTTAACCCTTTCTGCTTATGCAGCCTCACACCTCTGCCTGCCCCAGACTGGGTAGGGGAGGCCGGTGGGTGGCTCAGGAGGAGTTTGGGTGTTTGTCTTAAAGGAAACTAAAGTGTGTCTCACCTGAAATCTCTCCCTTTCCCACTGTGATGGCTGATAAATCAGTATTTTCCAGGAAAGCAGCTCTGCCTTGTGGTTAACCCCTTCTGTGCTGAGTGTGATGACCCCTGTGCTGCTGCTGCTGTGGGAGCTTGGACTCAGGTGGGTCCCATAATGGTTCAGGACTGCACTGAGAGATTTAGATTGGACATTAGGAAGCACCGATTTACTGAGAGGGTGGTCAAACACTGGAACAGGCTTCCTAGAGAGGTGGTGCTCAGGAGCTGTTTGGACAATGCCTTTAAAAATGTGCTTGAAGTGTTGGTCAGCCCTGAAGTGGTCAGGCAGTGATTGCTGTAGGTCCCTTCTGACTGAAATATTCTATTCCTTTACATCCTGCTCTGTCCTAAACCCTCCTCTACAGCACAAGGTTTGCAGCAGGGACACAGTCATGGCCCTTGGCCTTGCTCTGGTGGATTGCATTAATGACTGGGAGGTGGGCAAAAAATTCCACCGTGGCTTCATCAGCTAGACCCAGAAACCTGGAGCTTTCCACTTGGAAACTGGGATAAAAGGTGAATTTGAAGAATTGGGGTCAGATCTTAGCAGGGACGTGAGAGAAAAAGGGAAGTGCCAGGGGCTGCGTCTCGCTCCCTGGAGTTAGAGCAGCTCATCTGGATCTGCAGCCCTCTAAATGAGAGCCCTGCTTGAGTCAGGCTCCCAAGGCAAAGCCACCTGTCTGCCCAGGTGCTTGGCCATCAAAGTGCTCCTCTCTGCATACATGGTGGCCATGCAGTGTCCTGGCTGTCCTGTGATCAGCTGGGGCTTGTTGGTGTGGTGGTGAAATGCTGAGCTCAGGGAGAATTTGCAGAGAAACAATGAGTGTGAAATGTGCAGCAAGTGAAGATCCAGTGGGGCTTTCTCAGAGCTGGGTGGCATCTGGTTCTGGTCTGCTGTGTGCAAGAGGTGGCAATGGGGACAGGAGGCATGGGGATGTAGGGGTGTGATGGTGTCTACTGCAATCAGGACGTGAGGAGGATGGAAAAATTTGGGTCCCAGCAAGGTGAGATGTTTTCAGGAGGCATTTTGGATGGAGCTTTGACTTTGTAGAAAGGCTGGGCTGATATTAACCCAGTGGTGGGACATCACCTATGTTCAATGAGGGATGCAGCAGAGGCTGAGGCTGCTGGAGGCAAAAGTGGGTAATTTAGGTGAAATTTCACCCTGCTGAGAGCATTTGGTGGTGGCTTCTTTGCTGACAGGGCTTCACCTGGGACAGCAAGTCTGACAGAGCTGAGCACCCAACCAGCACCTCGTCCCTGGTCATTGACCCCTGTGAGGTGACCCAGCTCCACTAGGTTGGGAGATGCCCCAAATTGGGGCTGGTGGATGAGGCGTGGGTGGTGTGGCTGGAGTGTGCTGTGGTTTGTACCCACCTCAGCCACCTCCTGCTGCCCTGGCTCTTGTTTTCATTGTGCCAGGAGATTTACAGGCTCTTTAGTGGGGTGTGTGTCTGTGTGTGCTTTTATGTTTTATTACACTGCGGTGTAAACATGGCATCTTACTGCTCCTGCCATGAGCTGGCTCTTATGGCCACAATGGAGAGGACAATTGGGACTGCAGAGCCCCACATCTGAAGCATCCCTTGATGCTCACATGGGGAAAAGATGCCTGGATCCCCCCTTCCTGGGAGTGGAGATGTAGGACACAGGAGTCTTTGTCCCACGCAGTAAATTCAGGACCTGAATTGTAGCTTCTCTGTAATCCCTCACCTGCTTGCAGGGACAGGTAGGTCACTGTGGCCAAGCAGGTTGGTCCCCACCATCACACTTGTCCCCACTCAGCCACTCTGGGCCTGACCCAGCCAAACAGGCAGCGCCCAGCATGGCTGCTGGCTCCTCCCGGCTGTAGAGTGAAGCATTAATTACAAGCTCCTAATTAATTTCCCATCGCAAGCAGAGGGCTTAATGACAACGTGAGGAAGCAGAGTACGGTGCTGGGCTCTGCTCCCAGTTTGGGGGCTCTGCTTGCCCTGCTGGGCTTAGTTCCCTCTTCCCCCATACTTCCAGGTCCCACTCAGTGGAAGAGCCAAACCCCAGGCTGATGTTTTGGCTGGGCTGTAGCACCCAGATGTTGCTTTGCTCTCCGGAGCATCTTCCATCCACTGCTTTCCAGCCATTTGCATGGAGCTGCACACAATGTGATGTTTTAGAGAGAGGGAAACTGAGGCACAGAGCAGTGACAGCAGCTTTACTCACAGCTGATGGAGGGACAGAGTCACTGGAACACCAGGCACCGAGTCCAACCCTGGGGAAAAGTGGCCCAGGCTGGGCTTTTTCAGTGTCCTTAGGATGTGCTGAGTGTTGCCCGTGGTTTGCTGTCTGCACCTTGTGTTGCACAACCCCATAGCACCCCACACTCCTTTACTGAAAGTCCCAAGGAATTACCAGCAGATGTTTCCCTTCCCCTGCTCTTGCAGAGCTGGGGGCTTTGGTGAGGACCACCATGGGGATAATGCTCTGTGCCATGTGGAGGAATCCCCTGTGCTACTCCCTTTGCAGGAGGATGCAGGAGAGCCAAGAGCTGAGCAGCTCATCCATATTTATGCCTGACATTAATTTCCATCCATTTCAATATTTTATGAGCCCAACAATATAAAAAAAAAAGAAAGGGTTGAGACAGAGGAGTAATTGTCTGTTGACAGCCCTGGCTGGCTGCCACGTGTGGCCCAGGGACCTACTGGGTGCTGCCCATGCAGAGGGTAATTGCCACAACAGTGCATGAACCTGCCTGGCCCCAGCACCTGCCCATGGGGCTCTGATGCCTCCAGATGAAGCCCCAAGTCCTGGTGGAGCCTGTCCTCACTTTGGAGGTCCCCCTGGGGTGGTTGGCTTGGTGAGGTTAGGTCCAAGCAGAGCTGGGCTGGGTGAGAGGCAGTGGGAAGAGAGGAGGATGATGCTCTGCCATATCCTGCATTCTCTGAGGCTGATGGGGCTGGAAAGAAGTAGAGGTGGATCTCCATGAGGGATGTGCTCCTTGCTCTTCTTCACCTGATCCTCTGCCAGCATCTGGGCAACATGGCAATAAGGAAGGACCAGTATCCAGCCTGGTGAGAAAGGATGCCAAAGGACATTGGGCTGGCCCCAGCTTCATGAGGGGACTCAGTATGTCACCTTCTCTGTTCCTTCAGATGCTGTGGCCTGTGTGGACCCTGAGGAGTGCACCCGTGTGTGCGGGGCTGCTGTTGGCTGCTCCAACATTGCCTACCCCAAGCTGGTGATCGAGCTGATGCCCAGTGGTAGGTGTGTGGGAGGAGGTACCTCCATCTCTGCTGGGCTCTTGCAACCCTTTTAGTCTTGGACTTCGGAGGACACTCCGTGGATGGTCTGAGTGGGATCTAGTGTGGGGCAACCCCTCTGAGGGTGACTCCAGAAGTGTGGTTGGGGGATGTGGGTAACCCCAAGGCATCGCAGTGTCTCAGAAGTCCAGAGGGAAACTGAATGTCCCCAAATTGCATCCTTACCCCAAGGAAGACCCCAGTGTGTGCCAGTGGAGAGGGAGGTATTACCCCAGTGCTTCACCTCTGGGNTCCCATCCCATCCCATCCCATCCCATCCCATCCCATCCCATCCCATCCCATTCCCACCAGTTCTGACACTCACTAAATGATCCTTCTCTTCCCCAGGGCTGCGGGGCCTGATGATTGCAGTGATGATGGCTGCACTCATGTCATCCCTCACCTCCATATTCAACAGCAGCAGCACCCTCTTCACCATGGACATCTGGAGGAAGCTGAGGCCGGGGGCTGGTGAGCGGGAGCTGCTCTTGGTGGGCAGGTAAAGACCATGGGTTTTGGGAAAACCAGTGGGGCTGGTCTGGCCCTCTGTGATGTGCCTTTAGTGCCCTGGAGCCTGTGAAGGGCCTGCCCTCAGCCTGGTTTATGAAAGGAAAACAAGCTTTTGGATTATTTTATGTAAGAAAGTGCTGGAAGGGCTGCTGGGGCTTTTAGGGTGTCTGGAGGGGCAGAACTGCTTTGAAGCCTCTCCCTTGTTGCCCCCAGCCCATTCCCCAGGGAATGCCCTGCTGAGGACATGACAGTGTGTGTGGGACATTCACAGGGTGGCAAAGGGTAGTGCTGCCCTCACATGTCCTGGCTGCTCCGAGGGGACAGCAGGGAGCCTGGGGAACCTGCTGGTGGTGCCACGCTTGGGGCGGTAGAGTCAGGGCTGGGTAATGCCCTGGCATGGAGTTTGGGTGCGAGGGAGTGTCCTGGGAGTGGGGCAGACAATAACAGGGAGAGAATCTGGGTCAGGGCTCTGTTTGGGTCCTGCTGGGGCTGTGGGAAGGTTGGTTGGTCTGCTGGTTCCAGGAGCAGGTGTTCCTTGGCTTTCTCCACCTCCAGAGGGTGGGAAGGGGATGGGCATGATCCCAAGGAAGCTCAGTCCCACATGGCTCCCCTGTAAGAACTGGGGGTGCTTGTCAAGGAACTGCCTCACCCCTCCCTGATACTGGCTCCTGGTGCTGGTGACAAAGGGATGTCGTGACGCCGAGGAGCTTTCTCGAGGAGGGTTAATGAGTGTTTGCAAAGGGCTTTGCCTGCCTGGGGCAGGAGTCGCTGCTGAAGTTGATCCAGGGCAACTCGTTAGCTCTCTGGGTGATTAGTGGGAGCAGAGTGCTGAGAATCACCACCACTGCACAGCTCCACTGAGATACACCAAATGATAAACGTTTTGGAGAGGGAAAGGTAAAAAAAAATACTTCTTAAAGCTGAAAGTTTGAGGTTTTCCTGTCAGCACATGTGGTTGCTTCTGAGCAGCTTCTGAGCTGGGCAGGGTCTTAGGGAGTGCTCCCTTGCCCAGGATAGAGCCAGAACTGGCATAGGTAGCATCCTCTGTGGCCCTGAGGGTGTCACCTGGTGGGAAACATCCTTCCACCAGTCCTGGCTTGATAATGGGAAACCCACTGGGAACTCCATGGCCACAGTGATGCACATGATGCAGGTAGCTGTGGTTGTGGGACAGGACTGTCAGCCCTGCATCACTGCTGCTCACAGGGTGGTCACAGTGGTGCTGGTGGCCCTCAGCGTGGTCTGGATCCCCATCCTGCAGAGCTCCAGTGGTGGCCAGCTCTACGTCTACATCCAGGCAGTCACCAGCTACCTGGCTCCTCCTGTCACCGCTGTCTTTGTCCTGGCTGTCTTCTGGCCTCGAGCTAATGAGCAGGTACATGCCTGGGGATGGCTTGAGGACATCAGGGTGGTGCCAGCACCTCCCTGCCCAACCTGCTCCTGAGGACCCAGAAGGGCTTGGAGGGTCAGGAGGAGGAAAGCGGGGGAGGTGATGCTGGAGGGACTGGGGAGAGGAAGTGAGACCAGCTGGTGTTTCCTCAGGGAAATGGTGGGTGGCTGGTGTGAGACAAAGGAGGAGAAGGAGGCAGGTATCACCATATATGCCCACCAAGTGTGGCACAGGTGACAGGGCTGAAGGACATCTCTCTGAAAGGTACAGGTTTGGGACAGGGCTTGACCAGTCTGGTGTGAGGTGCTTCCCAACAAACAGAGGCTGCTGGACCCTCTCCCAGAGCTGGCTGCAGAGAGTCACTATCTGGAAGCCTTTGCTCCCTCATAGGGGGTGGTTGTCCCTCCTCTGGTCACCTCCTGTGGTTCTTTGCTTTGCAGGGAGCTTTCTGGGGGCTGATGGCAGGGCTGGCACTGGGGCTGGCGAGGTTGGGGTTGGAGCTGGTGTACCCCGTGCCCCACTGTGGGGTCCCCGACCAGCGTCCCTGGCTGCTGGCTGACATCCACTACCTGCACTTTGCTGTGCTGCTCTGCACTGCCACAGGGGCCATTGTGGTGGGAACCAGCCTGCTGACCCCCCCACAGCCTCCAGCTCAGGTGAGCAGGGCACCTGGGACCCCTCACCCCAAATCCTATGGCAACATCTACCCACTGGACCTCCTTGGCCACAGACATTGGTGTCACTCAGCTACGCACTGAGCTCAGCTGGGAGGTCTTCTGGGGAGTGTTTTCTCACCAGATCTCCCCCTGGTTCCCAGCTAAAGGATCTCACCTGGTGGAGCCTCTCACGGGAGTCACTTCAGCCCTCTGTGGATGGCACATCCCAGTGTTACCTCGATGGTGAGTGTCTTTGGGGGTGTCTGGCAGGGGAGGGATCTCACTCCCTGCTTTCAGCAGGCAGCAGAATGTCTCAGCTGCCCCGTGACTCAGTTTCCCCAGGACTGTGCCATCCCTTAGGAGGTGGCCAGTCCCCACAGCATCCAGTCCCCCATCTTTCTGTGCCAGGTTCCTGCTCAGATACCCCAGACACTCAGCAGCCAGTGAAGGCAAAGGGATCTCCAACCAGGGATGCCACGAAGTCCCTCTTCTGGTCCCGCATCTGTGACATCAATGCCATTGTCCTCATGTGCATCAATATTTTCTGCTATGCCTATTTTGCCTAGTACCAGCTCCTGGGCTGGGGGAGTAAAGGGGTGGGGGTAGAAATGAGGATTTGGGTTGTAGTTTTTTGTTTGTCATGTTTTGGATGAGGGATGTTTAAATCTACTGGTGCAAAGAGACGGGTGTTCTCAGTGCTCTGGAAGGGTGTGAGGTGTAGGAGGTGTTGGGGTGGGTGAGTGAGGGCCACAAGGGAAGAAAAACCACTGCAAAACAGCAGATGCACAAATGTGGTCATGGGACCACTGTGGTTGTGGTAGAAAAGGAGTGTCCACACTGAAAGCTGTCACCCAAAGAGACTTTACTAGTTCTAAATAAAAAGTAGTTAAAATGAAAAGTCCCATTTTGAAGCTATAAACAGCATCTGTAGGAGTCAGTCCCTCCAGACCATCCTTCCCTGACAACCCAAGCCCCAGCATCCCTCTGTGTCATTACCTGTCCACGTTCCAGGCACCTGTAGCTCTCTTTGGAGCCGTGGTCTGAGTAAAGATTTGGGGTACACATGCTCTTCTCTACTGCTGCCACCCCACCAGACTAGCTCTGGAAAAGTTTCTATGGCCCTGATGTTCCTGTGGCCTGGGGAGCACCACAGCAAGAAGTGATGGCTGGGCTGGGGGGGATGGAGGTCTCCTGGTTTGGGGCAGCTGATGTTTCAGGGTGCCAGAACTGAGCAGTCCCTGGAAGAAGATCATCACCAGCTTGGCTTCTGCCTCCAGCATAGCACCATGGCACCAGGACCCTGTGTGTCAGCAGCCCAGCGTGGGGATGCACCATCCATGGAGATGAAGCAGGTACAAAGCAGCACTGGTGAGTGGGGGGCAGTGGGGCCACAGTCCTCCCCACTCACCCCAGCGCTGGTGGGAGCTCACTTGTGGATGGGATGGACGTAGTTGCGAGGGAAGAGCCCAATTCGTCCATAGATCTTGCCCTGCCACCAGTTGGGGTCAGGGCAGTCCAGGACCTCGATGATGTCCCCGCGGTGGAAGGGCAGCTTGGAGTTGTCGTGGGCTGAGTAGTCACACTGGGCTTGCACGAATTTGGGTCTCCCCACCTGGAGGAAAACAGAGGGCAGGGGTTGGTGAGGGGAGAGGTGTCCTCATCTACCAGTCCTTCTGCGTGGAGGTCAGCCTAGAGGTCCAGAGCAATGGAGGCTTTGGGGATACCTGGGGTGCCCATGGGAGCTAGGAAATTCCTGCCATGGAATTTGCTTTCCTCTATTTTGTCCTCTCTGCTGCCAGAGTCTTACGTCAGCAAGGGAGGAGCAGGAACAGTTGAGGCAGGAGGAAATCCCTGTCTCCCCTGGGAGTTACAACTTTGTGGTGCTTCCTCGTGAGCACAGTTTGGGGTGAGTGAGACCATGGCAGTGCTGCTGACCTCCTGCACCATCCCATGCCTCAGTTTCCTGATGGACCGTGGGTGGTGGTAGCCCTGATACCAGAGTAGTGATGGAGGTTCCCAAAGGGGATCAGACACAAGGTCCCAACCTGTCCCTACTGCTGGTGTGCTGTCACTCCAGCTTCAGCCCTGCACGTCCCCCTGGCCCCATCCCCTTATGGTACCTCCTGGGTCTGGTTGTCGTCTCTGAGGAAGACCTGTTGCTTTTTGGTGATGGTGGTTGTCCTGTAGAAATCCACCAGCTCATTGAGGGAGCTGAACTTTTCCTCCCAGAGGTAATATTTGCCATTCCTCTCCCTGTGAACCTTGAAGTGCTGCACGTGCTGCCCATAGCTGTGGGACAAGGATGGACATTAGCCTGGTCTCAGGATGCTGGTGGCACCCAGATCCCTTCTGGCATCACTGGGAATACCCAGAGGCTGCCTGTGAGGCAGCTCAGGCTGCACCATGGATCCCTCTACACCCATCCTGCCATGCCCAGGGGTGACAGTGGCACTGAGGTTGCTCCTAGGTCCCTGGTGAGGCAGGGAGCAAGAGTTCCTGGACTGCTGGTGACACAAACCTGCAGCTGAGACTTGTCATAAGTCATTCCTGATTCCTTCATGTAGCTAAAGCTCAGTGACTGGCCTTGGAACAGCAAGATGGCTGTGGGCTTGGGGCTGGCATCTTGCTGGGCACACACAGGGCAGGTGGCTTTCAGAGGTCACATCTGAGGAAAGTGTGATGAGAAGTGCAGCTCTCAGCTCTGCACATAACCAGTAGGAGACTGCAAATGCTGGGCTCAGGCTCCCAAATCTCTTATGCCCCCAGGGATCTCCTCGAGCTGCAGGAGGTTGGAACAGGCTGTGGCTTCCCTCACCAGCCCTCGGTGCTGGCACCCCCTTGGTGTGTATCTGGGGGGGATGGGTTTGGGCTGCTGCAGGGACCCGCTGCTGCCAGGTCCCCAGGCAGAGGCAGGACCCGGCCACGCTGGTGACGCACGGTATAACATGGCTCCCTTTCATTATGGGCAAGAACCTTCTTAAATGCTTAATTAGAGATCAGAGGCGTGAGAAAGCGCTCGGCTGGCCTGGGGCTGGCTCCTGCTACCCTGGCTCCGGGCAGGGAATGGGCAGGGATGGGGTGAGCAGCCAGGGGGCAGGCTCTGCCCGTGTATGGCCCCGGCTGCTGATGCCAAAATCATCAGCCCTGCAGCACTGGGATGCTGCTTCACTTCATCCCTGGGGATGCTCTGGTTGACTTCTTCCAGGCCATGTCTCCTGGGCTGTATTTGCAGCTCTGTCATTATCCACATGATTGTAATTAGTGGGAAAGGGACCCCAGGCGAGGCAGGGTGCAGGCAGAGAGGAGAGAGGCAAGGAGCATGTTAGAGAGTGGGGCTGCAGAGGGGAGAAAGAGGAGAAAAGCCCTGCACAAAGCTGTGACTGGGTGAACAAGGCACTGAGCAGCCTGATCCAATGGGAAGTGTCCCTGCCTATGGCAGGGGGTTGGAACTCGAAGATCTTTAAGGTCCCTTCCAACCCAAACTATTCTATGATTCTACGAAGGGAGGTTCAGTAGTGCAGCCCCCAATCCCTTTGAGGTGTCTGGGGCAGGGCAGGGTGCTTGCAATTCCCCAGAACCTCAGTGGAAAGGGTGACCTGATGCCTTCAATTCCCAAAGTGGGGGGGTTTAGGAGACATCTGCCCGTTCCCACTGCATGTCCTTCTGTGTCCCACAGCCACTTACTTGACAGAGATGGAGAATTCCCCTGGACAGCTCTCACTGTCTCTGATCAGGAAAGCTCCTGGGTGCTTGCACTTGAGCTGCTCCTCTGCCAGGTGCCTGGAGATCCTGCCCACGTACCACCTGCGAGGGGCACACAGGGCTCAGCCACTAACACCCAAGAACACCCTGGTAATGCATCCCCACCCCACCATTGAGAACCCTGGTGCTGGAAGGAGCAGGGTGTCCCCACTGGGACCCTCCAGCAGCAGGTTCTCCCTTCTCCTTCTCCCCCCTTCATTTCTTGCAGCACTTCCACAGAGGGAGGGAGATTTGTCCCAGTGCGATATCTCTTCCATGCAGGGTTTGTGCAGCTTCACTGACAACTGCCACCACATCCTGTCACCTGGCTTGTCACATCATGTATCTCATTCCCCACTTTGCTGCCCCTTGTCCCATACCCACTTGTGGGAACAGCACTGATGGGTGTTTGCAGTCATAAAACCCTCAGTGCCAGGATGGCAGGACTAGGAGTAATGGATGCAAATTGGAAGAGGGAAGATTCAGGCTGGATCTAAGAAAGAAGTTCTTTGCTGTGAGGGTGGGGAGACACTGGAAGAGGTTGCTCAGCGAGGCTGTGGATGACCCCCCCCTGGAGGTGTTTAAGGCCAGGCTGGATGAAACATTGGTGTAGTGGGAGGTGTCCCTGCCTATGGCAGGGGGGGTTGGAACTAGATGATCTTTAAGGTTCCTTCCAACCCAAACCATTCTAAGATTCTATGAAAACTCTCCCAGTCTGCATTGCCAGCAGCTGCTGGAACACAGTGGAGAGGCAGAATCCCCATCTCCTCTCCCTGCCAAGGCTGAGTCCCTGAATTTAGGATCTCTGGGCCATGGAGACCCCTCTGCTGTTAACATTTGCCTGTGAATGATAAGCCAGAAACTTTAGCACAGAGCATCTCCCAGTACCAGCCGTCCATGGAAGAGGCTGTGTCTCACCCATCCCAGTTTGTTAACTGGGGAGGTTCTGGGATCAGCCTCAGGCTACTCTGAGCCTACACATTCCTGCTCCCCAGCCACAGCCCTGAGCAGGTTTTGCTATGGCATTTAAATATGATTTACCAGGGGATAATGATACATAAAACAGAGGTTAAAACAGGGATGGATTATGCTGGGCTTTAATAATGCTGTAATAGGATTGTGTCTAATGCAGTCATAGTCTCATAATGCTCTGTTGTTTCCCAGTTATCATTTATTTAGTGGGCTGCCTGGTGTGAGGGATGAATTTCTGTGTGTTGAGGGTACACGGGTGTGCTGGTGCTTCCCATGCTGTGTGGCTGTGGTGGCAATGGCAGACTGGGCCAGCAGGTGGACCCCATTGCTCTGTGACTCAGTTTCCCCATGTGTGGGACTACCCTGGTCTATGGCAGGGGCAGTTGAGCATCAAGATGTACCACTGGTATCACTGCTGGGGTGGTGGGAGATGATTTCCTGGCACTGGTGGGTTTTAGCCAAAAAGTGGGGCTTTGTGCCCCTCCTTTCCCTTGTGATGGGGTGGTACTTACGGATGTGGCTTGACCTTGATGTAGTTTTTGGGGACAAACCCCTCACAGCCATACAGCTCAGCCTTGTACCAGTTCTGGTCATCTTCCATGTTGAGGATCTAAGGTGTGAGATGAGCAGGGAAGTGTCAGACAGGCTGCTGTCCCCGCTAGGGGAAGGACAGAGTGGGACCCCAAGACCCCATATTCCCCACAGAAACCTGGGGAAAAGGAGGCTCTAACAAAGGTGATGTGTTTTGTGGTATCGGGAAGTAAGAGCTGGCTGGGAGGACTAGAAACAATGGATGTAAATTGGAAGGGGGTGGATTTAGACTTGACGTAAGAAAGAAATTCTTTACAGTGAGGGTGGTGAAACACTGGAACAGGTTGCCCAGAGAAGTTGTGGATGCCCCCTCTCTGGAGGTGTTCAAGACTAGGCTGGACAAGGCACTGGGCAGCCTGATCTAGTGGGAGGTGTCCCTGCCTGTGGCAGGGGGGGTGGAACTCGATGATCTTTAAGGTCCCTTCCAACCCAAACTATTCTATGATTCTACGATTCTCATCCCCCTCAGTTCTCCTTGGGTCATGGTTGGTCTGGCTCACCATGGCTACTGGGGGGTTGGTCCAAATCCCCAGCTGGGGAAGAGGATAAAATCTGTCCCTGGAAGAGCTGGGGTGGCAGCCAGACCCCTGTGTGTCCCCCCCCCGGGGATGGTGGCAGCTGGGTTTGCTCTGTGGGAGGAAATGCCCTGGTTAGAGCAGGGCCCTGGGGCTGACACCATTTTCCAGCCTCCCACGCAGGGGCCCAGGGCAGCCACAGCTGTGAAAACAGGATCTGAAACCCCGGGGCACAGCACCAGGGAAAACACACCGGGGAGGGAAAGGCTCAGGGGGTTTGGGACCCCGAGTTACAGATGGAGCTGGCTGCACCCTTGGGGGGGCTGCTGGGTGTCCAGGAGAAGCTGCTGGCATCTCAGCATCATCCCCACAGAGCTTGACACTGTGTCCCCCACTCCCATTGTAGGGTTGTAGTCCCCTGGGTGTATTTTGAGCTCCCCTGAAGCTTTTTGGGATGTCAGAGTGAGAGCCCATCCTGATGCCAACACCTAGAGGAGGGGATTTGGGCTCCCTCATGCCCAATCTCTGTGGCCCCCAATACCTCTGTGGGGTAGGGAAAATGTATTCCAGCCCCAGGGGGCTGCCAGAGAGCATAGCTGGTGGCACTGATGGCCAGGTGGCCTCACCCCAGCTGGGATCTCTCTGGAGATGTGGCTGCTGGCACAGACAAGTGGAACCCAGAGCTGCTGGGGATGCTGCTCTGCACCCTAAACATCTCAACGATGGCTCCTTCTTCCCTACAGAAAGCCCCAAAGAAGTAACAAAGACAGGTGCAGTGTAACAGTGGTGTCACCCCATGCCATGTAGTGACTTGGTCTCCAAAGGCAGCACCATCTAACCCCCCCATGGCTGGTGAGCCCCACGGCTGGTGATCTCCCTTCCCCTCCATACCTTCAAGGTGTCTCCTTTCTGAAAGGGCAGCTCATCCTTCGCTGTTGTCTGGAAGCTGTACAGAGCCACCGACTCCATGGTGCTGGCTGTCACCAGAGGGTGGGGATGAGGGCTCCTGGGTGCTCTCTGTTCCAGGGATGTGGGACTGCCCAGGGCTGGTGGCCCTGGGGCTGTGGAGGTACGGGGTGAGCTCACAGCGCAGTGCTGCCGGTGAGCAGGAAGCCACACTGATGTCAGCACTACCGGGGTCACCGTCACGCTGCTGGTGGTCACAGCTGCCCAGATGTGCTGGGAGCCCAGGCATGGGGAGAGCTATGGCAGCCTGCCTGGATTCCAGGGGTCCCAGCTGCAAACAGGCTTGGGTGACCTTATTGATGTCTATAAATATGGAAAGTGTGAGCGTCAGGAGGATGGAGCAAGGCTCTTCTCAGTGACCTCCAATGATAGGGACAATGGGTACAAACTGGAACACAGGAGGTTCCACAGAAATATAAGGAAAATATTTTTCACAGTGAGGGTGACAGAACAGTGGCACAGGCTGCCCAGAGAGGGTGTGGAGTCTCCTTCTCTGGAGACATTCAAACCCCACCTCGATACCTTCCTGTATGACCTGGTCTAGATGTTCCTGCTCCAGCAGTGGGATTGGACTAGATGATTTCTTGAAGTCCCTTCCAGTACGTGACATTCTGTGATGTGCAGGCAGCATGATTGGGCATCACTCCTGTGGTGGATCATGGGCAGAGATGTCAGTGCCACTCACTGGGTTTTGGGAGGTGATGGGATGGCCACACGGGTTGAGGATGTGGGTGAAATGTGCCTGGAAATCATGGCCAGCAGGTGGGGAGTGCTGATGGGGGACTCTCTGGTGTCTTGTAAAGGCTGAGCTGCTGCCACAGCCCTTGAAAGGTGGCTTGGTGGGAATGGTGGTTTCACCATAAAGACACCATGGAGGGTGGGATGAGCAGAGGAGGCAGGGGGTGGATGCACACACCCGGCTTCTTTGGAAATCAGACTGAAAGCCATGTGGCAAGTCCCAGCTCCCAACAGTGAGGTTTCAGCACAGCTGTTACCTGGGGTTTCATTTGTAGCCCTTTCAGAGGCTGTTTTTTTTCCTTTTTTCTTTTCAGACTAGGGGAAAAAGTGTCTCTTGTGGACTAGAACAACTTCCTTGCATCTCCTATGGGTGTCAGACATGAAGGCACAGGGCTTGCACACAGAGAAAGTCCCCAGTGCTGTGCAGATTTCTCATCCTGTGTGTGGGCTGTGGCATGAAGAGCACAGAAAATCCCCTGGATGGTGGTTTTGCTTCCCTGTGAGGAATTAACCCAGAGACAGCTGCAGCTCCATCCCTGCCCATGGGCTTGGGCATTTTCCAGCGAGGTGGAGGAGGTCACTGCCATCTGCCACAGGGAGGGATGAGTTGTGGTGCTCACAGGGACTCTGCAGGGACACCAGCCCAGTGACCCTCCCCCTCCAAACCTTAACTCTGCTCCCCAAGTGCATCTGAAAAGCAAACACTGTGTGGCTGTTTTCAGGGTCTTTTAATGGAAAGTGGAGGGATGTACAGGGCAGCCTTGGGTGTCCCCACCCCCAGTGAAGCCCTGCTCTGCAGTGGTTATCTCTAGCACATCCCTGGGACTTGCTTGTCCCATGGGAAGCTGAAAAGCTCTGGGAATGCTGGGGAGGGGCAGGGGAGGCCGTGGGAATAGGCTTGGTATGTGCAGGCCTGTCACGAGGAGGATGGGACTCAGCAAATCTCTGAAGCTTGGTGAGACCCAGGGGTCAGGAGAGATCATAGAGATCATAGAATGGTTTGGGTTGGAAGGGACCTTATCATCTAGTTCCAACCCCCCTGCCATGGGCAGGGACACCTCCCACTAGACCAGTTGCTCAGTGCCTCATCCAGCCTGGCCTTAAACAGCTCCAGAGAGGGGCAAGAGATGGCTGTCTTGGGGTCTCACCAGCCTCAATGAGAAGCAGAATTGGGACATTCCCTGGGGAAACTGTTGCGTAAAGCCACTGCTCTGACTCCACTGCTGACCAAGGGTCTGATCCTGTCCCTGCATCCACCAGATTGGACCACACTGAGCCTCAGGTCAAGGGACCTCCTTTGAAAGGATGTACAACAAGGCGGTGGTGGGGAGTTGAGCTGGACATGGAAGTGTCTGAGCACTGGGAAGGGGTCAGCATGGGAGAAATTTGCAGCCCAGGGAGTGGGTTGAGGTGGGGTGATGACCTGCTGTGCCTTCGATAGACACCATGAGCACTTCTGGGGCTCAGCTTCCTTGAGCTCACAGAAGGAAGGCTTGAGGGACACCTCAGTATAATTGGCTTGGAGCCACACATGGTGACATACTTCCCTGTGTGCCAGGGACTAGGCTGGACAATAGAGTCCTCAAGTCGAGGCGCAGCAGCAGGACTCAGGACGGAGCAGGATTGGATCCTACCAGCAGATGGCAGCAGTATCCAGAGGGACACTGGGGACACTACCGCATCCCGCTCCTCTCAGGCTCTAATGAAGGCGACATGCCCTTTGGCATCCCTGTCCTGCCACCGCCAGCACCACATCCTGCTCCTCATCCCCTTTTCCATCGCCTGGCTCCTTCCAGCTGCCCTGGACACTGACCCTGCCCAGGGTCTACATCCCTTCTGCCCACTCATAGCTCACTCATGGTCTAACATAAGAAGGACATTGAGCTGTTGGAGCGAGTCCAGAGGAGGCCACGAAGATGATCAAAGGGCTGGAGCAACTGCCCTATGAAGACAGGCTGAAGGAGTTGGGGTTGTTCAGCTTGGTGAAGAGAAGGCTCAGGGTGACCTTATAGTAACTTATTGATACCCGAGGGGGTCTTACAGAAAGGCAGGGGAAGGACTTTTTAATAAGATATCTGATCGGAGGAGGAGAAATAATGGATGCAAATTGGAAGGGGGTAGATTCAGGCTTGATATAAGAAAGAAATTCTTTACAGTGAGGGTAGTGAAACACTGGAACAGGTTACCCAGAGAGGTTGTGGATGCCCCCTCTCTGGAGGTGTTTAAGACCAGGCTGGACAAGGCACTGAGCAGCCTGATCTAGTGGGAGGTGTCCCTGCCTATGGCAGGGAGGTTGGAACTTGATGATCTTTAGGGTCCCTTCCAACCCAAGTTATTCTATGATTCTAAGAGGATGGGATGCCCCACTTCCAGGAGGGGACTAGAGTGGTGGTTGATTCCTGAGCAACATCATCCTGCCTCCAGGGAACCCCTTGAAGGGGCCATCTGGGGCCATCCTAATACTGCAAAATTGGAGGTGCCCATCACTTCCAATTCTCCTGCTTTTTTTTTTTTTTCCATGGGAAAACCCTTCTTCTCATGAGCAGCCCCAAATCTGGCCCCATCCTATGCTCACCACAGCCCTCAGAAGCAGCCCAGGAGCCTTGTGATACCCAGCCCTGAGGCTGTGCTGCAGACCCCTGCAAGGCTCAGTGTAGGAGCCAACAGCTGACTAACTGCTGGCCTGAGACATCCACAAAAAATCTAAACAAGGCTGATTTTCTTTTTTCCTCCTATTTTCATTCATGGGCCTTGTCAAATGGCCATATTGTGTATAGGACATGCTGTACAAGAGCAGGGAAGAGCCTGTCCCTGCCGTGCCAGCCATGAGTGGAAGATGCTGAGCTGATGCCCAGCAGGGTGGGATGCTGAGGAGTCTGCAGCCCCCTCCCTGTGCCCTGTGTGTCCCCAGTGTTCAGAGGGACCCAGGAGGTGCCATGGAGTTGCTGTCACTTGGGTGTCAAAGCCTGTAGCCTGGAGGAAGGTGTGGACATCATCCCAGCTTGCAAAGAGATCCCAAGGGCTGAGGAGGTGTGGTGGCTCACCTGAGGGCACACAGCAGAGGGGGGAAACCCATCCTGCCCTAGGTTTGCCCATGCTGCCCTATCAACAGGGGAATTTTGTCACCCTAGGGACAGGCAGAGAGGGTGCAGCCAACTCTAGCATCGTAATTCCCCTCTGCATGAGTTCCCCTGGGCTGTGATTGCAGGAGCTTCCTGAGAACTCCTGGGCTGCCCAGTCTGCCTGTCCCATGTCATCAACATCCTGTCCTTACATGGTTGCAAAATCCCCACTCAAGAGGGAGGAGGAGGAGGGAGAAGAACCTCATGCCCCCCTTCCACTGTGGGCCTGGGGATCTTTATTAAGGAGGTGATCCCAGCTTCTCCAGCTCCTCTCTGGAGCTGTTTTGGGAGGAGAGGATGGGATGGAGTGTTCCAAGCTTGGCTTTGCCTCCCATGGAAGGGCTGGAGCTGGATGGTGGCAGGGCAGGATGATGTGAGCTGGCTTATGCCACAGTCCCCAACTGTGTACAGACTCTTGGCTCCTGATGGTGAGAAATGAGCCAAGTGGCTGTGCAAAACATGTGGCAAGCTAGCCAGGGTGGCCACCATGCTGTCCTCACCTCCATGCATACAGCCTGTGGGCATGGCACAGGGCAACTCTTCTGGCCTCATCAGGAAGGCGGCTCCTGTGCTGCCAACTCAGTGCTGCTGGGTCTGTGTTTGGCTGGGGATGGAGCCAGAAAGATGAGGTGATGGGGAGGAAAAGGGAAGGAAGATCAGTGAAGAAGGGAGGAGAATGGGTGATCCATCACACCACCCCTGGGGGTGTCTGTGGGGATTCAGCCCAACTTTCAGCTCACACCTGGGCTGCTGCATGTAGATAAAGCCAGGGATGTGGGTCAGGAGCTGGCACTGCTGATGCATGCACCACGCAGAGGTGTCATGTCACCAACCCATGCCGGGGGCACAGGATGTGATGGAGTTCTTCTGCCTCTGGAGGAAGCGGTTGCCCCACCGAGGCCCCACACAGAGAGGAAGCAACATCCTGGGTTAGAAAATGCCACGTCAGTGACTGTCAAGAGGATTTCAGAGTCAGCACTCAGTGGGATTTTGCTTTTAGTACTAGGGCCTCCACAAAGATGGTCAAAGGGCTGGAGCAACTGCCCTGTGAAGACAGGCTGAGGGAAGTGGGGTTGGTCAGCCTGGAGAAGAGAAGGCTCAGAGGGGACCTCATAGTAACTTATCAGTACCTGAGGGGGTCCTACAGAAAGGCAGGGGAAGGAATTTTTAACATAATATCGGATGGGAGGACTAGAAACAATGGATGTAAATTGGAAGGGGGTAGATTTAGACATAAGATTTGACATAAGAAAGAAATTCTTTACAGTGAGGGTGGTGAAACACTGGAACAGGTTGCCCAGAGAGGTTGTGGATGCCCCCTCTCTGGAGGTGTTCAAGACCAGGCTGGACAGGGCACTGAGCAGCCTGATCTAGTGGGAGGTGTCCCTGCCTATGGCAGGGGGGTTGGAACTCGATGATCTTTAAGGTCCCTTCCAACCCAAACTATTCTATGATTCTATTAATGTGGAAAAGGACTAGAAATCTTGAAGTCTCAGGAATGGGCCACCAAGAAGACAAGTTGTGTCAAAGAGCCTCCTCAAGGGGTGTGCAGCCCAGGGTGGCAGCTGGGAGCAGGCTCCTGGCCAAACATCATTTTGGTGAGGAGGTAAAGCCCAGACACAACAAGGGGCAGCCTTGGGGACAATGTCATTGAACAGTGTCCCCAGGAGTCATGTTTGGGCTGATGGATGTGAGCAGTGACAGTGTCTGGCTCTGGTACAGGTGCTACCTCTGTAGGAACACCTCAGGTGAGGTTCATTTACTGTTAACAAGTTAATTATTAGGGCCACAATTATTAGGGCCACCAATAGCTGAGGGCTGTTTGTCTCCTTGTGCCCTATAAAAGAAAATGGAGGGCACCAAATGGGCTTGGTCTGATGGGAAGAGCTGGGTTGTTTTCTGCTGTGGCTGTGTCTTGGAGATGCTTCTGTGGTCCTGCTGTTCCTTGGATGGTTCCCAGACTTTAAGCTGTGTGAGTAATGTTTTCTGCTGAGTTCTGTCCTGGAAATGTCTGATGGAAGCTGCTGTGGTATCTGACTTCCAATCCTCTTTGGTGCTGGGCTGCCTGAATGTGTTATAGAATCATAGAATAGTTCAGGGTAGAAAGGACCTTAAAGATCATCGAGTTCCACCCCCCCTGCCATAGGCAGGGACACCTCCCACTAGATCAGGCTGCTCAGTGCTTTGTCCAGCCTGGTCTTGAACACCTCCAGAGAGGGGGTGTCCACAACCTCTCTGGCCAACCTGTTCCAGTGTTTCACCATCCTCACATTAAGTGGGTAGAGTGGTTGGGTAGAGTGTATAGGGTTGGGGATTTCTCCACCATCTCCTGTGGGTCCTCAGGAACCATCCCCAGATAAATGGGGCTAGAAGCCCACCATGCTGTGAGCATAATATGGAGGTGGAGAGAGTAATTTCACTACTTTAATGTGCACAGGAAAGAAATCAGAAAGGTCCCTTTAATTGGACAGTCCCCCAAAATAGGGAAGAGCTGTGAGCTTTGGATGTGGAGGCTATTTGCTGTTGGTGTTTGCTGTGGAGGAGGCAGCATGAGGGTCACCTATGGGCAGGGGAGCTCTGTGGCTACCAAAGGGTTTGCTTTAGGGGAACCATGAGTTTGGTCATACCCAGACACAGCCTGGTGCTTGAACAGATTCTGAGAAGCTCCCCCTCAGCATTGACATCTGTTATTTTTCTGAGATTTAAAAAGAAAAATACCAAGAAAGAAGCCTGGCAGCATTGTGTGTAGGTGAGGGGACCCTGCTGTCGCCACTGTGACTCACTGGGGAGCTCTGTGATTTCTGAGAACAAACATGATGTAGGGAGAAATTGTGAATGATCCTTTGCTGAGGGGTGGCTGAGCTCTCCCCCAGAGAAGTGGTTGAATTTCGGTTCCTCCTTAGGGCTGGCTGGTTAACAAAGAAGTTATTAATAACCAATTAAGCCAGAGCTCACGTCATGCCTTCCTCTGTAAGTGTGGCAAGAGTGGCTCTGGTTCCTCCTTCAGCATTGGACCCACCCTGCTCTTTTCATAGAATCTTAGAATGGTTTGGGTTGGAAAGGACCTTAAAGATCATCAAGTTCCAACCCCCCTGCCCTGGGCAGGGACACCTCCCACTACACCAGGTTGCTCAATGCCTCATCCAGGCATTAAACACCTCCAGGGAGGGGGCATCCACAACCTCCCTGGGCAACCTGTTCCAGTGTCTCACTACCCTCACAGGAAAGAACTTCTTTCTTAGATCCAGCCTGAATCTTCCCTCTTCCAATTTGCATCCATTACTCCTAGTCCTGCCATCCTGGATCCTATTAAAAAGTTCTACCCCAGCCTTTCTGCAGCCCTCCCTCAGGTATTGATAAGCTACTATGAGGTTCCCCCTGAGCCTTGTCTTCTCCAGGCTGAACAACCCCAGCTCCTTCAGTCTGGTGCTCTCATAAGGGAGGTGCTCCAGCCCTCTCATCATCTTTGTGGTCCTCCTCTGGACCTGCCCCAACAGCTTCATGTGCTTCTTATATTGAGGGCTCCAAACTGAAAACAGTACTCCAGGTGGGGTCTCACCAGAGCTGGGTAGAGAGGCAAAATCACCTCCCTTGACCTCTTGGTCACACTTCTTTTTTGTGCATCTTGGCCTCATTGTAGATGGATGGGCAGGAGGGTGATTTGGGCAGATGCTTTGCCACTGCTGGGCTATTCCAGAGGACGCTACTTGGGCAGGGATGTGGGGGACAACTGTTGACTTGGCCATGGTGTGTTTGGCTCCCTTTGGCTGAGCTGATGGTGCCCTGGGGAGAGGGTGAGCAAACGGGAGCCCTGTGTGGCAGGTTTTTTGGCCAGGGCAGATGGCATGAGTCAGCCTTGGGGACAGCCTGGGGTGGAGGACCAGTGGCTGAAGGGAGGAGGCTGCTTCCTCACTCTGAGGATGTGTGTGTTGCTGCATCCCAGCCAGGCTGGCCATGTGCCGGGCAATGAGGAGGAGGAGGCAGGCTGCTGGAGTGGGGCCCACCGGGGTAATGCATGGAGCTCCGGATGTGTAGTCAAACTGCAGAGAATCTGGGCACTGTGCTCCTCCTGAAACCGCCTATTCAGGGGAGAGATGAGGAAGACAAGAGGGAGGAAGCAGAGGGAGATGGAGCACTGAAGCCCTCTGTGTCTGGCTGCCGACGGATGCAGGTGCAGCTGCAGATTCCCTGGCTGCTCCGGCTGCTCCACACCACCCATTCCTGTGGGGAAGGAGGAGATGCACTCAGAAGTCCCCTGGGATCCCACAGCCTCTAGGTTTGCTTTCATTCTGATTTATTTCTGCTGCCACAGTGTCTGATGCAGCCTTTTTGCCTCGAGAGCTGAAGCTTGTGGTATTGGTGGGTCTGTGTGGATTCTCGGAAGGCTGATATAGGGTTGAGTAATGTAACCTCTCTCTCCTCCCTCAGCTGCTCATCTTCAGTAAGTGTTTAGCAATGAATTAGCTGTGAAAATTCTACCCATCCTGTCATCAGCTTGGTCTGAATTAAGCAAACAGGCTGGGAGGTTATGAAAAGGGGTTCGTATGTGTGGCTGTGCCCATCCCTCCCCACACAGAGCTACTTCTTCTGCTTCCTTTCTTCAGAAAACTAAGCTAAATAAAGCTGCTGCTGTTGCTCTGGTGGCACAGCATCTTCTCATGCTGTTTTCCTGAGTGGTGCTTTTGCCTGTGTGAGGAAAGAGAGAGCAAAGATTTTTGGGAAGCCACAATAAAACTGATGGATTCCTCCCTGGGGCTGTTTTGGATTGCAATTTCTAACCCATCAGCTGTAGAAATCCTGGGTAGCTTCACTAAAGCCTCTCCAAATACCTGCCTGAGTAAATGAGACCAGGATTTGGGCTGACTCTTTAGAAGAAAAACTGCTCAGAGGATAGCTATAAGATGACCCACTCTTGCCTTCTGCCCCCTTGTAGCAAATGCAGCCCTCCTACAAGGCAATCCTTCATTTTAAGTGGAAAATCAAGGCACTGCTCTCTCTGAAAGCATTCTTGCAGTGCTGTAAATGACAGCACTTGTTTTGATTGAAGAGTTCAGGAGACTCCCAGGGAACTGGAGACATGAAGTGAAGCTGATGGTAAGGGAACAGTGTGGCTCCAGCAGGGCTTGTATTTTATCTCCAACACTAACAGCACAGGGAGTAAAAATCTTTGCCATGTAGGTAGGCACATACATAGATACAGATGCTTTTGCAATGTCTAGCAAAATATACAGCAAAATATTGTTTTTTGTGCTCCTTTCAGCTCATCAGGTGGTAGCAAGAATCTGAAATGCAGATTTGTTGTCTTCTCTCTCTTCCTCTCTCTCAGGCTGAAAGAAGAACTGGGTGTGAGGTTTTGTTGGGGAGCTGTGGCTGGCTGAAGGTCTTGGTTATTACAGACTTTGCAAGTCTGAGCACCTTGCCAGCTCGTGGAGCTAATGATTAGGTGGCAGCAGGGTGCAATGGTGTGTTATGTCCACATGTTGTCTTGTTATATTAGTGCTACTTGCTGGTGTCCTGCTGTGTTGGAGGAGTGTTTGGGAGGGGGCTCCAGTGTGCATTACACTGAATGGCCCTGTTGGTCCACCCACCTGCAGGGATTGGGATTTCAGCCTCTCTGGGCTTGACTGGGAGCATGGGGATGGAGGAACCATGGGGCACCTGACTCCTTTTAAAGGCTCAGATGAGCAATTAGAGTAAGAGCTTGCTCTTGGGCAAGCTCCAGCTCCAAGAGAGTCAGACATAGGAGAGGGCAGTGTATGGGAGAGTGGGGCTGGTTGTCACCCTCACTAGTGGAGGCAGAGAAAGCTCTCTGAGATGGCTGGAAGAGATCAGATAACCTGCAAAGAAGCAGAGATAGCCAAAAGGTACAAAATTCTGCCTCCTGGGTGACCCCCAAATCATCTCAGGAAATGGCTACAGCCTCTCTCCTGGACACTTTTTTTTTTTTTTTTTCCCCTCTTGGAGACAAAGGGATTAATTTGAGATCTACAGCCCATGCTGATATCTGCTTGCAGCTTTCTCAGCCAGGATCAGCAATGCAGCCTCTAGTAGTTTGCAGCTGCACTGCTCTTGGCTCCCTGGGGCAGACACTTATTGGTTCTGTAAATCATTTTAGCATGTGTTTAATTCTATGTGTGTAGGACAGGCTCTGAGCACCCCTGGCTGCTCAGGGCTTAAAAAGCATGCCACCTGCCTGCAAGGCTTATTAGAGCATTTAGCCTTGCGAGTGTAAAACATGTCACTAAAAGGAGAGACTGGGGAAAAGCTAACGGTGATGGAGTTTTCAGGATCAAGCCATGACAGCCTGTTCAGTAGAATCAGCACAAGAGGGCTGCACTTGGCCTCTGCTCTCAAAGACATACATGCAGGTCTGAAGTGGAGAGCTGAAAGCCACTGTGTAAGAAGATAAGAGCATCCATCCTGATAAAAAACAAAGGTGTTCAGTCTAAAATCCCAACACCAATCCATAGTAATGTTCTACAACCCAACAGTGTGGGGCTTGGACACCCCTTGAAGTAGAGCTCTGTCTGTAAGACAGTCACAAAGGACAGCTTGTCTCATTTCCTGACTGTCCCCAGGCTCTGTTTTTGGAGCAAAACTGAAGGTTTATGCCATGCCTGGAGGGAAAACACTGGAGTCTCATATTTCTTCCTCCTGAAAACCAAGTGCAAGCTGGAAAAAAGCTGATGCAGATCTGCTTCTCACAACGTGCCTGTGATGGAGGGGCTGGAAGCAGAAGACCAGAGCAAGACACACAGGGTGTTTGCATGGAGGCATGTGTCGATTTTCTTTTGAGGGTCAGATTGGTGGCTTCAGCAGAGGAAGCCATCTGTACAGCACAGCCCTTCCTCTCCAAGTGGTTAAGATCCTGCTGAGTATAAAACACTTAAGCTGAGCTGTGCAGGTGTCACGAACTCTCCTTCCGGCCCACTGGTGACAGATGGGTGGGGTTTTTTTTTTCAATACATTAGGCAGTTTAGGCTTGTTTGGCTTTCAGCCTCCCTGACTGGGTTGTTTAGTTCATGTTATCTCGCTAAAGGCACTTTCAATATTGCTAAAATCTATCAAGGTTGAACCATGGTTTGCACCCAAAATGCTGAGTGACACAAGTATGAGAAGAAGCTTCTTGAGGGCCCTACTGCCTGCAGCAGCTTATTTTGCAGTTATTTCTCACTGAGGTAAAGACTGCTGTGGCTTGTATCATCAGAAAGATACTGAGCAGTTACCAGCAGCACTGGTGTTGGCCTTTTACCCTCTCTGATCAGAGAGATGTTTGATTTCTAAAGATCAGAAGGGATTGAAGATCATGAAATTCCTTCAACTTCATCCAGTGTTTGCACAGTCGGGGAACAATCCTTGTATTTCTTCATCTCATTCATTCCCTAAGAATGTGGAAGCGAGTAGGAGTATTAATTACAGCCAATTAGAACCTGTTTGACTTGCTGAGATGCTCAAATGGCTACTGAAACCTGCTGTCATTTAAGATCAGCATTTTTCTTCAACCAAGCAAGCCTGATGGTTTTAAGGAGCTTACCCAGCAGCTGTCCAGCAGGATGGATGTGTTGAGCAATTTGGTCAGATAGTGTTAAAATAGAGCATGTTCCTGAGAACTTTTTGCCTGCAATTTGTCTGCTTGGTGGAGTTCTAACAGCTTGTCATGAATCTCTTCCAGCACAGCTGGTGAATTTTTTAATCTGCCTGTTGATTACATGGGGACCATGTATTTACATCTCTAAGCTGTTGTTTAGGGCTTTTTTTCCCCATTAGGAAAACACCTGGGAGGCCCTGTTTAGGCTGAGATGCTCTTTGGGATGGGGCAGCAGCGACAAGTGACAAGTCATGACCCTGAATGCAGATTTGAAAGTTGCAACTGGGTTTTTGTGAGCTTGGGAATGGAGGAAGTCACTTGCAGAAGTGGGAATTGGAAACCTAGAAATTGGGCCAAGTAATTAAGCAAGTGGCTGGGTGCTGTGCAAACACAAACCAAACAGACAGCCTTCACTTTTCATCTGTGAAAGAGGGAAAAATAACCAGCTTTTCACTGGCATAGCCTGCCCAGAGAGGGTGTGGAGTCTCCTTCTCTGGAGACATTCAAACCTCACCTGGACACCTTCCTGTGTGACCTGGTTCCTGCTCCATCAGAGAAGATCCCTTCCAATCCCTGACATTCTGTGATTCAGCTGAGATAACTGGAGATGGGTGCCCAGCTGTAATTTGGGGACACGCCAGCACTGTGTTAGGAGTCCCTTGGTTTAAAAGAGAGACAACTCAAAAATGCCTGTGGCTTCTAGTGCTTGGTCTGCTCCAGAGGTCTTCTAACATGACTGTGAGAAATACTATGAACTTTTTGGGCTGAAAATCGTTGTAGCCATACATGGCAGCTATCTAGCTTAGCTGCCAGAGTTACAAACAGATGTGGTTTTCCAGAAAGCCTGTGCTGCCAGACCAGTCCTATGGCTGGGTGCTTGTGGAGCAGAGAACACATGAAGGAAACTCCTCTCAACCAGATGATGGCCCAGGTCTCCATATCTGAGCACCATATTGGCATGATACTTCTGCTTTCAGTCTTAGTAACCCTGATCCTAACTAGGTGAGTGGTAATCACTGCACTTCCCTCCTGTGGGCAAGGTGGTGCTTCTCTCATGGGTCCTAAATTTTTGTGCTTAATTGTGAAACTCTTTGTACTGGAGTGTATCATGTCCTCTGACAGCAGTGACCACTGTTTGGCTGCTTGGATTTTGGTACACTTCCCCCCTCACTCTTCTATTAGTGTACAAAAGCTTTTGCCTCCCCTCTCCAGCCATATAGGACCAGTCAAAATCCCATTCCACCTGGAGGAGAGGAGACCCAGCATCCAGATGATGCTACAGAGCTCCTCTTGATCACCTGGTATTTTCCTCATTGTGAGCCCTACAGGGTGATTTCCCTCAAGGTGAGAAACATCTGGGAGGAGTGAGGATAATTCCTGGTGATGTGAGATCCTTGTGCAACAACACGAGTCAGCCCGTGGTTTGGCTGTTATTATGGTGCTTTGATTGGTCTAAGGATGGGCCCAGGGCAAAAGGGAGGGTGCCTGACTCTTTGGGTGACATTGTAGGAATGGTGAAGAGGAACTATGAAGGGTGACGTTGTCTATCAGCTCCTTCCTGTCAGGAAGTCCTCTTGTCGTGGCAAGAGGGATAGTACAAATTGTACCAAATGCTACAGAACCCTTGTCCTCAAATATGGGCTTGTGGGCTCTGACTTGGCAACCATGGGAGCCAGATGGTGACACTAAATAAGCCCATCTTCTCTACAGATGATCCTGAGTCTGTCACTTCAAACTATGCAGACAGTCACAATGAGCGAGTGCTCCCAGGCAGCAAAGTCAGCTTCTTTAGGTCATGTAGTCATTATATCTTACTAAACAAGAAAAACTCTTCCTCATCAGTCAGCAGGGCCCTGCAGTGGTCCTGTCACCTCCTTTCTGTTGATGTGGATGCTCATCTGACCTTCTGGGGAGCTAAACTGGCTGAGAAGTAACCTTCCTCCCCGAAAAGTAACTAATCTTCATCACAGATGGTATAAGGTGGTGGTGGTGGTAGGGAGGGAATGGGAATGGGTGGCTAAGGATGGTGGAGGAAGGGCAGGAACCACAACACTGTGGCCTGGGTCAATTAAAACTGTTGTGGAATTTCCCCCTAAGGCTTCCGTGGGTCTCAGTGTAAGCAACACAGTAGCCTTGGCTTCTGCATGTGGCTTCATGGGGAGAAACTGCATCTTCAGAGCAGTAAGGAGAAAGGAATGGGGGAAGGTTCTTTCTTCTAAAGAAACTCAGCACTTGGCAATTACTAGAACTAAGCACATTTCCTGTGTTGCTGCTTCTTGCACTGTCAGTGTGTATTCATTTTGAGAAAGACAGAATGTGCTGGGTTTGCATTCTCTCTCCTCTTTCCATGAATCTGCTAACGTGTTCAGGAAAGGTCTGCTTTGAAAGCCCATATATTAGAGGTGTATTAATTTTGCACTTGTCAAAAGGAACATTTGCATTGGAAACAGTTGTACAAGTTTATCTGCATCACAAATGGAACTAAAACCCTCCCACTGGCTGTAAGCATGCTCTGCTCTGAATAAACTTGAGTTCATTCTAGCTGAAATCAGGTACAGGCTTATAGGGCTATAATCTTACCCTATTCACTATCTTTCTGATTTTCACTCCTTGTAACTACATTTATTTAAGGACATTTGAAAAAAATCATAGAACAATTTGGGTTGGAAGGGACCTTAAAGTTCATCTAGCTCCAACTCCCACTAGACCAGGTTGTTCAATGCCTCATCCAGCCTGGCCTTAAAAACCTCCAGGGATTGAGGGGGCATCCACAACCTCTCTGGGCAACCTCTTCCACTGTCTCCCCACCCTCACAGGGAAGAACTTCTTCCTTATATCCAGCTTAAATCTAACCTCTTCCAATGAATAACTTAAATGAGTTAAATATGATGGGAATTAAGCCTTGGATCTGCTCAGCTTGTAGACAAATCTGTGTGTAGTGGGGCTGCAGACCCAGTGCATCCACGTGTCTAATCAAAGCAGTCGAGAGTGTATTTCAATGAAATATTCATGAATCCAGGAGGGAATAACCTGGGATGATGATCACTTTGCAGGAAGCTGAATGTATTCTGTATCACTGTCAGCGGTGTGCAGATGGCTCAGAAAATTTGGGAGTGGGCCTGTGCTTGTTGAGAAATGCCTCCCTGCTTTGGCTCTGAGGACAATAATGTTTGTCCAGGTCCTCATTCAATTGGGTATTAAATGATTCAAGTCCCTATAGAACCCATGTTGAAGCATGTGGCTCCCCAGGGAGGCTGAGAAATGCCAGCTGCCACTGGGGTTCATGTGAGTGGAGGTTGCCCAACCTCCTGAGACAGGAGATGAGCTACTTAAATACAGACTTAAGTGCTGAACATTAAACACACCTTCATTAGATGATGCTAGCCTCTATTTCTGAATTGACTTCTTTGAAGACCTATAGGTTAGGAGTGGGAAGGAAAACTGGTAATGGAGCAAAAATGCCTGTGATTTAGAGATCAGATTGCACACAGCTAGAGCCGTGCATCAGGGTAATGAGATTCAGGCTTGTTTGGTTACAAGAGCTGGAGACATGAGCAGAAAATGGGATCCACTGAGCCAGCTCTCAGGAAATGAGGAACAATAGAGTGAGGAAATCAAATTTCAAACTGCAGGGATGTATTTATCAAGTTTTCCTTAGAAATTTTGCAGGGCCTTTTGGTGTTCTCTGTGCAGGGTGTGGATATTTTTTTTTTGTGTGTGTGTTTTTATCCCCTCCTCCCTGTATGTTTTTGCTCAGCCAACATATGGCTGGAGGATTAGATCACTGTAAAGCACCGTTGTTTGTGACCTATTTGTTAATGCAGGGCTGGGGTCAGCGAGAAGAGACAAATGTATTTGTCATCGTTTGGTGCTTTTCAAGTGCTGTTCCTCTTGTCACTCACACTGTGGCCAGACTTTTGGAGCAAACTCATTAGCTAATTAGTGGTGTGCTCAGCCCCACGTGGTGGTAGTTGCTGTGTGGGCAATATTCACATTATGGCTGTGGAACAGGCCCTCCTGGGGCTTCCTGGCAGCCAGTCTTCACTAGGTTGCTTGAGAGGGCAGCTGTGTCTGGGTAGAGCCCAAGGAGCCTGTGCCTGCCTTGTCTTTGCTGGGAGAACCTCCTGCATTCCAGACATGGCACTGGAAACGTCATCTTCCTGCTCCCTGCCATGCAGCAGCCCCTTTACTCCCACTCACTGCCACCATCTGCCTTCTCTGCATGGCCTGCCTTGCTGCTGGTGTGGCTACCAGGGAGGTGGCGTGGCTATCAGCTTCTAGTGCCCAACTCCTACTGTGAATAATGGCCTTGAACTCTGGCTCTGCCAACGCAGCTGAAATGTTGTGGGCTGGGAACAATTTGATAGAGCAGCTCAGGTCAACATCCAAGGTGTGGTAGATCTAGCTGGAAAGAGGGATTGAGGCAGCACTGGGGTGGAAAGCTTTTTCCCTTAGCTTCTGGGTTTTAAAATGGCAATATAAACAGCAGTAACCTTCTGTTGCTCACAGATCCACAATAGATCCACTGCCACAAATTCCCTGTCTCTGGGGGTGTCCTCAGGGGACCACCAGACAGGATCATCCCTTTGCTGCTGGTGTAGCACTTGGGTACCTGGCCAGTGTTGCAGGAATCCTGTGATTTAAAGCATTAATAATGGAAAAAGAAAAAAAAAAGTGTAATTTTGCTTGGCTGGCTTGTTTTGCATGTGCTAAGTAGCTTTATCTGCTTGATAGAAAATGCAGTTTTGTTGATACAGTCGTGCCTGCTGCAGGAGCTTTGTGCTGGGTTTGTTGATTCATACATTTGTGCTGTAGATGGAGACACCTGGGATGGAGCTGGGAAAGGAGAGGAAGCCTCCTCCTGCTTCAGAGACTTGTCTGCCCAGACCTGGAAAGCAGGCAGGCAGGAGAGAAGGCAGCAGGAACAATCTTATTCTTCCCATTTTATTTTACACAAGAGCTTTCTTCCCGTTCTTCAGAGCTGTCAGCGCCTAATCATTAGGATTAATGAATGCACACAGAAACATTAGGTTTCCATCATTGCTGCTCCCTTCTAAAGAAGAAAAGAGGCAAGTATTCTTTCAGCTCCTGCTGATAGTGTCAGATGCAAGCTGATTCTTTAGTTGTTTTTTTTTTTTTTTCCCCAGAATTTAATTCTGCCTAGCTCTCCTTAGCTCAAGGTTAAGAGCTAAGCATTGCAGCTAGCTGCAGAAGACTTGGCTTTCCGGCTACCAGATGGTATCCAAACCATTTAGAAATTTAGAAAGGAGTTGCTTTTAATGCAGCTTGCCCACTGTTTCGCTGCAGTCCCTGTTCTTCAGTGTTTCAACCTCAATCCATCCCCTGTTGAGGTCAGCAGGGAATTTTGCTACTGGCTCCACAGGAGAAAGGGCTGGCCCTTGAGTTTGCAGCCCTTGGCTTGACCTGCCTTTCACTTGAAAAGCAGCATCCTACAAGCTGGTTTTTGCTCTGGGTTTCCTTTGCTTTGCTGTGCTTCAGCAATGCAAGATTCCCCAGGAATGTGGGGTTTAAATGGCCAGGAGTAGGGCTGTAACGTGAGCAGAGCCCTTCCAGCCAGCTTCTCCCCTGACTTAGGCCAGCCCAGGCCGTCTCCCGACCAGCCGTGTCCCGTTTCCTTGAATTGTCTCACGGTTTTATGATGGGAACAAATATAATTGAGGGAGAACAGCCATGAGACCACGAGCCTCCTCCAACTTGCCATGCTGGACCAAGCTTTAGTCATTATCCTCAGAGGGGAAGGACGTGCGATCCCACCCGTCCCGGCTCCTCCTGCGGAGTTCACGTCCCCTGCGTGTCTCCTAGAGACCTCCTGCCGAGTTCTCCTTCTAGAACATCCGCCGGCCTGGCGACCAGAAAGCTCCTTCCTGCCATCCCCAGGTGTCCCCTGATGTGTAAATGTCATTATTTAGATGTCGCGGGCAGGAGGGGGGTGGAGGCAGCCATTGCACAGCGTGAGGTAACTGGGAGCGCTTCAGGGCCTGGCAGCCCACCCGGGTCCTGCTCTTTGAGGGGGATCCCTGCAAAATGGGGCTTCCCCACAGAGACGTGGGTCTCTCCTTGGGGATCAGAGTGAGGAGGGGTCCCCCCTCAGCTTCCTCAGGCTTTCTCCTTCCATCAGAAGTGGAGCCGAGGGGCTGCCCGGTAGCTGACACCGCCTCATCCTCCCCACCGGTGCCTGCTCCAACCCTTCCTCGGCCTAGAGGGCCGCGGGCCCGGTTGTGAGGAGACCGGGCTGGGTGGGAGGAGCCCCGGGCTCGGCTGTGAGGAGGGAGGGGATGGAGCGGCCCGTGTCAGGTAACGGCGGCGGGGCCGGGCTGTGCTGCCCTGGCGGAGGCCGCGGTTCCTCCCTCCCTCCCCCGCCCTTCGCCGCGCCCGACTCGTGGCCGCGCCTCGGGGGCGCGCGCGGCCGCCGGTTCCGCCTCCTCCACCGCCTCCCCCCCCCCCCCCCCCCC
>VZTY01027169.1:5898-68965 GCA_013400935.1 Turnix velox | reverse complement strand
GGTGGGGGGGTCTCCGCAGGCCTTTAGTCCACCGTGGCCGTCACCAAGGCTCTGCGTTATTAACCTTCATCCTGGCGCTGTGGGATTTATTCTGTTCTTCCGGTAACGTAGTCGGTTTAGAAGATCTGTAGTAGTGCTTTTTATTATTATTTTTTAAGGATTTTTAAAAAAAGAATGTGCCTTTTTTTTCAGTCTTTACCTGCGGTACGTGCTACAGATTGGTCTTGGGTAGTCGGCGCCCTGCATTATATTGAGCATTGTTGTTGTTGTGAAGTATATTGAAACAAGAATTATCACACCTTAGACACAATGGAGCTTTTCTATTTTAAATCCATCAGGCTTCTCAGTAGCGTTTGCTCTCATTTTCATTTGGACGAGGAATTTTTAATACTTCCTCCCCACCCCCTAATAAAAGTGTGGCATCATTGATGATCTGGAAAAATAAGTTATATTTCAAATTGATATCAATGGGAAGCAATTTTTTAATTCTCTAAGAAAACAGCCTGAAGGATATACACATGCACAGGTTTCCAAGAGGAGGCGTAAAGTACTGGTTCAGGTTGTGAAGGTGTGTTGTGTTCATTACAGGCTGTAGAGGCCGGCTGTAGGAGCTCAAAATG
The DNA here is from genome assembly GCA_013400935.1 of Turnix velox. Classification (NCBI taxonomy): domain Eukaryota; kingdom Metazoa; phylum Chordata; class Aves; order Charadriiformes; family Turnicidae; genus Turnix; species Turnix velox. The sequence continues at coordinate 68,345 of VZTY01027169.1, read as the reverse complement.
CAAATCAGGCCACAAGATTAAGTTTTATTATTCTCCCCACTGAAATACATGGTTTATGGTAATGTGGAACTCTTGCATAATTCCAGTGTTGTTGCTGTGTTTTGTGCAAGACAAGGTCAGAGAAAATTGGATTGTTAGGATGTAAAAATATGGAATGTTAGAATGATTTGTTTTGATTAAAAGAATAATTATGTAGTAATGATATCTTTAACAAAATGCAGCCCGTGTAGGAAGTACTTGTAAATATGTTTGTCATGGGTAATTCTTGGATGCATTATTTTCCAACAAACTCATATATAGTGCTTTTATTATGGAGAATCAGAACTTTTGATGAATTTTTTTTTAATGAACTTAAAGTAATGGTAAACTGAGCAGATAGACTTTCAAAGATAATCTGGTGTGTATTAAATATTTAACTATACTATCAAAAATTATCAAGTACAAATTAACCATGAGTATGCATTCCTTGAGACAGATTCTGATAAGGCCAAATTTACCATGAGTCAAACTTGAGGAAGTTTGGCTGAGGAGTGCTGATTGTGACTTCCTTGATGCCATAAAGTTACGGTGTGATGTCATCCTGCTGTGACAAGGGTCCTCCCATGAGGTAGCCTGACTTCTACATGTGCTGACAAATGCCATGTAGTGATATCTACACTTAAGGAATGAAACATAATGAGATACCATCAGGATGGACCTCTCACAAAATAATTGACCCATGCCCTAGGTAGCAACTTAGTAGTTCTGGATAATTCTTGGACAAGAGGAGTTCTATCTGCAAGTTATATGCTGGCCCTGCCCTAGGAGGAGAAGAGATTTCTCTAAAGCCTGATTGTTGGATGGCCTAGATGGAAATGTTAGTGTTGTTTTTCACATCTGTTATTCTTAATGAATAGTTGACAAACATCTGATGTCCAGTGCAAACAGTGCTGTATAATGCAGTGAGCATAAATGAATTCAGCTTGTATTGACCACAACATTATTTACATAACTGGTTAATCATACTAATTTTGTTCCAGCTGCCAGCCGTTTCATTGCTTTAAAACTTGGAGCTTTTAAGAAGCCTCAAATCTTGGATCACTGCTGTGAAATGCCAAAGGCCTAATTTGTTGCTTTTAAAAAATTGGTGTGGTTTTTTTTTTTTTTTTTGGGAGAGAGCATTCATTGAATGATAATCTGCTTTAGTAGAAACCTATTTCAGAATAATTATTATATTCACAGTCTTTTCTTAGGTCTAATATGTAGGATGGGGAAATGGCTATTGGTTCTATCTGGACTAGAAGAGTGTGAGCTATTTTGAAATCTTTATTAAACGACTGGTGTTCAGGAAGCAACTTCCCAGTCTTGCAGTGCCATATTTGTAGAGCCCTAAGTAGCCTCTTGGGATCTGGTTAATAGAAAATGAAAGGTGCCTGGTTTGTGTGAGCGTCTGTAATGTTCCTTTTTCCACTTTGCCTTGCTCTGATCTGTGCAGGGAGAAGTATTGAAACGTACTAGTATCCTGCTGTCTTAAGTGCTTCAAAGAACAGCAGGTTTTTTTTGTGTGTATTTCAGTAGCCTGGCCGCTCATTAAGAAGGTATGAGACACTGGAGGGGAACAACATGTATGCTGTCCTCTAGAATAAAGCCTCCTAGGTGTAATTGTATGTCTGCTACCATTGGTGTGCTGCAGTTTGGTTATGTACTTGTATGTGCTGAGTAATAAAACCATAAAAATTCTCAGAATTAATCAGTTTAGGTGGCTGTTACGTGGCTGCTTTCCTGTTCTGGGTGGGTGAGGGTAATTTAGTGTTCCTGAATGACTGAATAAGTGGGTTCAGAGATCATAAGCTTCAGAATCTAGAACTGGGTGATTAGCACAGTTGAGTGTCTCAGTGAGTAGCACAGGAGGTAGCTACAGAAGTGCTGGTATTTATCACTTTGCAAATAACAGTTTGTCTCTGGTTTTCATCAAATTTGGGATTTTGTTGCTTTTTTGACAGCTCTCTGAACTTGATAAAAGGCAAAATACTTGGATCAAATAGTTCTAGAAGTGTTTTGTGGGTAAAGGGAAGTTATAGGCAGTTTTTAATGACAATAGCATAAATTACTGAGATTGAGTTCCTTCGAAGTGCACTATATATTTTCAGAAGTTAAATGTGTGTAAATATTTAATAGTGGAGTTTGAATGAATGATTTTACTAATTAGAAAAACTGTATGTAAGTATCTTGTGTTCCCTGGTTGCAATGTCACTGGCAACTGAAAATATTTCCCAGAATTTGGTTAGTAATTCACTAATGTGCTTTTTTTATATAGAAATATTACTTTGAATTGCTATGCTTAGTGCAATGCTTTTCTTCTGTGTAGGTATTTTTTTTAGTTCAATTTTTTTTTTGGTATTCATGACAGAAAGTGAACTTCAAAATCAATCTCGGAACCAATGCCCTTTACTGTGTTAATTGTTAATAGTGTGTGTATATCTGTTTTCATGTCACCCAGGGCTGTTAACATAAATGCCTCTGATAGTGCCTTGAGCTTGTGTTCAAGGTCAGGCTGGGTCTGTTGTCTCTGTCTGTGCTTTGGCTGCACCCCCACTCACTGAAGCCAGCTCTTTCCAGATGGGGAAACATGAGGATGGAGCAGAAGAGAGCTCAGGCACCAACAGGTCCTCTCTGACAGGGTGAGTGCAGCTAGCTCCAGCAGTAGAACTGGGTGAAACCTGTCCCAGCCCAGAACTGCACACATCTCTGCATTGGAGGTCTCCCCTTATCTAGGTTTTATGGTGGAGGTGGCTGGGTAAAGTTCTTTAGAATCTCTGACTCGGTATGTTTCGTTTTCCCCATGCTTCCAATTTATTTTCAAGCAATAAGTCTCTTTCCAGAGTTAGGAGTGAAGCTCCTTGAGCTTCCTAAAGTAATTGAAATTTTTATATGAGAACCTCTGCAGTTTTCTTCCTTGTTGTTGACTGCTCCTGTCTTTGCTGCAAGTGCTGTTTTATTAATGTTCTTGAGTGTTCTGTCATGTAACTGTATAATAAATACAAAATGTACAAGGCACGAGGAGTAGAACAGTTTAGGAGGGTGACCTAGGCAGGAGGACACTTGCTTCTGTAGACATGGTATAAACCTGCCTTTTGTCTTTTAGACTTCTCTGTCCCCTCCTCCTTTCTTGCCCTCATAATTACCTTGTACTTTGTACATGTATATGTCTATTTTGGTGCTGATTTGAATAGCAGTCCTCGTTGTTCCCTTTGGTTGGGTCATCCAATTGTTTCCAGTTCACAGTTTTGATCACATTTCAATCTTATCTTTTGCTGGATGTTCTTTTTCAATGGAAATTTCTGATCTTACCCCTTACAGTAAAACATTAATCTCTGAATCATTTGCTCTTTTATGCTTACAGTGCAGCAGATGGTGAACAATACTTTTACAAATCAAGTAACTGTGTTTTTTTTAAAGTTCATAGCCGATTATTCATTTAGAAACATGCCAGGCTCCTTACCTAGAGATGTTTTACGTCCATCCTTCAAGATAAAAATCAGCAGACTTGCCTGCCTTGCTTGTTTTCTCAGTCTAGCAGTAGTTATGGCCCGTTTTTGGGCCTGTCATTCTAGAATTGACTAGTTAAAGATAGATGGTGGAGTCAGGAGGTCATGGCAGAAATGCCACATCTGTTCCTCTAGAGAAATTCAACAGCCAGACATTGATTTAATCTCCCTGCAGGATAACCTCATAGAGACTTTCCTGCAGTTCTGAGTATGTCACTTACATAATGTAATGTCTTTCAAAAATTAAACTACTAGTTTTCATTATTTCAAAGCAAAAACCCGAGTGTAGTGAGCTCTGTAAGCCTGTTTTTTGGATCTATTCTTTTTGATTGAGTTTTGCTACCACGAAATTATACAATGTATGTTACAGTTAGGCTTGTTAAAAATGTCAGCATGGGTGAAAAAGGTTCCAGTGGTGTCAAGGATGTTATTTTACTTTTTTTTTTTTTTCAGTTCTGACTTTGAAATCAAATTAATTTCTAGATTTAACATCAATTTAGCACTTTCTGAACCTTTCCAAGGGCAGTGGTCTTTTCATAGCGTTGCTGGAACAAAGACATTTTAAGAATCTTAATAGAGGATCGTATAATCTTATTACAACTGCTCCTGTTTAAATCACTTCCTTGAACTTAAATCACAATCTGTCACCAGCTTTTTCTTGATTGTAGTTTTTGTCAGATGCAATTTATCCCCCTCTGTGTTTTTGGGTTTGGTTGGGTTTTTTTTTTCTCTGATTGTGCAACCCTTGGGTTGGCAAGGATTTCTTTCCCAAACAGTTCTTTCTGGCTTCCTTGGGACTAATCGAATGAGTAATTGCTCACTGGTGTAAGGGTTGTTCAGTTCACAAATAAGACCTTTGTTTACAGGACCTCATGGACAAGACCCACTAAAATAACTGATACATTCCTGGTATTCCTTAGGGAATGGCAAAACAAAGTACTTTTCAAGGTAACTTCCTCCCCTGAGATGCAGGCTTGAAGACTCCCCCAAAAGTGTTTCCTTGTAGGTAGGAAATCTATTCTCAAGCATCTAGTTTTGTATCACTAACTGGGTGAATAGGCCCCAGGCAGCATTTCAGTTTTGTCATTGATTTTTATTTATTTTTTCATTTAATAGTGAGGATTTCTTAATCAAAATCTGTTGACCTGGTTGCTTCTGCAGCTGTCCTTCTAGTAACTTTCAACTCTGATTGGACAAGGGTGAGGCTTTTGCCAACAGCATAAGGCATAGATATTTGATCCAACCCTAAGAAATCAGACAAAAATTTGAGATCATTAATTAGTCCTTATCCTTTGCTTCTAAATTGAACTATTTTAACACTCCCATCTGTTTTGTTATACATGGTCCAGCAGAATGTGCTCTGTCATGTGGTATATGTAAAAGAAAACACTTCAATTATTATTTGAAAAACAGAACTTCAGTGTTCTAAATGATTCAGTTAGTTAGTTAATTAGGGAGACACCCTGCCATTTTGTGACATTTCTGCAGTGTCTGTTTGGAGGGAGATGAAAGTTTTACACTAGCAATATTTGAATCCAGGGAAGATTGAGTGAACCTTTAAAATGCTCCTGCCCAGGTATTTCATCATTTGATAAAAACCTCTTTCTATAATGACCATTTGAAAGAATAAGACTCACATCTGTTCTGTTATCTAATGGAATATTTGCCTTCTGAGCCCATACTGGCTGATTGCATGGTTTTATGATTGCTTCTTGCAGTGATTTTTATTTACTTATTTATCTGAGGGCTTGGAATGCATCATAACTGATGGGAAGTGTTACTGATTTTTTGCTGCTGTTGGGATGAGTTCATAAAGTTAAACTTTGTCTACTGATTTATGAGATTGTTTTTCAGAAAGAGAAGATAATGCCTCATTGGTATGCTTTTTATAGATAGTGTAGGTGGCAGTACTTTCTTAAAGTATGCAAATGCACATCAGAAATCAATATTTAATACTGTAATTGTTGTTTCTGGAGGTTTTAAAGATTAGTACCTGGCTGGCATCTTCTCCAAAATGTTTTTGTTTATATAGTTTACTGATTGACTTGAGAAAAATCTAATGAGGAAGTAAAATACAGAAAGGTTTATAATCAGTTATACTTGGCTTTCATAATTCTAAAATTGTAGAGAAGCTGAAGTATAAAAGCTCATGTGACAGCAAAATCACTTTTAAAGTGTTTTATCACAAAGAAGCACTGAGGTATATCATCAAAGGATGTGAGGGTTTTTCTTTTTTTTTTTTTTTTTTTGGTTTGCAAAACTACTTAGATGTTGCATTTAAAATTTACAAATTGCTGACCCCTTTGTGAAACATGGGGACAGACTGAAAGGTCTGGCTTTTTTTATGTTTGACTACCTAGTGATTAATCTCCTATTTCCTATTCTGCTGCTTGAAGCACACTGAATAGTATAATTGACATTTTGGTGTCTATCTGCCGACTAATAGCATCTGCATATATTTAATTTCACAATAATAAGAACGTGTGATGCTCCAAAGAGGTATTTACATCAGATTTAAAAGCCAGAATGTGCTCTAGAACTGAAGATGGGTTCTGGTGAGTGCTCTGTGTGGTGGGAGCTCTCTGCCTTCGTTACAGGCTGTTGACATGTTAAAGAAAGAACAGCAGGATAGTTTTTCAGGCTGTCCTCAGTATAATGGACTTATGCTTTACGAGGGGTTTTCTGTTCTGCATAGAATCATAGAATGGTTTGGGTTGGAAGGGACCTTAAAGATTGTCTAGTTCCAATCCCCCTGCCATGGGCAGGGACACCTCCCACTACACCACGTTGCTCAGTGCCTTGTCCAGCCTGGCCTTAAACACCTCCAGAGAGGGGGCATCCTCAAATCTCTGGGAAACCTGTTCTAGTGTCTCACCACCACAGTAAGAACTTCTTTCTTAGATCCAGCATAAATCTCCCCTCTTCCAATTTGTATCCATTACTCCTAGTCCTGCCATCCTGGACCCTATTCAAAAGTCCTACCCCAGCCTTTCTGTAGCCCCCTTCAGGGTTTGAGAAGCTATTCTGAGGTCCCCCCTGAGCCTTCTCCAGGCTGAACAACCCCAACTCCTTCAGCCTGTCCTCGTTAGGGAGGTGCTCCAGCCTTCTCACCATCTTCGTGGCCCTCCTCTGGACCTGCTCCAACAGGTCAATGTTCTTATGTTGTGGGCTCTGTAACTGAACACAGTAACTCCAGTTGGGGTCTCAACAGAGCATTGAAAAGTCTAAATCCAGTGAAGAATATAAGCACATATTTTACTTTGTGATCTATTGATCTGGGTGTGGTCAGTGATTTACAGTGAATGCTGAACACAGCACATTATTTTTTAGCACTGTTAGCTTTCCAGGTGGAAATGCAAGAAACATGCTGGAACATCCTGAATGCAGAAATATTTCTGCCGGCACACAATTATGTCTGGATTGTGGATGCCTTGGGACAGAGCCAGACATTTAATTTTTTTAATGGTAATGCTATTGGTACAAGCAAAAAGCTCAAAGCTTTACAATTAAAAACATATTCAGTGCCTATGAGATAAGTGAAATGGATGTGTCTTCAAATGCTGTAAGCCATGTGTCTCCCTGAAACCAGAGTAGTCCTTTTTCAAAACTCCTTTTTTAAATTGTTTTAATAAGATATGGTGACTTTTTGCATTTTCTCCTTTCATGGGAAACCAGAGTAAAGGAGAATTAAGCCCCGCCTGCTGCTTACATGCTAAATAGATGCAAACAAGAGCCCTCTCCCTCCTGGTTGCATCCTCTCTCCTCATGGGTTTTGATTAAATCTGTTCTATTGCCAACTCCCAGCCCAGAGGGCAGGTGAGAGGAGGAAAAAAATCCCTGATTACAGCTCAGTGATTAACACATCTTTTTTGAGTTTGTAATGCCATGTTTCACAGAAAACAAACTTCCAGCAGCTTCGGAGTGTAGGGTTGTCAGGAAAACATCAAAGTGGAACCAAAAAAAAAGAAAAAAGAGTTTATTTAAAATATAGTAGAAAGACTTAAAACAGTCGTGCTAACCTATGAGAGCTATTAAAAATTTAAAAAAGCCTTTGAAGCTAAGCATTAAAGATTTAATAGTATTAATTGAATTAAGCCGTGGGAGTTAAGGATATGTAGACACATGTGTAAGTGTATGTATTCTGAGACATTATCTATATTAAGGAAGCTAACATTTTGAGAGTTGAATTAGTTGTTTTTTAAAGGCTACCTTAACAAAAACCTTTTTATTATTGGACTTAATTAGACCAGTTCCCACTATAACTGAAAGTGTAAACAAAAGTGCAATGTACTTACTGTCCTTTTAAAAACTGCAGTCAAGACCAGAGCTGGCATACCTTAAGAAGGCAAAACAAGCAAAGTACTTTCTAACCTGCACTGAAATGATAATTTAATTTCTTTATGTTCTGAAACTTGTTTTTTTTTTTTTTTTTTCTAAGAATAAATACCTTTTCCTTTTGCTGAAACTTGTTTTTTGAGGTAATACCATTGTACTCCATAACATAGTTTTCTGCTTTCTCCTTTAGCTCATTATACTCTTGCAGCCTGTTGTCCCAGGCATGAGTGTGGGCTTTTGTTTGGTATCTACACTTCCATGTAATTCATAATGACTGATTTTGGCAATTTTTAGCTTTTCTTATGGTTAGAATATTCCCCACCTAGGAAGACTTCTTGCTGGAGAAAGAAAATGGTCTCTCCATAGCTTTGTAAATAAATAATATTAAAAATCAGAGGCGAATCTCTGAGACTGTAGCAATAGCAGTAGCCTGGTGTTGAGGGTACAGTGTGTGTGGATTTCTGGATTTATCTTTTGTTTTTTTTCTCCAATTGAAAACTCAATTTAAGACTTAGAATATTTGATGTGAACTTTAATGAGCAGGGAAAAGACATTTGCAGAACAATGAGCAATGGAAGCTTCTTGCAGATGTGCAGATGGTTTGGCAAAGGAAGTAGGTGTCCAGGGGGGAGTATCATCAGATGGGATCTGATTGGCATGAAAATGCTGGTGTGTAAAGACACTACAACCTCATCAAGAGGGAATAACGAAATTAAGGGTGATCTTAATACATTCATTTTTTTCCTCCTTCAGGAAGATGGTTGCTGAGCAGTGTAAGGCAGGTTGTTTGAGCTCATCTTGCTGCAAGTGTGGTTACTAAATGATTCAGCATGATTCTGTACCCACGCATTTTAGCAGTATTGATGAATTCATTTTCCTTCTGTTAGCAGATGGATGTTAATGGGCTAGAATATCTTCTGTGCATTTGGACTGGGTGGAATGCTCTTGAAAAATTATTAGAAAATGGAGTGGGTGAGTCGCTTTCTTGTTCTGTTTATAAATCTAAAGGGAGAGAATATTTTTAATGGCTTGCCTCAAAACAGTGGTTGAAAGAATAATCAACAGTGCAGGGATATCAAGGCAGCTATGGGAGGTACAAATAGTAGTAGTACTACCTAGGGGATTTACTTGCTTTGATTTTTTTTTTCACCCATCTCAAGCTATAATCAGCTACTTCAGGAATATCAAAGGCTTGAATTGGTAGGTGGTAGGTATTGTCTTCTGAGGAATAGAGAGAGTCCTGAGGACATACAGAGTTGCTGGTTGCAATGTATCAGAGCTAAGAGGGTATAACATGTTCTCTGCAAGAGAGAACCCACTGGAAGAAAATGACCTTTAATAATGGAACAGGCACAGATGCTTTTTAGTATTAAGTCTTTGTCATGTTCCTCTCGAAGAGCAAGATGACTCCCACTCAAATAATTTTCTGTCTAAATATCCAGAATAGATAAGAGAGTAGGTAGAATATTGCTGCTGGGTGATAGATTCAGAAGGATAGAGGAATTGTTATGGTGACAACTGAGAATTTCTGTGAATCTACATGGGAGAATGTGGGATTCACTAGCACCTAAAGCTAGAATTTTTTTCCCTAATTAAAAAAAATAATCAACAAAATAAAAATAGTAACAAATCTTTGCACTTCTGTAGTGAGGAGATTCTTGTTAGTGCCTGAATCAAGGAATAGGAAAGTTTTAAGTAGCATGATGGGGGGGAAAGCATTACATAAAATGTGCGGGATTTAGAGGGTTTTTTCAATGTTCTAGTATTCAAAGATGAACTTGAGAATAGAGCTCAGAATCAGGAACTGGGGCAGCACAGAAGTAGACTAAAGTGACTAGCAGTGTTTTTGAGTGCTGTTTCTTGGTAAGCATAACCCAGCCCAAAACCAGGCTGGTGATGACAGGGTTGTTGTGTCCTCTCCTTTGGCTGTGTGCATCTTCTGCCCAGCAGCACTCCTTTGGAAGGAGTTGCTTTCCCTGCTGAGGTTGTGATGTTGGGCAGCTCTGTAACGAAGAGGGGAAAAAGAGATAGGGTTGTTTTGGAAAGTGTTTTGGGAACAAACTGTGGGGTGTGCACAGATTGAAAAGGTAAAAGAATAAGGTAAAAAAAGAGTAAGAGAGAAAGCAGAGCAGTATTACAGGAGAGATAGTGAAAATTAGTGTGTAAAAAGGTTGGGGTAAAGATTTCAAGTTGTTAGCCAATTTTGAAAGGGTTGAGGCCTGTATACTTTTCTTTGACATGAAACCAAATGAATGTGTTGCTGTTACAAGCAGTTATGTAGGAAAAGGAAATTTAGAATCATAGAATAGTTTGGGTTGGAAGGGACCTTAAAGATCATCGAGTTCCAACCCCCCTGTCATAGGCAGGGACACCTCCCACTAGATCAGGCTGCTCAGTGCCTCATCCAGCCTCGTCTTGAACACCTCCAGAGAGGGGGCATCCACAGCTTCTCTGGGTAACCCGTTCCAGTGCTTCACCACCCTCACCGTAAAGAATTTCTTTCTTGTGTCAAGTCTAAATTACCCCCCTCCAATTTACATCCATTGTTTCTAGTCATAGTCATCTAGGTTGGAAAGGACCTTTCAGATCATCTAGTCCAAACATCAGTCCAACTCTGACAAGCCTCATACCTGGACGGGGACTTGAACCCCTGACCCTCCCATCCAATAACATGTTAAAAATTCCTTCCCCTGCCTTTCTGTAGGACCCCCTCAGGTACTGATAAGTTCCCTGTAGCTTTACTGTTACCTGCTGAAAGCAAACCCCAAATCTAAACCATCACCTTTAACTTTACCACCAATTTGAGCTTTCAAGGTGCAGCTTTACTTCTAGCCTTGTGAGGTGTAACTATAGATTGCTGTTGAAATGAATGTTACTTCCTGTATTAGCGGTGTACTGTAAAGTAATTAGAGTGACCTTGGGATTAATTGGTTTGGTGACCTGATCTGTCAGAAATCCCAGCTATCCATCTCCTCCTTGCCTCCCCCTGTTTGTCAGATCAGCTCACAGAACCGATTCTATCTCCAGATCTGGCTTGAGGGGCAGAGAGGTGAGGTATGACGCAGAGCAGGTAGGAGCTGGACCTGCCTTCAGCAGCAGCCCTCAGCCAGCTGAGAATCGAGTAGCAATGTCCTCAGCTCCTCTCTCAGCCTGGCTGCTGATGGTAAAGCTTGGTGTAAAACACTGGGGTTTGGCCAAAACATTCCTCCAACAGGGTATGAGAAGAATTTTAGGATATATGATACAATACGTATCAGTTGTGGGCATACAACTGCATGCAGCATAATTTCTGAAGGTTAACCTTACATTTATTGTTACCAGTTATAATAGTTGAATTAAGGCCCCGTGTTGACTTTTTTCAAGAGGAGTCATAGAATCATAGAATAGTTGGGGTTGGAAGGGACTTTAAAGATCATTGAGTTCAAACCCCCCTGCCATAGGCAGGGACACCTCCCACTACATCAGGCTGCTCAGTGCCATGTCCAGCCTGGTCTTGAACACCTCCAGANCATTATTTCTAGTCCTTCCATCACATATCTTATTAAAAAGTCCTTCCCCTGCCCCCTTCATGTATTGAGAAGCTACTATGAGGTCCCCCCTGAGCCTTCTCTTCTCCAGGCTGAACAACCCCAACTCCTTCAGCCTGTCTTCATAGGGCAGTTGCTCCAGCCCTTTGATCATCTTTGTGGCCCTTCTCTGGACCTGCTTCATCAGCTCAATGTCCTTCTTATGTTGAGGACTCCAGAACTGGACACAGTGCTCACCAGAGCCCAGTAGAGGGGCAAAATCACCTCTCTTGACCTGCTGGTCACACTCCTCTTGATGCAGCCCAGGATTTAGTTGGCCTTCTTGGCTGCAAGTTCACATTGGTGGGTCATGTTGAGTTTGTCATCCACTGACACCTCCAAGTCCTTCTCTTCAGGGCTACACTCAAGGCACTCTCCACCCAGCCTGTATCTGTGCTTGGGATTGCTCCAACCCAGGTGCAGGACCTTGCACTTGGCCTTGTTGAACTTCATGATGTTTGCATGGACCTATCTCTCAAACCTCTCAAGGTCCCTCTGGAAATGGCCATCAGAAAATGTAGGTAGAATATTTTATAAGTTTAGGAGCCAGTACACTCAACAATTTACATGGAAGAAAACACTAGTGTTGTGCATGTAGAGACAGTGCTTTGTAGGTCTTGCACCGTTCTTTGAACAAGCCTTTTTATTAGAAATTCATGTCAGGAAGTAAAAAAAAATCTTTTAGCTTCTACCAGTAGTAACATGGGGAGTTAAACAGCTTTTTTTCCCCTACTGATCTTTGTTGTGATGAGCATTTGCCTTTGGCCTACTGAATTTATTAATGTGGTTTCATGTCTGTGGTGTGTAGGTGGGTAGGAGAAACTGCATGGTGATGTCTGCTTCATTATAATAAAGTGTAAACTGAATTTATTTAATGAAAGAGTTGGGTAATTTAAAGTAGCAGGTACCTTTCTTATACATGAGTGCAGATATATGTTAGTATAGTAGTTCTTGTCAGCCTAGAATTTTTAAAATTGCAATTGTGTGAGAAAACCCAGTGGTCTTGTAAGTTTTAGGTTGTTTTATTTGTAGTTTGTCCCGTGTTCAAGTTGATCTGTCAGGTTGTGGAGCTGCTGGGCAAGAAGATACAATGGCTTCCTTTTGGCAGATGCCTGTCAACCAGTAAGCAACCCAAGTGACAGGACTGGACTTTTCTAACTAGTAACAGATTCTTGGGCATGTCCTCTGACAAGAATATCAGATATCTTCCTCCCTTCCAAAATGAAAATATAGGAGAAGTGTCTCCTACTGTCATTAATTCAGTTGAAAATGCTACCCAGATTGTTACCTTGTTAAGGCACATATTGTGTAGGATTTTTATTTCCCTCTTTATTTGTGAGGATAAAAGATGAAGTGCTTTCATTCAAGCAGATAATCCCCAGAGAACAAATTCCTTTTGAGAGTTTGGGGAAGTATTTTCACTGCCCTGTTGGATTAATTTGCATTTAGAGGTTTCTGGTTCAGCACGTAATGACTTGTCCTTACGCAGTTCTGTAATTCTGCAATATTCTGTTATTCATTGCACACCCAGTACTTGCTGTATTACTCATGAAAAAGAAACTGAGATCTGCTGTGTGAAATGCAGGTAACACCATCGATGACACTTGACCTAGGCACAGAAAGAGGAATGTGTTATTTTTAAGGAGGTGTTGTCAAAGCTTGTAATCCTAAAATTAGACCTCCAGTGTAGGTTGGTTTTGTGTAGTTTGCAGTGATCTGCACGGCTCTCACAGAGGCTGTCCCCTCTCACAGCTCCTCAGAGTATATTTGCAGTTCCTTCCCACACTGTCAATAATTCCAGCTGCCTTATAGGCTGCAAAGTTAAGCAGAGCTGCAGATGTCACAGCACCAGTGACTCTTTGCTGGGCTACCCACCAAACTAGCGACCAGGTAGCGCTCCTCTGGCTCTTGGCTGTGATATGAAACAGAGAAAACTGAGATTTTTTTCCTCCTTGCCCCCCTTTCTTTGACTGGCTGAGTCATGAGATAAGCTCTCCATTGAGCTCAAATACTGCCCTGGTAATGTAAGTAGACACATTGTAAGAAAGGTGTTCTAGATACTACTTAAATTTGTGCCTGTGAATCTGTTTTACAGCCAAATGGCTGCATAAGCTGGAGTTACTTTTTTCCTCTGTGAATCTGAGGCACAACTGTAAAATCAGTGTATAATCTAACCTTGGGATTCATGAATATGTATAAATTTGAAGGAGAATTATCTTTCAGCTTTAACTCTTTAAATAAAGAAATAATTTGGCCACCTGCTGTCTCTGAAAGCTGACCTTGTTCTCTCATTTGTAAAAGAGAGTGGAAAGCTTCCAAAACTTTTAATTTTGAACCATTTCCTCTTCTCAGAAATTACACTGAAGAAGACAAGCATTTAAGCCATAAAAAATGGAAATTAAACCTTTCTTCTGGAGTTAACCCTGTTCTTCAAACAGCTTGCCAATCTGTATTTGTAACCCATTTCCTAAATAACTTTGAAGGCTGAGGAAGGGCATTGATGGTAATTTCAGTGTCTTCACTTTACTGTTTTATTCACATGAATTGCTGTTTTCTTAGCAAGAGGGAACTAATAAGTGTGCTACTTGTTGGCTTTTATGTGTAGTGCCAAGCTGCTTTGCTTCTCTTAGTATGCTTCTTCAGATGGCCACAATGTACACTTGGCCCCTCTTCCTGTTTATTTTGGGGAATAATATTTGTATTACAGTAGGATATTATATCACTGAAAGTGTAATGATACCCTCTGGTCATCCAATTATTCTGTGAGAATTATTTATGAATAGAGGGGAAAAAAAGACAAAAGAGAATTAAATTTGAACATTTCTCTAGCTAGCAGTGTGGGATCCAGTATAAGAAAAATGTCTTTAATTTTTTTCTGGATTATTATATTCCTGAATTTTACATAAAGGCTTATGCTCAATTTTTTTGTGTAAGATTTCTTGTTTGTGTTTGTTGCAAACAAGACTTCGTACACATAGTGAGCTATCACAAGCAAGTTTACAGTGTCAGGCAGTGGGGGAATCCTTTGCCATAAATAGGAGCTGAGTTATTGTAACGACTGAGGTTGTGTTTGAGTGTGCACTTCTTGCTGTGTGCAGGTGTCGTGTCTCTATCTGTGGGAACTCCTCCCTTAGTCAGCATCTGGCAAGGCTTTCCTCAGCCTGGGAAGAAGCACTATCCAGGGCATGGGTTCTCCAGTTTGTCCTGGAATATAAGGTTCCTGAGGTGCGCCTGTCTCTGTCATTCCACCCTAACAGCAAGGAGAACAGGTCCTTAGGTGTTTGTACTTATTCACACCTTAGAGATAGTGTGCATATTTTGTCTTTAAATATGTTGGATCTTCTCACAGCAGATGTTTCAGCATGTCTTGGATAGGAGAGGATCTTGATGACTCTTCAGGGCTTTATATTTCATCTAGGTTCCTTTGAAATTATAGTGGATAGTACTGTTTGAGGGTGTGCTTTCATAACAAAGAGCTGGTCGGTGGCACAGCTGGCTCTACACAACCTCAGTGCTCTGGTGTTTTGGTCTTGGTTGCCAGCACAGATGTTGGGGACCATCCTGTGAACTGAGAAAAGGAACTCGATCAAGCTCTTTGAGTGTATTCTTTGGTGATGACCACAGAAATATCTGTGTAATTACTTTATAAATCTCTGGATGAACACTCGTTCATTACCTTTCCATGTGTTTCATGAAATTATGTAATATATCTATAGAGAATATCTTGAAATCACAGAACAACTTTATTTCTAACTATCCTCAAAAATTCACTTTCTATGCGTGTTGCTGATAGTGAATTTCTAATTTAACATAAATATTGTCTATAATGCTGCTAGTTAAAATGTGTGCAAACCTCTGGTGAACTGAGTCTGCTCAATGTTCACTTTACCAATTTTTATTGATGTTGAAGGCATTTTGCCTATTTCCACTCCATGCTTAGCTGAACTATATGTGTATTTTCTTTCAGGCTTGAAGGGCATTCTATCAAGGCAGACAAACCCTGATTTGAGTTTTACATTCCTAAGATCTAAATGTATTCTGCTGAAAGCCTGTGTATAGGTGGATTTGTATGGCTTTTCCTTTGAACTAAGTTTATTAAGGACTTTGTGGCTTGGCCTCGTTTCTGTGTTAGTCTGAGCAAATTAAAGATGGTTTCCTCACATAGATTTTGTTTACTGAATTTAATCTCTTGTGAGAGGGAGCTGTTGAAGTTGAGTCAAGAATTCCTTTCTGTCTGCATGTTCTGTCTAAAAAAGCACCATGAGAATTATTGTGGGTTATTTGTGTAATGAAATTGTTGGAATAAGAAAAAAGAAATGGGATTTTCCCCTCCAGGTTGTCCTTGATAGTACAGGTGAGTTTCAGCCTGTTGTCTGCAGAATTTTGTGTTTGCTTTTCTATCTATTAGTTTGCTTTTCTATCCATTTTAAGCTGACAAGCTGCTTATAAAATGGCTGCAGGGAGCAGGGGAGAGAGAATGATGAACTAGAGCAGAATAAGACTTAACTCACTTTTCCTCCTCTCTGCTCATCTGTTTAAAGAAATTTTTTTTTGGAGCTAATTGCCTTTTTCCTGTTGTTGGAAAGAAACAGGAGCTTTAATCAACTGGTCTGTCTTTGTGCTTTCTTTGCAACTGTGCTGTCAGAAATGCAAACTCAGATTTTTGCTGAACTTGCAAGTGCATTGTACTTCCTTGTGGTTTGTTGAGAGAAGTTAATTCACTGAAATCTCTGGAAAAAAACCAGACTGAACTTTCTATGTGAGTATGTTCATGTGTTAGAAGCAGTTTCTTAACTTTAAAGCAGTTGGCATGTTTGGCTCGTTGATCTCTCAGTCTGCCTTGCAGTCAAGCTTGTCATCATATCACTGTGCAGCCTGATCAGCTCTCTGATTTGGGAGCAAACAAACCAATACTAAAAAGCTACTTTTCCATAAAAATTTAATTTGATTAGTTTTATTGTGCTGTTCTGTAGTTGTTAGATTTGAGACAAGAGAGAGAAAATGGAAGTGGTTGTGTTTGGTGCTGGTTCACTTGGAGTTAACTTGGGGTGGCCTGTGGAATTGGACATTGATTATGTTGTAATTAATTCCTCAGGTATTAGTTTCATTATCCAAAGTTGGTCCTGTTTAGGACTAGTAGGGTTTCCTACATACTGTGTACTATATCACATGTGGTAATAAAATAATTTTTCTCAGAAAGTTGTGAAATTGCAACAAGTAAGATATTTCCCTTTTTTCTTTGGAGGAGACAAACGTGGGTGATACAATTGCTTGCATTGAATTTTTGTCTGACCTTTATTAAAAATATTATCTGGCCTTATGTTAAAAATATATCTGACCTTTAAAGAAACGAAACTGCCATAAGAGAAGAATGATTTCATAAGTTTACAGTGGGTTATAAGACAGGAAATGAGGTTGATTCTCACAGTGAAGGGTTATTTCCAGTGAAGGGTTATTTCCAGTTAAGTGTCCTGCTGGAGATCAATCGGGGCTCTTGCAAATGCTGCCTTTTCCAGGTTGCTTCTAATTAATCAGGTGGACAAATGGAGCCACCTTGAATTAAAACGAAAGGAGAAAGATCTTTTTAGTGATAAAATGGCAAATGAAGTAGCCTCAATGCTTTTGCCAAGGGAGAAGAAATGACCCTGGTTTCATGTGCATGAGGCACAACTACCTAAAGGCAAAGACACTTTTAGAAGGTGATGAAGAATGGGAAATCCTAAGCAGTAAATCATAGAATGGTTGGAGTTGGAAGGGACCTTAAAGATCATCTAGTTCTAACTCCCCTTCCATGGGCAGGGACACCTTCACTAGATGAGGTTCCTCAGTGCCTCATCCAGCCTGGCCTTAAACACTTCCAGGGAGGGGGGGCAACTTAAGCCCTGATTTGAAACTGTTTTCATAATTGACCCATGGAGAGGAAAAAAACAGCCCTCTCCTAGTTTCACAGAACCAGAGTTGGAAGGGACCTTCAAAGGCCATCTAGTCCAACCCTCCTATGCTATGAACTCTGGTTACTGCCAAATCTGAAATGCAGAGTGCTTGGAACTGCATGCATTTCAAGAAATGAAGTGTAATAGGTGCATGGGAAGACATTAAGGATGATCAGAGAGATGTAGCTGATTCTAAATAGAAGGACTGAATTTTAGGAGAGCCTCATCTGAGAATCAGTAATACAAAGAAGCTGAAGGTGGTTTGCTTTTGTTAAAAAGCATGCCCCCTGTCTACCGCTCGAGGAATAGATGTCCAAGTGTCAAAGCTGAAGTTTGTGCTCGTGGGTTTGGTACCTGCTGAGGGTAAAATGGGAAATACGAGGGATTGATGGAAGCATCATGTATGTGCCTTGCTGGCTGGAGCTTCCACCATAGGATGCATCTTGATGCTGAAGCTGCTGGTAGTATAAACCAAGGGAATATGGATGTTCTTTTCTATGCTCTTTACTTGAGGATTGTGTCTGAGGATGTTGGAGTCGGTAGATTTCTTATCCAACTGGTTTAGGAGGTTCTGTAGTTTTCAGATTTTTGGGTTTTCTTGTTACTTACTGCTTTTCTGGTTGGGTGACATAATCACTCCTTATGGGGGGTTGCATTTTTTTTGATCTGGAATCTGTATTATCTGTATAGCTGGATTCATGTTTAGCTTGGAACTTGTGTTCTCTGCTGGCTCCAATCTTACCAGCTGAGGAAGTTAGTGCCTGCAGCCTACCCTCTACTCTTTGCGACCATCTTTCTACCAGATGCTGTCACCTCCTTGAATATACTATTTCAGCTTTGTTTGTGAGCTAGCCTTGATCCATTGTTGATGCAATTTACCTGAAGTTCATTTGAAGTTGATTTTATATGATGCCATAGTAGTATTTTATTCTGCCAAAAATTAACTTAAGTGAAGCAAAATAAAATATAACTCTGTGGTTGCTTAAATTGTTTGAAATTTTCTGGGAGGGAGAAAGTCTCCACAGAGCTGCATGTTGTCTAAGCTGACACTTAATTCTGTTTTTGTTCCTAATGGCACAGTAGTAATTTAAAGAATGATAGCAATGTTAGTGTTGGAATCTGTGCTTTCCTTCTTTCCCTAGTCTTTTGTAAGTGATCCCGTTGCTTCTTTGGGAGTGTTTGGAAAAGCCTTATTTTAGAGGACATGTTGCATGCACAAGCTCTGGTGATGTGGCAAGTTGCAGTTACAGACTTGGTGATTAGTGTTCATGTGCCTGGTGAATATCAAAGACTATTCTGTGTTAATGTAATAGCAAAATCTGCCAGTTTACTCAAGTAATGTATTCTAAAGCTTAATAGGCCTCTGTTTACTTGAAACACTGATCTTGCATAAATAGCTGAAATGGCTTTCCCCGCTTCAGAGCTTGTCCTTGGGTTTTCTTGCCAGTCATTTTGGCTTATAATTCCATTTTCATGTAATTAAAAATTCTTCTGTGATGTGTGAAAGGCACACAGAGCAGAAAGTAAAGATCTGGCGAGTGTTGTCAAATGTACTAAGTAAATACATTTAGAAAAAAATAAAAATATTCTCCACTAATCTACTTAGCATTAAAGGTCACCTTGAGTTGGAATGTGTTGTTCTGGTTCTCTTCCCTGGGCCTTAGCTGAATGCAGAGCACTCTTCAGGATCTCTGCCCTGAAATTGGATCTGCTTTAAACTTACCTTGGTGACTTTGTAGGAAGTTTGCTTGTTTTCTCAGTATCCAGGTTCCTACAGCAAATGAGCTGCAGTTGTCAACTGCTAGAGGGATGCTAGTGACTAGTAAGCAGGGAATACCTGAAGGAGACCTACAGAAAGTCAGGGGTAAGACTTTTTAATAGAGTACAGGGTGGCAGGACTAGGAGTAATGGATGCAGATTGGAAGAGGGGAGATTTAGGCTGGAAATAAGAAAGAAGTTTTTTACTGTGAGGGTGGTGAGACACTGGAACAGGTTGCCCAGAGGTTGTGGATGCCCCCTCAATCCTTGGAGGTATTTAAGACTAGGATGGATGAGGCATGGAACAGCATGGTGTAGTGAGAGGTGTCCCTGCCCATGGCAGGGTGGTTGGAACTAGATGATCTTTAAGGTTCCTTCCAACCCAAACCATTCTGATTCTGTGAATTTCTAATCCAGTTTCAGCTCTGCTCAGCAAGCTCGCTTTGTAATTTTAGTAATTAAAAATTCTATGTTGGTTTTACCTTGATGGAAGCTAAATCCCTAAGTTGTTTCTTGGACTTTGTTTCTGTTTTGCTTTTCATATTTTGCATTTGCATCAGCGTGGGTATTTCCTTGCTTTTGTCATGTTCAGTAGTTCAGGTTTTTAATCTTCATTGTTTAACATTACTTGTGAGAAGAGCGAGTTGTTACCAAAATCTGATGTCCTGAAGAAATTCAGGGGGGAAATTCATCAGCTAACTCTAGCAAAATGTCTCTAAGGTGTTCACAAAATTGCTTTCCATATAGGACTGATTAGGGACCCAACTGACTTGCTTTTCTTTTCTTTCCTCACTCAGGTTATGCTTTTCATTTTCTCATGTCATTCTTTTGAAGAGAGGAAATGATTGTAGTGGAACGTGTTACAATTAAGCCACTGATACAGAGCCTTCGCAGTTCGGAAACATTTGTGGAAGAGCAGATATAGCCCATTTTTCTTTGTGTTTTGGGATCTGTCTTGTTAAAAAGGGAAATAAAAATGACGACTTCGTCTATTAGACGGCAGATGAAGAACATTGTGAACAATTATTCAGAGGCCGAAATAAAAGTTCGGGAAGCAACCTCTAATGACCCCTGGGGTCCTTCCAGTTCATTAATGACTGAAATAGCAGATCTGACTTACAATGTTGTGGCCTTTTCGGAAATTATGAGCATGATCTGGAAACGACTGAATGACCACGGCAAGAACTGGCGACACGTGTACAAGGCCCTTACTCTGTTAGATTACCTGATAAAAACTGGTTCTGAGAGAGTGGCACAGCAGTGTAAAGAAAATATTTTTGCTATCCAGACGTTGAAAGATTTCCAGTATATTGATCGAGATGGTAAAGACCAAGGCATCAACGTGAGAGAGAAATCCAAGCAACTGGTGTCTCTCCTGAAGGATGATGAGCGACTCAAGACAGAGAGGGCCCAAGCTCTGAAGACCAAAGAACGTATGGCTCAGGTGGCCACTGGAGTTGGTAGCAATCAGATCACCTTTGGCCGAGGCTCCAGTCAGCCCAATCTATCCACCAGCTACTCAGAGCAAGAATATGGAAAGTCTGGAGGATCCCCAGCATCTTACCATGGCTGTAAGTATGAAGCAGCACACTTAACAGAAGGGTTTTATCATTTGAGAAATTGTGGGGGTTTTTTTCTGAATTGCCACTGGGCATGAGAGTAAGTGGTGCCTGTTGGGAGGATTAGTCAATTGACTGCAAGGGGCTATTTGTGATGGTTGAGCCTTTATAGGTCTGCTCCCTGATACGGATGGATGTCTTCAAATGACTGTCTAGATGTTTTGTAGAGGATGCATTTGTTGATGTAAATCAATCTGAGAAGCAATTGTTTACTGTTAGTTCCCCAAGGTAGCAATGTCAAGCTGTTTTTGTGACTGTGTTCCAGAGTTTGTGATAGTCTGGGTAGGGAGGGAGATTTTCTTTGATTTCCTTCTAGTTTTTAAAGAAGTGCTTTAGAATTTGTTGTGTTGAGGATTTTTTGCAAGGTGTAGTTCAAGAAAAAGTTAGAAATATAAAATATTTCTGGGAATGCTTTACTGGATGTTTTCTTTATGTTGCTGCTATTTCATTTTGGGAAGAATATGGGTATTTAATTTCCTTTGTTGCTTTGCTTGCTCATCTGTTCTTGGACGAGTAACTCTTTGAATATATCAGTGTTTAAATATTTATACTATCAGCCTTTGGTATGCAAGTATTGGTACTAAGTACTGTATTTCATTCTTTTTAAAAAAACACAATGATGTGGGAAGAACGGATTCTTTATACCACTGCTTAAGGGTAACTCTCTGTCATGTTAGGAAGAGGCCTGATTTGGCACTAAATCCTTCTTAATATAAGTAATGATCTGATGAAAGCTGCTTTGGCTGGAATGTCAGTGGTTGTGGTCTGATTCTGAAGGAAAATAATTTCTTTAAGTGAATGTTTGTAGTGTGTGGAGGGCTTTAAGTGAGCCAGTGTGGTGAATCGATTGAGCAACAGTTTTAAGAAGCTGAAGTCTGTCACGTCCTGCCTCCCAAAGTGCTTCTCAGATTATCAATATGGGAATGATGTTGGTATCCCTGATGTCTATGTACATCCTCCTTGGAAGGCAGTAGGAAGTAGCAGGATGAATCAGTCCAGGATGAAGACGATTTCTGTCCATTTAAAGCTGTTGAGAAGAGCAGGAAGAATTAAGTTTTTCCAAAGGAAATAGTTTTAGGATGCGGAGTCCAAAAAAAGTGCAGTAAGATTTCCAGGTGTGAGAATTATTTTGTCTCTTAATTAGCAGAGGAATAGCAGACACTTTAGTTTTTCTACAATAACCATAATCCAGCACTGATCAGTGTGACATTTTAAGAAGAACATATATGTTGTCACAGCAATAACATTTTTTGAGATATGTAGACATCTGTCAACTACAGCAAAAAATCATAATTAAAAAGCTTGAAATATTGTTGTTTTTAACTTATGCTGATGGACTGAAGTAGTAGTCA
Source organism: Turnix velox (assembly GCA_013400935.1). Classification (NCBI taxonomy): domain Eukaryota; kingdom Metazoa; phylum Chordata; class Aves; order Charadriiformes; family Turnicidae; genus Turnix; species Turnix velox. Next base: position 46,255 of record VZTY01027169.1, on the reverse strand, counting down.
TTAAGGCATGCTGAGCACACCTTTGGCTTGTTCCACAGGGGTATTTCTTCACCAGTTCTTAACTTTAATTAGTACATGTAACTATTGTTTGTCATGTTAAATCCTACCAGAGGCTTCAAACTATTCCTCACAGCAGGGATTGAGCAATACAGGGTGTGTTTGAATGGTGTTCCTTGGACATTTTAAGAATTTTGATGAAGGACTAGATGTCAAGAAGCAAGTTTGGTGATTATTTTGGTACAAAGTGTTGATTTACTGCATGCTCTTGTTTGCCTGCGGATGACTTTGCTTAATATCTCTATTTACAAGGATGTTTTTGAGGTAGGGATTTCTTAATCTTTTTTGCTCCTCCCTCATAAACATGTACCTAAGAAGCTTTAGAAATCTCCAGCTTCTTGTTTTCCTTAGGTTTTCCCTCTGTTGTAGACTCTACTGGATTAAATTATCTATCAGCAAAAATACAACTGGTTGTTAATTTTTTATAATCTTTATCTTTTGAAGTTTTAATGTGTTTCTTGTATGGATTGAGTTTAGCAAAGCAAACCAGCACCTTTCAAAGCAGCTGTGCTAAGTGCTTCCAATAATGGAAGACTTTCTGTAGAGCTTTGCCCTTTATCCTGGGAAACAAGGAAGGAGTTTCATCAAAATCCAGACATTTAATCTGTTACATAAATGTAGGGCTATTCTTGGGCCTTCTAAATTTAATGAAAAAGATGCTTTTCATTATTTAAAGTGAAAGAGATGGTATCTATCATGTTTTCTTTTATTCCAAAACAAAACACTTCTTTTGTTCTGAAAATACAGATCCAATAAAATAGGTAAAAGGAATTAAGTTACGCTTAGCTCCTGGGAAATGCTCTCCTTGTAACATTTTTAAGATGTGATTGCTGTAGAGTTCTGGTAGAGTTGTCTTTTATTCCCCTTAGCCTTTGAAGAGGAGATCAGAGCCTTTCACATTTGCAGTCTATCGCATGAGATTTGCCTATTAAAAATGTACATCCACCTTCTCTGCTAAGTATTTAGCATGTCTTACTAACATTCAAATCTAAATAAAGTTAGTGAGAGTGCAACATAGCTAATGAAATGTTTCATCTCAGTATCTTGTTGTTAGCAGTTTTACTTTTTTGCTTGATGCAATGGGTAGGGATTGCAGGTTTTGAGAATTCTTTGCGTAATGCATTGAAAAGATTATTTTGGCTGTAAAATTTAATTTTTAATCCTTGTGGAATAAAGGGAGCCTGAACTGGCTGAAAGAGCTTGATAGTTTCTCCAGGACAGATCACTAGGGGAATAAGTAACTTCCAGTGGATAGTGTTTTGGGGTTGTGCATGAGGGATCTCTTCCCCCTTTGGTCAGTTACTGAAAGTGCAATGTTGGAGAAGTCAGTGGACCCTTTTTTGGTGAGCTTCTTCAGGACACTGAATTAGCTGCACTGGGTAGCATTGTAATGTTGTAAATGCTGCAGTGCTCACACTGGCTTCTTAAGCACTTGAGTGGGCTGGTATCTGTAAGAATTGGGTTTTGTATTTGATGTTGAGCCAGAAAGGCTGTTCTTGAGCTGCTGGTCTTTGTATCCCAAATTTATGATTTATGGAAAAAAAATAAAAGCAGTGTTGATGGGCCTGTGGGGTGTGAGGCAGTTCAAGATGGAGAAGGATCTCTTGACTGATGTGCCATCATTTCTCAATGCTACATGCAAGACACACTGATGAATAATGACTTTTTTCCCCATTTCCTTGCAGATAATTTTCATTTTGTTTTTAACAGCCCTTTAGAACCTGTGGGAAGTGACATGGTGAAGCATGATAGCTTTTAATAAAATCCTTTCCCCCAAAGCTTTGCCTTAATGACTCTGTTGGCTCTGAAAAGTTTGTCTAATTCCTGAGAGTACATTATGGCATGTGAATATTATTCTTCATGCAAACATTTGTAAAAGTATTAGCATGTTTTTGTTATCTAGTCTCATAATCTGTAAATGGAAGCTTGAGGGAGATGCTGTAAAGCTTAAAGCAAAGATCAAGCCCCTCCCAGCCTCCATCTTGTAGTGATTTTTGACATACTGGGGAGGTTTGGCTGTCTCCCAGCTTCAACCTGAGGTAATTAAAGTTCAGGCTAGAAGCTAATAAGTATTCCATGACAAAATATATGTAGGTATTTATTTTGGAAATTGTGTAAATTGTATGAAGTCGCATGAAATCTGATAGCAGGTTTTATTTCATATTAAGGAAATGTTCTTGTGGTCATGCTGAAACTAAACCTACTGGGGAGAGGAAGGAATATAAGGTCAGTGTTTGAAATCTTCTGACCTGGCTTTTTGTCTGAATACTAGCTTTTTCCTAGACTTCAGTCCCACAGCTTTGAAAACTAGGCCTCCTGTTTCTAGCCTTGTTTCTTCTACAGCTGCCAATGACCACTTAAATAGGATTCTGGATTTATGGCTGCACAGGGAAAAGTAGGGTGTTCTTAATATAGACCTCTTAAGTCTGAACTATGGTGCCATTTCAAGCCTGGGAGTGCATTTGTTAGGAGTTGCTGGCCTTGATGAAGTCCTTAATCTAGTAACTATCTTTTAAAATATTCTTTTCAGCACAGTTTTGCAGAGGAATAATACTCTCCTCATGGAAGCCATCAGCAAACAATTGAGGCTACCTGTAAAATGCTGTGCTTGAGCACCTCAGGCTTGCAGAAGCTCTTAGGAGATGAGGGAGCAGTGTGGTAACTCAGGTTTCCTTGCTCTTCTCAACCATTTTGGGGCAGGTCTGTTGTGTTGTCTTTACTAGACCAGTTCAGGATTGTCCAAGCTGGGCTGTGGCTGCTTGGAAAGCAAAGCAAGGTAGTCTGCTCCAGCTCCTTATAGCTGGGCTGGTTACAGGTATTGGAAAAATGGTGAAAAAATGATGAAATCAGATGAAAAATGATGAAAACATCCTCTACTTGGAGGGAAGCAACTGACACAACCAATTCCTTGGTACCCCTACCCCCCAGCAGATACTGTGAATGACACTCAAGTAAAATATAGGCCCTCTCCCTGTACTGCCTACTTGTTTTAAAGTTTTAAAATCTACTAAAGCCCTGATTTATGAAGAGGTCCAGTCCTGTTAGGGCTGAACCCCAGCTCCTACCTGTGTTACTTCAGGTTCTACATGTCCATTCTGTTGGCCATCTGCTGCCTTGAATTTGAGTTGTACTTAGAAATGCTGACATGGCCAGACTGGTGTGTGCTCTGATGTCCTGATTTCATTCACACAAATGCACCGTGCACAGTGTGACCTGATTTCAGAGGAGCACTTTGCCTGGAGGTAGGCTGCTTGGCTGAGAAATCACATTCATTGCACATACAGCCTATTTGGTAACAGATTGGTGAAAGGTGGACTAAAAAAAGGCTTTAATGGATCTTGGGATATGCCACATCTGTTAACCTCACCTGTAAGGATTTTGGGAGCAGTTCTGTTTAACTGAGATGATGGGTCTTCACTGACGTATAAAAAGCCCAAAACCCAACGAATAAAAAGCTCCCAAGCTTCTGGATGACTATACCTAGTATGGTTTCATCATTAATGGAGGGAATTGCTCCAACCTAGCTGGATACTGTGTATCTGCTTTAACTGCCTAATGTGGCCAAGCCTGTAGATGCCTAGAGAGGGCTTGTAATATAGCCAAAATGCAGAATATTACCAATGTGTATGCATGAAAGATGTCATGGCCTTCTCTGGAGACAGATGGTGAAGCAGAATCCTGCTTTAGTGATTAACTGAGCTTGGAAGTGATTTCTTTGCACTGCTGCTTGGAGCCTTGTTGAGAAGACAACCCAGTGGCATATCTCCCAGCCATAGCCTAGAGGGGCTGGGATCTCCAAATTCTCAAAGCAGCAACAAAAGCAGAGCTTAGCAGGTCAGAATTGATCTATTGAGGGCCCATCTTACATAAACATCTGAGTTAACTGTCATGTGCTGTGGGATAAGAGATTCTTTGTGTGGCAGTGATACTGTTACTAAGGCAATAACCTCTACTCTAGGTCCTTGCAACTAAATGTTAGTGCAGGATGAGGCCAATGTTGAAGGGAAGTTAGAATAATACTGCAGGTATTTAGGAGCCAAGATGCTGGATAAAACATGTCTGATCACTACCAAGTACAGCGTGGTGACTCTTCCTTAATCCTCTTTCAAAAAATACACTGGCAAGTATTTAATATAGATGGGTTTATAACCACTTCAGAAGTTTTAATGTAAAATGGCAACGTTTTTATCAGTGTTTCTTAATAGGTAAAATTCCCAACTTACTTTCCCCTCCCCTTCTTTTTTTTTTAATAAAAGGAGCTCTAAAAGTGCCATTTAGAGTTAATAAAACCAAGTAGAATGAATTGCTGGAAAGCCTAAAAGTGAAAAGAAATAAGCTTATATCTGTGAGACCCCTTATTATCTGTGTTCAGATCCTGGAGCTGCTGAATGCTGGTCTCTGTTGGGAGCTGTGAGGTAATGGAGCTCTCTGCCAAAGCCAGCTTGCTGGTCCCGTGCAGGGCTGGGAGGCCAAGACCCACCATGGGAGGGTGAGGAGATGCTTGGAAAAGGATGCAGTCCCTTCCTCTCACAATGATTTAGTGTAAAACCCTTGTGTGCTATTAAAAGGTGGAACTGGTGAGCGCTTTCAGTGAGTAATCCTTCGTGTGGAAAGGGAAAGAAAGCCAACAGAGTTAAAGTAACCCATTTCACATCATTTTCAAGTTGTTTTGCCATCAGTTTCTGGGTTATTAGTGGAATCTCAACAGAGATGGAAAAACCCCTGTGCAAGAAGTGCAGGAAATCACATACTTCCCCAGAACCTGCAGTTCAAGAAACAGAAGACTGGAAGGTACCTTCCTGATTGTGATTCCAGTTGTAGTCTGTTCTCAGATTACTTAGTTACTGTCCCATTTACATGCTTACCCAGCTCTTTGTGAAACCAGTTGTGACTCTGCCCTTCTAAAATTCCTGCTTCCAGATGCATCCTTCTGTTTGTATCTCAAATTTATGCAGGGTCATTTTCTCCCATTAATTTTTGCCTCTTAAATAGCTTTTCTCACTCTGCAGTATTTGCAAGCCTAGTGGATTTATCACCCATAAACTGCTTGATCTTCTTGCAAAGATAAACACAAAAATATTCTCTGTGCTCCGAGGGGAGGCATTTCCATGTCCATTCTGTTCTGGAATAATCTATCTTGGATTTGAGTGACTAGAATTACATTCTAATGCAATTGGAGGAGGAGTGAGGGTGGTTGCCAGCAGCTACTCAGCTAATAGAGATCTTCAGCCAGAGAAAGCTCAACCAACAACAAAAACCAAACCATCCTCCAACATATATACCAAATATTTAAATTTTTTTAACAGAGAATGGCACAGCATTTTGGTAAATTCAGGGTTTGAATAGCTGCCTTGTCTGTCTCTGAGCCTGCCTGCTTGTTAAGAATAGTTCTTTATTTCTCCCATTAAGACTGTATTATTTTACAGAAAAGTGGGTGGTATCCAGTTTTACACTGGTGCTGGCCAACTCCCAGCAGATTCTTATTGACATTGAACGATGCAAGAAATACCAACAAAAGTTTTGTTCAGTGATGAATTCTGTAATTTTTTAAGTCAGCTTCTGGATTCATGTAGCTCTCTCATGTGTATTGGTGATACTTGATGTTACAGCCCCACTAACAAGAACTTTTTTTTTACAGGAAAGTTTTTACTTTAAGCTTTTATAACTTTTTATTGTATTAAATTTGACCTTTTTTTGTCTCCCACAGCTACATCCCCTCGAGTTTCCTCGGAGCTCGAGCAGGCCCGGCCCCAGACAAGTGGTGAAGAGGAGCTCCAACTGCAGCTGGCTCTGGCCATGAGCCGGGAAGTGGCGGAGCAGGTCAGTGCCCGTGTAGGTTTTCCAAAGTATCTATGTTTTGATAGTTGAAACTACAGTCCTGTGTTGGTTTTGATGTTTTTTTTGGGTTTTTTTTCAATGGCAGTTTAGCTTTGCTCTGAGTGGAATTAGGGGGAGAGAAAGGCCATTTTGGAAGATGTTGCACTCTTTAATTTTTAATAATTATTCTTTTTTAATGTTTTGTGGTTTTCTTTTTTTTTTTTTTTTTTTTTAATCAGCCTCAGAGCTGTTGAGACTAGCGGAAGACAACAGTCATTTTGCAAGAAGACTTTGTGTGGGAGGATGTTAATCATTGCATTACTGAAGATGTTTTCAGTTGGGAAGAACTGAAAACATGACTAGTCCTAAAAACCTTCATTATTGGGGCCAGCATAAGAAATGTGAATTCTGATTACAGTGAAATCTTGAATGATCTGTTCATTCAGCTGGAACAGAAGGGTAACCTATCACAAAGTAGTAGAATTTCTAAAGAATCCAGTTAAATTTGGCTCCAAACCTATCACATAGGTTATCTTACTGTGGTAATTCTTAGGAGGGTTATTCAGAATTTGGAGTCAATGCTGTAATTGTTGATAAATTTACTGCATATTAATATACAACAAAGTTGTTAAATCTCATCTGTAAGTGAAAATACAAATCAGTCTGAGTGTCTAATGCTTTAGAGGCTTCCTTGTCACAACTTTAGCTTAGTGCTGTATACTAGGCATTAGTATCTCTGTGCTTGGGAAAGGAAACTATCACCCAGTAAACTTTGTCATTACTGAGCTATGAAGTTAAAAGAAAATAAAAATCAGAATAAATCAGTTGAACTAGCTTAAAAAAAATCACAAGGAAATACCAGCTGGGGAATTAGTCAACTTCGGAAAGATGTGATGCAAGCAAAGATATTTAAAGTAGTTGAATGTACCACAAACATGGTAGTTCCCAGATGGTAAAAACTTACAAAGTATGAATGGAGTTGACTGGATTAATTCTTTGTAACAACGGCATCAGCCCATTGGAAGGAGGGAAGTTGAGAAAAGCCAGGATAATTAACATTTAAATTGCTACATTCTTCTGCAGTGATTTGAATACTCAAGAACAAACATGGCAATAATTTAGAGATGAGATATTTGCCTGTAAGTTCTGTAATTTTCTAGCACTGAGTTTTTGAAAAAGTGTTTCATTTATACCTTTCCCTCTAGGAGCAAATCAATAGGAGGGTAAATATAAGTCAGCAAAATAGTTGTTGTTATGATCATGCTGTTGGGCTGGTGTTAAAGGATCAGGATGCTCTTGACTTTTGAGGCAAGAATAATGAGAGAATTTTTTAATTCCACTTCTGTTACATAGTGGTCACAGCAGATAATCCTGGCATTCCCACCACTGTGGTGCACATCTCTCCTAGGGTGGCAGGGAGGACTGCCCAGGCCTTCTCTGGTGTTGTCCTGCCCAGGGGGTAGACACTTGGAGGGAGCAAGCAGCAAAGTCTAGACTCATGGTCTATATCAACAGTGTTGATTTCCTTTGCAGGAGGAGCGCCTCAGACGCGGAGATGATCTGAGATTACAGATGGCTCTGGAGGAGAGTCGCAGAGACACAATTAAAATTCCCAAAAAGAAGGAGGTAGTGCCTTCGACTAAGAAATTCCCGGTTGCGCTGCCAAAAAGCTGAAACACAGTAACACAAAATAGCTTAATACTGAGCTCATTTATGCTTTTGGGATTGCTTTGTTGTATAGCTTAAAGCTTCTTCCGTTGTGGGTTAAATTTCAAACTACTAGTCAATGCAGGTGTGTAAAAGGAGAGAAAAAAAGAAATTAATAATAATTGCTTCTTCACTCTCATGGGTTTGTATGTCAGATTAGTGATGCTCTTGATTAAAACTCAGATTATTCCTGCCCTCAGCATACCACTTTGTTGGACCTAATGGATGCCCTGCCCTCCTCGGCACCGGCCCCACAGAAAACAGAGCCTTGGGGACCTCCTGCTGCTGCAAACCAAACCGATCCCTGGGGAGGATCCACAGTTGCAGCTACTGCCTCTGACCCTTGGCAAACATTTGGTGAGAAGAAACTGCCAGAAGATTTATTTAGAAGTTTTTGCTTTTTAATGTTAAACTTTTGAAGTTTCTAAGCATAAAATGTCATGCTTGATAATAACAGTATATTAGTCCATTTTCATTGTTTTCTGTACTCTTAAGACTGACATTCCTCTAATGCTTTTCCAGGCAGAAGCAAATGGAAGTTGCAGCTTTTTAAACTGCTGAGGTCTCATGTGTGGATTTCTCCTCTTAAGAAAGAGTAAATTTTCTGTTGTCTTTGTACAGCAAAAACAACTTGTCTCAGACCCTGGTTATGTCCAAGGTCTTAGATTTAGACTCTTTGTCAGTATTTAAAACAATACTGGACAGAGTACTATGTTTTGGAGGGCCATAGATCTGAATTACCACATCTAGTTGCTCCTGGTGAAATGTGATGTGTCTGCCATCAAAACCAAATTAAGTCATTTATTTAAATGAAGATTTTTATGCTTAACAAAAAGGAGATGAGGTTACCACTTAAAATATTCATCATATTTCATAAGGTTTTTGATGCAGTCTGTTTCTAAAGGGAAAGATCCAGTGCTTCACATCTTAAAGAGCAATTAAGCCCATATTTTTGCTTGTTTGCTTCTGTCTCTGTGCTTTGCTGCCTGCATAGTGTGCTGTTTTCTAGGTTAACCAAAGTCTGTCCAAGGACTTTCTCTTATGCATAAGAAAGTTGATGTTCCCTCAGAGTACGTGTAAAACACTATCTGTAGAATTGGAAATCAGAAAAAGTCCAAGTTTTGGGCCCTGAGGCTGTTGAGTGTTATTTTTCTGTGGTTAAAAACCAAACAAAATCCAACTTCAAATCTCTGGCTTGATGTATCATTTTCTGACAAGATTCTCCTTGCATCTCTTGCAACTTTAATGTTTCCTGTCATTGTCTCTCAACTTTTATTAATAAACCCCCTTGTTTCATCTTTCTGCTTACTTGGCTCTCAAGGATAGTCTCAAAGATTTAAGATTTATGAATTTTACTGCTAACAAGAGTGACTCATTAAACTATTTCTCAAATCCTGCCTGTGCTTTGGTATTTCCAGAGAGATAATGGAAGCTACGGGAAGGTGTCTTCCCAAGTGCTCTCATTTTGTGTTGCTTTCTTAATGAAATACTTTTATTTTTTGAAAGCTTCTGTTTATGGGAAGTGCTGTCATTAGCATTTCTTGTGTGGCATCTCTTGTAACTCACCACTAAGGGCAGATAAAGGAAATGTAAGCACCAGTATGGGAATAGTTGGATTTATTTGGAGAATTTGAGCATTTCCTCATCTGAAGCTGCAGCGAGACTGAGCTGCCTGTTGATGGAACAAAACCCAACGTTGCAAATTGGAATTTGTGCCTCTGTGTGTAGCACTGGATTGGTTTTCAAGGATGTTGTGATGCCAGGGGGGTTTGTACATAGTTTTGAAAAATGAAACAATCATTCAGTTGTAACTTGAAACCCACATGGTGGTTAAAGATAACAGCCGTGTACCGCCTGCGTAATTGTGTCCTACTCTTGGATTATGCAGTTGTTGAGTAATTAAACCGTGACTGGTTGAGAGGTTTTATTTTGAAGAGGAAATGTATTTGCATGTACTGTCTGACATGGAGGTAATTGATCACCGTGGAGTTGTACAGGATGTGCATTTAAAGCACTAGTTTTCTCTTCCTGAGTCTTATGGCTGGGGAGGAGCAGAAGGGATGGACATCAGAGTAACAAAGGAAGAGTGATATCTTCCAACACAGACAAATCTGAAATGTGATTTGTTCCAGAAGTCCTAGAGCTTGATAAGCCAAAGTAACTTCATTTAGTGGTAGAAGGAAGAAGAGGTCACCTAATCTGAAGTGCCATAAATTAGTTGGTTGGCGAGGAAGAAGGAAAAACTGGGAGGAAATTGTCTGTAGTGAAGGAAATTTCTTACTGTTTCCTTTTCTCTTTACTGTCTTAATTTGTCATTTTCCACTAGGAAGCCCTAACTTTGGGCACAACCCTGTTGATATGCAAACTGTTTGGTAAGCTGAATTTCTAGGAGGGAAAATGGAAATCCTGAGCATACAGGCATTGGGCTTCAAAAAAGCATATATAGGAATAGCTATCAGGGGATGGCTTAGATCTGTATCAGGAACAGTGCTTGCAAATGGGAATAAAATAAGCACAGCTAGCTCAGGGAAGCTGATTATATTTTTATAAAGCAACACTACTGTAAAAAGAGTTGAAAACTGCTTCCTTTGAATCTTACAGACTTCTTTGTTCCAGTCTTGATGTTCTATATTTTTTATTTTTTGCATACAGGCATTTTGGAGAACTTCTTTCCTATGAGTTTGGGGGATTTAGGTCACTTTCAGGCAGGGATTGTCTGTTGTAAAGTCTGTAACAAAAGCAAGTTTATTTTTGTGTTGGAACTGCAGATTTTCTTATTCAGTGTCAAGTGGGAGATTTGTTTTATTCATCTGAGCTGCACAGAATTTACTTGTGCTTGTTGTTCAGATGCTGAGACATCAGTATTCCTGATGTTGAACTGCTTCACCTGTTTGTGTTTATTATGAGTTGGCAGTAACAGCTCATAAGAGAGATTAATCTGAAGGGAAAGCTTTGTGAAGTGGAACTCTACTGACTTGTGCTCCCACACACTCTTTCTGCAGGTGCCAAACCAGCTACTTCCGTTGACCCTTGGGCAGCACCATCAGGATCCACAGCTCAGCCTCTGCCCAAAAATGTTGACCCTTGGGCTCCTGCTCAGCCATCTTCTACTGCAGCGAAATCTTCTGTGGATCCTTGGGGACCAGCACCTGCAAACAAACCTCTCTCAACTTCTGGTGAGAAACAATCTTATCCCATATCCATATTAATTGATTAATGAGAGAGAAATCTGAATGATTTTCTTGTATTCCTTGCTTAAAAGAAGCTATGTGCAGAACAGTTTGTAGTACTGGTCTGTAAAGTAACTGGGAGTAATAACAGCTAGCAGCAAAAAGATGTTAAAGTATAATTATTCTGACTTTGAGGTCTGAATTCTAGTTGGTTCTTCCTGCTCTATCCCTTTGACATTCTGTTACTGGTATGTATGTATGCATGCTGAGCACTTGGATTTGCTGCTGCTGTTTTTAAAATGAGTTTTATCTTTAATTAGACAAGGACATAATTGCTGGAAATGAATGATACTGTAATTTTACCTTTCATCATGATAAATGGCTATGCAGATGGATGTCTCTGCAGCATAGATTGACAGGCTGAGCAGCTCCAAGCTCTGAAGAGAGTTTTAGAGGTGCAAATAAAGGTCTGTTACTTAAGACCGAGGGTGTGAAAGCTCTCCCTAAGCCCTTGTGGAGCCAAGATACAGAAGATGCTGAAGTAATTGTCTGTTCATGCTCTGGAACTCATGCAACCTCGATGAATCTTTAATACCTGGTATTTTCATGTTGGCACCATGGCTAAATGCATCCTGAATGCATTTTTTGCTAGTCATTGACCTCAGCACATAATAAACAAAGGAGTCTGAGTAGTGCAAAAAGTTGTCTAATCAGCTTGTCACTGGGCAAGGAGCAATAACTGGATCATTTGTTCTTGATAAGTATTGCAGTTACACACAACCTTCAGTCTTTCCCCTGAGGTTTTGTCTTTATGGAACTAAGGCCTTCCCTTCATTTGCTGGAAATGTTAAACTAAATTAGTTTAGTTAAAACTAAATTAGAAAAACATTAGAACTTATAAAAAACCAGGCATACTTTAAAGCTTTTCAGTAGCGTGATTGCAGTTCATTTTGGTATGTTTTTCTTTCTCCTTTTGGGCTGAGGGTGTGTCTACATTTTGAAAATGGTTTAATTTGTTGCAATGCAAACTCTGGGGATTTCTGGTGCTTTTGCTAACAGGGCCTTTCCATCTCTACATGGATAACCTTGTCTCTTGCATTCCTGCTACTTTTAACTGCGGAAGCACAAGTCAAATTGTTGCTTAAGTTACAGCAGTGATACATTTGTTTTTGGAGCTGCTTTCAGAAGTGTGTTTTACTTGAGAGGTGATTAACGAGCTTTGCCCTACAGACTGTAAATTTGTTGCTGTTCTTTTCTTTTGCATCAATATATGCCCACCTAGTTCAGATGTTAATGAAAACCCCAGCATGCTAAGGTGTGCCTTACACTGCAATTTTAAAGCACGTTGTTCTGAATTAGTTGGTGAAATCTATAAAAAAAGACTGTTTTCTGCCATTATCCTGCTCGTGGGTAAGAGGAGGAGCATTCAAGCTGGTCCGAACTGCTGCCCTGGAACCTGACAGAGCAGCTTCTTGGTATCATGAATGGGTTAGAAGTTGCTTTCAGTAGGATCAGGTGTGTGAAGCAACCAAAGATCTATCTCCTAATGACAGGGCTGTCTTGTTGTTTTGAACAGGAAGTACATCTTTTGACCTCTTCACTAATTTGAATGGTACAGTTAAAGATGATTTTTCTGAATTTGACACACTTCGAACTTCCAAAAAGCCAGGTATGCATCAGATTCTTAGCATGTGGCAATTTGGGTGATGATCTCGGCAACAAATGTCTTGATTCTCAAATTTTATTTAAAAGCAAATAAATCAAATTGATTTTCACAAACAAAAAGATGAAAAGCTGGTGATAATACAGCAGTAAAAGCTTGTCAGAAGTTTAGTCTGTGCATGATCTTATGGGGAGCAAGCCTTTTGCTTTGTAAATCATAGAATTTAACTCTGTAACCTTTTGATATGTTGACCCAGAAATTTGGCTTCTAAATTTTCAGTATCCAACACATTAGGAGTGTGGCTTATGCTCGGAGAACACAGCAATGTTGACTGCATTTTTCAAATGTATAAATGTTAGTCTGTAAACAATAGTAGGGAGATGAGAAAAAACACTATTGTGAATGCTAAGATTTATTTTTTTATTTGGTGGCAAGGCACTAAAATAAAACCTGCCGTACCTTCCCATGGAAGTGCTTTGATACTTTGTACTTTCTGGATGGTTCTACCTGAAAGAAAGGTGACTAATTTCCAGATGGGTTAGGCTTCTTTAGTTAGCACTAAAGCTGGGTGGAATTGAGCTAGGAAGGTTGCAGCAATGGTGTAGTCTAAGGGCAGAAGCCAAGGCTTTTTCAGTGTTTGTTCCTTGGAGACTCTTAGTCTCATCTGTTACAGCAGAGCTGTGAGAATATTCATCAGGGAAATCAGGGAACGCCTTCAGCAGAGCACTGCAACTCTAACTTCTTCATACTCTCTAAAGAACATTTATCTGCTTGCATGCTGTAAGGGTGTAACCTATACTGAAACATTTACATCCAACTAATAAAAACAATAGGCTTCATAATGTTTCTCTTGTCAGAGACTTCAGTGTTTTCTTTCCTTGTCTGATGGAGCTGAGTTTTTGTTTTTCTCTTTGTTTTTCAGCTGAATCAGGTTCCACTTTGCCATCTCAGCATAGCGGTACCACAAGTCCAGATCTCTTTGATTCCCAGCACTCATGCGTGTCATCAGGCAAACAAAGTGCAGCTCGGAAAACCCCTGAGTCTTTTTTGGGTCCCAATGCTGCTTTGGTGAACCTGGATTCACTGGTGGCTAAACCCCCACAACCAGTTACTTCACTGAATCCATTCTTGGCACCAGGTCTGTTTCTGCACATTCCTTCGGTTTTCTATTTCAGCTTTTCCTTCCTCACAGGAAAGTGCATAATTCAGTCCTATTTGGTTTAACATAGAGTGGTTTGGGCTTGTTTTTCTTGATTACTCTCAGAATGATCTGTTAGAAGGCAGCTTTGGGTTAATGGATGTAAATTGGAAGGGGGTAGATTTAGACTTGACATAAGAAAGAAATTCTTTACAGTGAGGGTGGTGAAACACTGGAACAGGTTGCCCAGGGAGGTTGTGGATGCCCCCTCTCTGGAGGTGTTCAAGACCAGGCTGGACAAGGCACTGAGCAGCCTGATCTAGTGGGAGGTGTCCCTGCCTATGGCAGTGGGGTGGGAACTCGATGATCTTTAAGGTTCCTTCCAACCCAAACTATTCTGTGATTCTATGATTCTATAATACAAATACCTGAACTAAGGTTGATTGACTGTCGGAACAGGTAAGATGTGAACTTGTGCCACCAGAGAATCCCTTGGGAGGGCAATAGCCAGTGGGTTTTGTGGAAGCAGGTAGGACTTGCCCTTCTGCTACAGCAGGCATGGTAGCATCTCAGACTGCAGACAGGGGTCCAGATTGCAAACTCTGCAGGATAATTTACTGTGTTGCTAGACTGTCTTCAGACTAGCATGATAAATAGTTCTGATCAAAACATGCCATGTTTTGGAAAAAATATTGTTGCAATTGTCTCCTCTTAGAAGTGAGCCATTACTTGTAGCAGCCTTAGATGGTGGCACTGAACATGTTCATATGGCAATTGTTTTAAACTAGAGCAGGGAATGGTTAGATTAAACAATAGACTTCACCATCAGGGTGATGAAGCACTGGAACAGGTTGCCCAGAGAGATGGTCCAAGGCCAGGCTTGCTGAGGCTCTGAGCAGCCTGATCTAGTGCAGGATGTCCCTGCTCCCTGCAGGGGGGTTGGACTAGATGGCCTTTGAAAGGTCCCTTTTAGCTGTATGATTCTATATACACTGGAACTTCCCTCTGATGCCTGTATGATGAAATACTTTAAATTGCTTTTTCACTTTTTATTTTCTTCACTCTTCCAATGGAAAAAAAAAACCCAAACAAACAGTTTATTAAACTCTTTGGGTAAGAAAAAAACCCAGTAATTCTGAACAGCCTTGGCAGTGTTTAGCAAAAGGAAGTCTGTGTATCTGCCATTACCGGTTACTACAAGAAGTTTATAAGGGGTCACTGGGCCATCCAAATAACGCTACACATATACGGTAAAAGGAATTTGCAGTGTTGGCAGCAGCCCAGGGAACCTCAAACGCTGGGAAAGTTGTTCTCTGCTTCTTCTAGCACTGCTGTAATTCGGAAACAACTTGTTTACTTTATGAATTCTTGTCGAAACTCAGTGCCAGGAACATGCACAGCTTCTAAATGGAGTTGACTGGATGAGAGCTTGAAGCAAAGGCAGAGTTCTGTGGAAGCCAGATTGTGGTGAAGGAGCACAGAGAGGCTGCAGTTCTCCTGTGTAATGCAAGCCTCAAGTAGCATTTAAAAAAATAATTAGCAATCTGGCTTTCATGGTTAGACATGTTCTGGGTAACCAGATTTAGAATTCGTCTCTCCAGTGACTATTGTCAGAAATGGAAACTGGTCAGCAAAGGGATGTTTTGTGGCATTGGTAGGTTCAGGAAAATGGGACTGTACTTGTGCACCAGTGAAGTCCCAGTTTGCTGACTGGTGCCCATGTTATGTTTCTCCGCAGGGTGTTTTGGGTTTGGGAGCATGTGGGGATGTACAGAAGGTGTGTTCTTTGCTAGAAAAGCAATAGGATGAAGGGCTATCAATGGTTTTAAGCTAGAGAAAGGCAGGTTTAGATTAGACGTTAGGAAGAAGCTTTTCACCTTGGGACTGGTGAGACATTGGAACATAGGGGTGGTAGAGGACTCATTCCTGAAGACATTCAAGGCCAGGCTTGCTGAGGGTCTGAGCAACCTGATCTAGTGCAAGATGTCCCTGCTCACTGCAGAGGGGATTGGAGTAGATGGCCTTCAGGGGTCCCTTCCAACTCTATGATTCTATGATCTTCAAAGCCTTGTGGCCTTGTGTTTGTGGAGGTGTGATCTCTTTTCCCTCTTCCCCCTTTCTTCTCTCCAAACTAGGTGCCGCCACAGCACCAACTCCAATCAACCCTTTCCAAGTGAATCAGCCTCAGCCCCTCACTTTAAACCAGATGAGAGCGAGTCCTGTGATGGGAACCAGCCCTTCTTTCAGTGCTGTGCCACCGATAAACATGGAGCCAATACCTCTGCCTTCCATGGCCCCAGTGCCTGTGGGGATGGCACCGATACCAGCTATGGGCACTGTGCCATCCATGACAAGGATGGGCCAGAGGCTGAACGTGAGCATTGCAGGATCAATGACCCAACCTCTCCACAGTGCGGGAATCCCGCCGTCAGCATCCCAGACTACAAATACAACTAACCCTTTTCTCCTATAAAGACCCAATTAAAGGAACTTTCTCTTCATAGTGTTTCCAGGCTGAAGTCTTTACAGCGGAAAATGAACGTGGCCTGTGTGGACTGAACGGTGTGTAAGAGACGTGGAAGTAGATTTGCAGTTTACAGTTATGATCTTTGAAGAGTTGTCTCTACTTACCAGTTAATCTAAACCTAGTCTTTGCTACAGATGGTACCTTACTTTGGCTTGTTGAGCATTATGTGAAATGTTCAGACTTTTCACCAAAGTTAGATTCTGCCCATTTTGTTACTTTGTTAATCATTTCAATACACTTTCTAGGGGAGAACCTGCCATTTTAAAAACTCCGTTGGCTATTTTGTAGATGTCAGATGATATGCTGGATCCTGAAAATTAATATTTACCTGCATCTGTCACTTCCTATGCCCATACGATAGACCTGAGATTCAGAGTGCTAGTGAATGTTTTGCACATAACTATACACAGTTCTAGACTGTTGGTTCACCCATAGTCCTTACTCTTAGAAGAGAACGATTTGGAGGGGCCCAGGTGGCTGGTTTTTATGCATTAAACATTGCAACACAAAATGGCACTGCTTTCCTATCCGAGGTTTGACTGAGAAAGCCAGCTTGTCTCAAAAGGAGGAATTTTAAAAAAAAAAATTTAAAAGGAGGAAAAAAAAAAAAAAAGAGCAAAACACAGACAAAAACACCACCCCAAGAACATTCTCAAGTTGTCAAGTATAACGTGTGCTGTCGTATGCAGTGTTGAATTTGTACACTACTCTAAGGACTCCTGAGGAACTCTCTGTGAGTGGCATGCTGCACTCGTGCTGAGTGAGTGTCCTGCTCTGTGCTTGTCCAGTACCAGCTTCGTTTGGAAGTTATCATGTGTATTTTGTTTTTATTTGACTTACAATGTGAGTTGAAAGGAGGAAAAAAAGAAAAAACACAAAAAAAAAGAAATACAGCGGGACAACTTTGAATTCAATCTCACCGGGGCAAGCTTTAAAACTAATTCAGGCTTAACCTTGCTATATGCAGTTACTCTTGTATACTTTTGCACATATTTTGTTTAGTACAGTTTCATATTTGAGTTTGCAGAGTTACCTAATAGTCCTTTTTTTGCTAATTTTTATAATGTGGTTCTTATTTAACTGTCTGGTTTTGATAGATTTATCAAGTCTGGCTGAAAAGTTAAGATATTGGCAAATGTCATTTCTATGGTTTTAATGCCCTCTTATTTATGGTTTTAGCTCTTTGTTTCTGTAAAGAGAGTTTAAAAGGGAAGATTAACACTAAAATATTTACTTTTAAATGAAGTATTCATAATGCAAATCAAATTCTCGTGACTAATTATTTTTAGATTAATTGAATTTGAGCGTAACATGATTTAAGACTACATTAAAAAGAAAAAACACTAAAGTCGCCTTTCCCTTGATTTGTTCCCGTTTTATGATTACCAAAATGGACAGACTTTTAGCTTTCATGAAGATGGGAAGAGAGGCCTTTTTTTTTTTTTTTTCCTGTAATACTTCTTGAGATGTTAAAAAATCCTAAAGTACCAGTGACAGCTCGTTAATTTTATCGACTAACTTTTTTTCTAATGAAAGAAAGGTGCACACTGAATTAATTAACCCATTCCATTTCCCTGCTATTAATTGTAAGCTCAGCCATCCATTTTAACGTGCATGTCTGGACTCCTTGGCACTAAAACCACGCTCAGGTTTCAGCTGGTGTTTCTGGTGGACACCTGGAGCCTTCTCAAAAAGACAGCGACGCAAACGTCAGCAGAGCGATGTGGAAAGTGCTTGCTACTGACTCGAGGGCATCTCTCTGAGTGAACTGATGCATCTTGGTGGCCTTTCCCTGACTTAGGAGGGGGGAAAGAAGAATCCCAAACCGACCCCAACGAAATACAAAGAAGCTGTAAGGAATGGCCAGAGTTGTGTGTTGTGTCATGACACTGTGTTGGGACTGTGCCAGTCTTAGGGTGGCGTGGGGCAGGAGAGAGAGAGGGGCTGGCTAACGCCGGAGGGACTGGATTATATCTTCTGGTGAGTAAGGAGGAGGCTGAGAGACTATCAAATCTAGGGTACAATCACAGATTTTAGCTGTGTTAGGTGAAGTGTAGCTCTATTAGTATACAGAATGCTAAATGTGTGGGTGTTTCGACGCAGATTGTTCTGTCCTCTTGAATACTTGGGGAAGGTGCAAGTAGGATTCAGAATCTTCATCTGCTCTTGTTTTTTATATAGGAGGAAAGAGAGTTGCTGTCCACACCCAGTATGTCTTTAAAGAAAAGAAAACAAAAAACCATTCATGTTGCCTTTCAGAGTAAGGAAAAATACTTTACTTTTTTGTTGTTGTTGAAGTTATTGAAAAGTGTAGACCAGGAAGGGTGTGATTCTTGCAGATGGGAGGGGGGGGGTGAGGGTGGTGTAGGGAGGGGAAGTGCTTTCCAATTGATCTGTGGCAAGATTTATCCATCATTTTTTTTCCCATTTAATTTTGCCAGCAGTGGGTGGAATTGAGGTCCCTTGATGTTTTTCCTTGAAGTCTGTCACCTGAATGCATTTGTGACAATTAGATGGGGCACTGTCTATTCAGCCATGAAGTTCTCACCTCATCCTCTTGTTGAACACTAGCTAACTGTTTTTTGGAGGCAGGTTGGGGTTGATACAGCGAGTATTTAAAATGCTGAAGTCATCTACAGTTCAGAGTCATGATCTGTCACCGTGAATTGGTCTGGTAGGGAGCCCTGGCTTAATGAAACTGCTGAATGGCAAACTGTTGCTTTTACCGAGCCACTTCTGTAAGAGCTGCATTACTTTTACATGATATATATATAGATAAAGAGACATATATCGCACAATGAACCACAACAAGGCACGCTGAAGGCCCAGACTGTGGTGCTCTAAAGCATTAGGCTAAAGATGAGATTCCCTGGCTGATGTGGGCTTTGTGGCAGGAGCCAAGTTCAAGAGGAAAAGCGGCTGATTTGATAAATCTCCATGGTTCCTGGGCTGGAGATATGTCCCTCTCTCTGGTGCCCTGCTGGCTGTAGCTGGTGGTTGCTGTCCCAGCCAGGTGAAGCTTCAGCTGTGCCCAGAATGGTGGTAAATCTCTATTTTTTTTTATTTTTTTTTTGTGATTATTTAATGCTCTCCAGAATAATTCTTCCTCCCTCCTCACCCTCCCACTGCTTATTGCACAGAGGACCTGTGTGTATCCCATCACATCCCCTCTGCCTTTATTTCTCCAAATGCGTTTTCCCAAACCTCCCCCCTTCTCTTCTTCCCCTTCTTTTTCTCACTTGCAAATATTAAAAGTGCTTTTGATTTTTAAAATGTTAGTATCCCAAGATAGCCTTACTGGTCAAATTGACCAAAGAGAAAGTGTTAAATATTTTGTACAAAAAAAAATTTACAAAAAAAAAAAAAAAGCCTTGGCTTAATTTTAAACCCAAAATAAGCTCAGTTATTTATTCAGTTTTATACTATATAGAAACTAAACTACACTTGAGGGGACAGGGAAGGAAAACCGTGGTGGGTAGTGGTGTTTACAGTCTTTTAGAAGTCCCGTAGCTAAGACATCTATTGTTCTCCATCTTCCCTTTTGCTGTTACAGTTTCTGATGTGTACTGTATGTATGAATATTGCACAAATTGTGGAGAGATTTATGGTTTATTTTTCACAGCAGAAATCTCACGAGACTCACTTCCTTTACAAGTGTTAAAACTTAAATATTTACCAAACTGTTTTCATAATCCCGGGAGCCGGCTGCTTTTTATGGAATTTGTGCTGACTATTGACATTATTTACTGTATAAATAATTTATCATTTGTACTATTGTATCATAACGTCTGTATCTTTGTGTCTTTTTTTCTTTTTTCTTTTTTTTTTAATTTTTTTTTTTCCCTTGAGCGATGTCACAAATGTGATATTTAAAGAACTGCCATCAGAACAGTGGAAAGACGAGGGGTTTGTAGGTGACTGGTCAGAATTAAAATTGTATTGCTTATATATTCCAGCCGTGTTGCTTTTTGGAGACTCTGCGTAGTGTTTTCCAATCCCCATCAAAAGTACAACCCAAACCTGTGGCTGCCGTGCTTGATTTAGTTTTTCAGAAAGTTGATTGGATTGGTTGAGGTGATTTGAGGTTTGTGCTAGGAAAAACCCAAGCATCGTGGAGAGTAATGCTGCTTGTACGTTGTCAATGTGATTTCTTCCATATGCCTTCATCGCTTTCCTGGGGCAGGGCCTGCTCTTGCTGTGAGAAAAGGAGGGTTTCTTATAGATCACTTAAAATCGGAATCAGCTGAGACCTTACTAACTCAATAAAAACAAAGACTTGTTGTGTTGCAGGTGCCTGAATTGCTTCTTTCAACCCCCATTACCCTTTCAAACGGTGTTTTTGCAGGGTTGGTCAAGGCACGTCTCGGTGGAGGCTTCCCTGTTTGTGTCAAGACAGAAGTTTGGGGAAGGTATGACTTTTAAAGCCATCACTGGTGGAGGAAGGGTTGGGGATCTGTGACAAAACTGCCTTTGGGAGTCGTGGCTTTCCGTTTTTTACCGGAGTTCAGGCTCACCCTTCCCATGGCCTTGGCTCTGTCCCATTGATCAAGTGGCCTCACAGATGGGGCAGCAGCCAGCTCGCCTCCAGCTGGGAAGTGATTTCAGCTTCTAATTCTGGATGCTTGAAATTGAAGGGTACTTCGTTAGCAGGCTATTTCAAGAGCAATCCTCTCCTGGGCCCCCTCCAGGTTTCCTGTAGTTAACGATTTGCTGCCAATCAGACCCATCGCTAATCAAATACTTAATTTCTTAATGCTGAAACCTCAGTGGTGCCAGAGACCTGACTGTTGTTGGAAAAGTGGCACTTGGTGGCGGGGGGGAAGCTGCTTTGCTTTCAGATCTGTGGTCTGGAGCTCTGTGGTGATCATTTTATTTTGCTTCTGTGTTTGGGTTGGTGAAGAGGAAAAAAATTCCCTTGCCACAGGTGGCAGCCCAGAAACCTGTTGATTTTGTTCCTCTCCTTTGTTCAGAAGGATGTTCCTCCTTTGTTCAGAGGGATGCTCTCTGCTCCTGGGCTCTTCTGTGCCTGTGTGTGCATTGCTCCCCCCCGCCTGTTCTCTCTTCTTAAGTCTCATCAGGTCTTCATTGTTTTGGTTTTTTTTTTTTTTTTTTGGAAATTGCTTGGAAAGGTTTAGGAGGGGCTCGAACTGGAAAATTTAGTGACTTTTGCTGTCATATTGTTAGTAGGAGCTGAAAGGGGCAGGCTGTGTCTGTGCTGATACAGCATGTTCTGGGAGACCCGGCTATGTCTGAGTCTTCCTCTGCCCTTGGCTGCCTGATCTCCCCCTGGCCCACATTTCCTCTTCCTCTTCTCTGAAGTGAGGTGGTGCTGGTTTTTGCATAGGAAGAGAGTTGTCTGGATAAAGTATTATCTCAAGGCTTGCCCTCATCAGTCTGGCCTGAAAGATTTTGCTGAATGCCTGTCTTGCTCTTATCTCCTGCCTGTCCTGGGCCAAGTGGTGCAACTCTCATCTTCCGCTTGTTGTCATCCCACTGTGAGAAACTCCTGTGGGCCAGGCTCCTGTGATGGCTTTGGCAAGACTTCTGCCATGGCCTGCATTTCAGAGAAACAATGTGATTTATACAGCCCCTGGGGTTAAAAACTGACTTTTTCAAAGATAGCTTCAGTTCAAGAAGGAGAGGGAACTGCTTGAGAGAGTTCAGTGCAGAACTATGAAGATGATGAAGGGTTTGGAGCATCTCCCTTATGAGGAAAGGCTGAGGGAGCTGGGTCTCTTTAGCTTGGACAAGAGGAGACTGAGGAGTGGCCTCATTCATGTTTATAAATATGGACAGGGTGAGTGTCAGGAGGATGGAGCCAGGCTCTTTTCAGTGACCTCCAGTGATAGGACATGAGGCAGTGGGTGCAAGCTGGAACACAGGAGGTTCTACAGAAATGTAAGAAAACACTTTTTCAGGGTGAGGGTGAGAGAAGAGTGGCACAGGCTGCCCAGAGAGGGTGTGGGGTCTCCTTCACTGGAGACATTCAAACCCCACCTGGATGTCTTCCTGTGGCACCTGGTCTAGGTTCCTGCTCAGGCAGGGGGATTGGACTAGGTGATCTCTTGAGGTCCCTTCCAATCCCTGACATTCTGTGATCTGCCTTCCAGGTAACCTCCTCCCTCTCTTGAAGCTGAGACACAATGGATCATGGGTTTAATAAAGACACAAATTTGTGAGCTCAGGGTTATAAATAGCAAAGAGCCTGTGTTGCACATGGTGGTGGTAGTCAACCCATCTCTTTGTGTTTTGCTGTCAATTGATTGTACCCTGTAATTGTTGAGAACTGAAGGTTTTGCTGAGCTCCCTTTGGTGCTTCCCTGCCAATTACCCATTAGGGCAGTTAATTGGCAACAGCCTGGTGATCAATAGGGGGCTGGCATCCTACCAGCGGAACACAATCCAGTGGTTTGCAGAGGTTGAAATAGTGAATAATGTGTGTGGGAGCTTGGTGAGACCTTGGGGCTGGGCTGGGAGGTGATAGCTTCTCCTTGTCTTTTCAGAGCAGAACCTTGAGCTGTGCCAAGCCCAGAGTGAGCATCTCTTTGAGGAGATGAAGGGAAAATGTACTCTAAGAACCTTCTGCAAACTTCTACATGGAGTGAGCTAGGTATTGAAGAAACTCTCTGCGGCTGTTCAGCAAACACTCTCAGAAGCAGCCCAGCTGTGTTACCCCATCTCTCCTCAGCACTTGTGCTGCTTCTTGAGCAATTGTGTTCCCCTTCTCAGGTGAAAGAAAATCAATGACATTTCAGATTGCTGGAATAAAGCAGGAGGAAAGGTGGAGTTTGTCTTCTCAGCTCCCTGCCTGATGCCACCTCTCAGCAGGATGTTGGTGCTGCCAGATCTGTGGTTTGAGAGCTCAAAGAATCTTGAGGAGATCCTCACAAGCAGGTATGGTGTGGTGGCTTTAAGCTGTCTAAAAGCTGGATGGTGGAGCTGCTGTGGGTGAGATCAAGGCTCCATCCAGCCCAGTTCCTGTTGCAGGCAGCAGAGACCTTCCTGGAACAAAGATCCATTTGTTCATGGTCACCAATGCAGCTGCCCAACAACCCCTTTGTGAAACCATGCACTCTGCTGGTCTGTAGGATCACACTGCACAGCTGAGGTAAGCAGGGCCTGAAGGAACAAGGAACTAGGGTGGAAACATGGAAATAGTGAAAATCTGACAATGAAGTCCATGTTCTTGCAGGGCTTTTTGGACAGGGAATGAAATTTGTTAGTTTAACTAAGCTGGAGCTAGTTCTGTCTTGGTGTAACAGCATGGAGACCGTGGGCTGGCTGGGGTTGTGTTGGGTAACAGCAGTGGGGTTGGGTTTTGGTTTTTTTTTTTTGCTTTTTTTAACATCTTCATTAGCAATTCTGGCACTAAACGTAGTGATATTCTCTGAGGTGAATGTGAGCACTTAAATATCTTGGCCTGAATAGAGGTATAAAAATAGAAGCCTGCAGCAGTTAGATGCTTCTGCTGATCTTCCCTCTGAAGGACAAGAATCTCTTGCACCCCTTGTATCTCTGCAGCCTTCTTCCTGGGGTATCAGGACTGGTTTTGGTGGCCAAAGGATGGTTTCTCACAGGATTTGTGTCCTGAAGATGGCCAGGCATTGGAAACCTTTTGTGTCAAGACTGTCCCTGATAAACCACAGTGAAGGGTGCTGGATGCTCTTGCAGGCTGGTGGGAGCTGTGGCTTTGCATTGGTTGTTTTCCCCTGTGCTCCAAATGCTGAGATGGCTCCGGGTTTGCCAATAGCCATGAGTCCCTCAGCTCCTGGAGCTGGAGATCACCCATGTTTGCTTCCCACACACTCCTCAGCCAATGGAAAAACCCTCAGGGATCCCACCTGTGAGTGAATGATGAGAGGTGGAAAGGAGGGGTTAGACATCCCTTATGGGGCCAGACTGCAGTTCGGGGCTATTTGGCCCTCACCATCTCTGCTGGTCCTGGTACAATGTTCCAACGGCCTTGGAGCTGCTTTGCCGTGTGCTGCCCCACTGATGAGCCCACGTAGAGTTGGACCTGAAGCTCAAATTTTCTTCAAATTTGCCTCTTCTGTGGTTCTGGGTCTGTTTTTTACTTCTTTTGGAATATTTCACAGGAGGCTCTTGCTCCTAAACCATCACGGCTGCTGGGGATCAGTTGCTGTCAGCTTTAATCCATCTTCCAGGCTCTCATTTTGGACTAGAGGACTTCTGAAGGTCCCTTCCAACTCTGTGATTCTTCAGCTGGAGATAACTTCTGGTTGGTGTAGATCAGTTTGTAGAACAGCCTTGTTTGTTCTGGGAGAGAGAGAGTTCCTTGAGTTCCAAAATCAGAGATTCTGGAACAGGGAGCTCAGTCTTGCTTCCTGTGAGGCAGCCAAGGTGGCTGGTGGCCTTGGGCAGTGTTTGCCCCATGCTCTCAGGACAAGGGGCAGCAGCAGGGCACCTGGCACTGCTGCACTCAACAATTTTCCAGGTAGGAGGAGGAAAACCTTGAGTGCCCTTCATGCAATCCTGTTGGCTAATTGTCATTAGCAATCTCCCAACAGCTTTCTAGAGGTTGGAAACTGCTCCTAGAGGGCAGGAGCTGATGCAGCTCTTTCTAGTTTGGGTAGAATAAACTGCAAATCCTGAGGATCATCCAAATTATTTCTGTCTTCTGGAGAGTGATACCCAAGCTGCTGTCCAGTCTGTGCCCTTGGCTGTCTGTCTCTCTGCCTCCCAGGGTGACTTCCAAGCTGATGGCAAAGAAACCCTCCCATGAAGTGAGCAGCGACCTCCAAAGCTCCTCCAGAGTAGGGAAGGGCTTTGGTCCTCAACTCTCTCTCACACAGGCTTCATTCACATCCAAGTGGGTCTTGCTCTGTTTTGATGGCCTCAGAGCCTCATCCTGTGTCAAAACACATGTTCTGGATAAAGAATTACTAATTTTTAATCCCTGTCTGTGGTTGAATTAGGAGGCTAATGGCCAATTTCACTGTCTGGGCGAGACTTAAGCGTAAGAGAAGAGGAGCTGCAGTGGCAGCTGACAGCAGGGGTTGGGAGTAAAAGGGAGAATGATTAACTGGGAAATGAGCAGGGTGCTTACAGCCACCTAGAGAGTGGGCAAAAGGAAATTACAGCCAGCCTCTGCTAGAGCAGGGCTGGGTTTTGGCAGTTCTTAAAGCATGGGCTCTTCTAACCTTTATAACAGCAACCACGAGGAACACTTATGGGTCATAAATCCCGTCCTTGTTAATGTCACCTGGTCTCACAGCACAGCTGTGAGTCTTTACTCCCCTGTCACCAGAGTGGAGATTCTCTGCAGGGTGAAACAGCTGCCAGCTCTCCACTGTGTGTGAGCACCAAAGACTTAAACCAGAGACAATTTTCCAGAAGATTCCAAGGGCAGCAGCAAGCCTGTGTCTGGGAGAAGAGCAGGTTTCTGAGATTTACAGTTGCCTCAGAAGAAACAGCATTGAAATTAGGAAATACAAACCCAAAATATCACCCCCACGTGTGCCCTTGTGTAAGGAACAGGCTGTGTCAGGCTGAAAAGCTCCAGCAGCGAAGCTCTCACAAACTGAACATGTTTTGAAAGCCTTGATGAAGGGATGTGAGGTTCTTAACATCCTGGAGACATAGCAGTCAAAAAGACCCACCCAAAAACCCAGAGAAAAAAGGAAAAAAGCCCTAATGATGCAGGGGTCTGCTTAGTCATGTGTCTTAAACACTGAATTATGGAGTTTGGGGTGTTTTGTTTTGGTTTTTTAATTAATTTTTTTTAAACCCTTGCTTTTTCGCTGTTTTCTTTGCAGCTTGGCAGGGAAGGATGAAGCTGAAGGTGTGGTTTTTGATAGAAACATCCAGGGATTCATCTGAAGGCAGAGCAGGTCAGAAGTGTGGCAGTGCCACACTGTGGCACTGTCTGTCAGTGAACTCACTGCATCCCTGTGAGCACCAGCTTTGGGGCTTTTATCTGCTTTTAAGAGTTTTCTCCTGAATCGAATCTCTGTGGGGCCGTTTTGCTCTAATTGGAATGGGGGCAGGTAACTGTGCCCGAGGGAAAATTAGTATTTAAGCAGTGGTAGGTTTAATGTTTGCCTTTCAAGCACAGATATTTATCCTGCTACTGTGGCTGATTGCTTCCCAAGAAAAAGTCTTGAAAAGGAAGCAAACTTCCATGCATCTCCTCTGAGCCAACAGGAAACACTCATTAATTTGGATTCCGACGTGACTCAGTTCAGAGATTGCAACAGTTGCCAGAACAACTGGTGGAGGAACTTACTGGAAGTGTGAAACCAACATAAATAAGAGAAGGGGAAAAGCCAAAAATGAAAAATGATCCATAGCTGTGTTTGGAAAAGTATTTATAAATAGTAGAAAATATGGTAATGCTCACACAGAATTACACCCATCAAATTATCCTTTTAGAAGTTATCACAGAATATCACAGGGTTGGAAAGGACATTCAAAGGCCATCTAGTCCCACCCCCTGCAGTGAGCAGGGACATCCTGCACTAGATCAGGTTGCTCTGAGCCTCATCAAGCCTGGCTTTGAATGTCTCCAGGGATGGGGCCTCCACCACCTCTCTGGGCAACCTGTGTCAGTAAAACAACCCTCTCTAACAGGGTGTTTTGTTTTATACTTGTCCTGATTGTTGTGACTTGTATTTCTACAGTTTCTAGGTCTTGATAGTTCATTTACAGGGTGGTATCACGTTAAATCATTCTCACAGTCATCTCTTGGTATTTGCAGTCAAACACGAGCAGTTACATGCCCAAATTTAAACATGAAAGTGACTCAGCAATTAGTCATGTCATTGTAGCACACACTTCTCTTTTGTACCTGTAAAAACAGCAGATCCTGGATGATTTAGGGCTTAGAAACTTCCATTCTGGCACAAATGAATAAAACCCCAAGCAGCATAAAGAGAAATAAATATATTTAGAAAACTGGGTTCATTCAGATCCTTCTCTGAGGTTGTGCAGTGGGAAAGAAAACGTGAGTATGGTTCCTTTTTTTTACTGCCCTTGTTCAATAAAAAAGCAGCTCAGGAAGGCTGTGGTCCATCTGCATGTAAACTAGTGGCTGGAGGCAGAGGGTCCTGCTCTCCTGTGCAGCACCTCTGGCACCTGGAGTGGAACTAAATGCTCCCAACTATGTGGGATTATACCAAAAGGAAGCTGCTTTTGCAGAGGGAAGCACACCAGAGAAGTGTGTGTGCCTTTTACTGGAATATTTCCATATTTCCTCCCTTTCTGGAAGCTGCAATAACTTCAATTTCCCATTTCTACCCAAAATATAATCAGTAAAAAGAACTGAATTTGCAACAATCCTTTAAACACAGGAAAACTGCTACAACTGTGAGCTTTCCTGTTCTTTAAACTACATAAAGAGTGTACAAAAGGCTGTTATAAAAAAAATATTTTGTTACAAAACTTATTTTGAGATAGATATTCAAAAGAAGGCTAAACTTCATCCATTCATTTACATAATACTTCAACCAGTGTGCTCACTGAATGAATTATCCTTGGCTAATTATTCCAAAGCTTGTGCTTCTTTTGGAATAACAGTCCGAAAGAATAAACAGTCCACTTGGGATAAACAGAGTTTTCCCACTTTAGTCAGAAAATAATTTCCCTGAATTCAGTTCAGGAAGGGATCTGCATGTCGCTGGGGCTCACGTCATAGCCCAACTTCTTCATATCTTTGGTGATAACATTGAAGGAAATGGTGACAAAGCCTTGGGATCGCACCCTTGTTACTAGAAGAGAGAAGATGTGAATAAAACTGGGTTTTGAATGGTTGTTGAGCTCCTCATGTATCCAGGGAGGACTATTTTCTGCAGGAACAGCTTTTTTTTTTCAGCAGAAGATGGGTGGCCAAGCTGTGACCTGCTGTCACATAAGGGTTGTGAGCTCCCAGAGACTTACCTTCTCTTCCTTCTCCCTGAGCTACCACCCTGGGGTCAGTAAATTCAGGACGTCTCCCTGTGAACCAGCTTGGAGAGATAAGAAGAAAATAATTTATTTGATACATTCACAAATGTTTCCATTTGATATAGTTTGTTACATGCATGTTAAATAATCAAAGAGGA
Organism: Turnix velox; assembly: GCA_013400935.1. Classification (NCBI taxonomy): domain Eukaryota; kingdom Metazoa; phylum Chordata; class Aves; order Charadriiformes; family Turnicidae; genus Turnix; species Turnix velox. The sequence continues at coordinate 18,117 of VZTY01027169.1, read as the reverse complement.
GGAAGAGGGTGGATTTAGGCTGGATCTAAGAAAGAAGTTCTTTCCTGTGAGGGTGGTGAGAAACTGGAACAGGTTGCCCAGAGAGGTGTTTGTCTAGAGGGAGGTGTCCCTGGCCATGGCAGGGGGGTTGGAACTAGATGATCTTTAAGGTCCCTTCCAACCCAAACTATTCTATGATTCCAGGAGGGTTAATGACATTCCAGCTTTTGTCTGCACAGAGGGTTTTGAAGACTGATTTGCTTCACTGCTGATCTAATTTGATCAAAGGTAAGTTTTGTCTCTCTAACGATAAAAATTAAATCAATTTCACACAAGTTACATTAAATCCAAGTTATTTCTGGTCTGGACAGGCTTTTTCAATGGCAAAGATGTTTTTGAACTGAGTACAAGAGAGAGTTGGACACTTTGAATACATCAGAGGGGCACAGAATATAAAAGTATACAAATTAAAGAATAGATTCTACTAAAAAGTAGAAAAGTCAAGAGCTTTAGCCACTGAGAGCAAGGAATTAAAAAAAAAAAGTCTTTATTACCTTGTAAACTTTTGCAATATAGATGTGGACTCTGGAACAAACATGGCGATGGTTCTTGTGTGCCTAAAACAAACAGGGGAGGCACAGAACTAAAGAAATGAAGCAAAAGGCACTGGCAAAACTTCTGAATGTCTCAAAAGTAAAAATACTTCCCTTTCACCAAGAAAGGGCTTGTTTAATAGGAGGAGCCTCTTGTCCACTATTTCCAGAAGCTGGGATGAAAAAGCTCAGCATGCGCTGAGAAGGATGGGGAAAGGCCAACACACCACACACACATTTTTACTTGGGCTTTCCACATGCTGCTTTTGAGTTTCCAGAACTGTTTCAGGGTGGTTTGACTCAGTGATCTGAAAGATCCCTGGATGATTATGATTACTAATAAAAATTATGTGATAACCAGGGCCTGCTGCTAGAAAATCAAGACAAGAAAGTCAAGACGTGGTAAGGGTATCTGGGTACATTTTTGTTTCTGAAACAACACAGTAACTGGAAAAAAAAAAATCAAACCAAAATGCTGTTTGTTTTAGGACAATACAGTACATGGCCTGATTCAACAGGTACAGCAAGACACCAAATTAACTAAAGTTCTTATGGTTTATGATCCATCTCTGGAGGTGTTCAAGGCTAGGCTTTGAGTAACCTGGTCTACCAGGAGGTGTCCCTGCCCCCTACAGGGGGGTTGGAACTAGATGATCTTTATGATCCCCAAACCATTCTGTGATTCTATAATCTCTGTTTCAGCCCTGGACAACAGGTTGCAACCTCACCTTCCAGGTGTGAAGGGAACATGAACAGCTCCATAACCCCTGACCACATCATTTCCAAAGAAGTCAGGCCCGTAGACACTCACTACAATCTGTGGCCCTGTGAATGAAGTAGGGGTGAGAGGGGGGTCTGCTCTGTGAGGTGGGTGCTCCCCCCCCACACCCCCAGCACTGACAACCAAACGGATTGGTGCTCTTGAAGGTGATGTCAATAGGGAAGTTCCAGACGAGTGTGGTGGGTGAGACGTTGCTCTTGGAGGTGATCTGGGAGATGCCTTCCTCCAGTCCCTGGGTGAGGGAGAATGAGACATGAGCCAGGGACCTGCACTGAGCACACTAAGCCCCCAGGCTGGGCTTCAGGGGAGCACAAGGGAGTCTTACCGATGTGGGAACCCAGTCTTGGCCATAGACAAAGCAGAACTTGCAGTAGAGGTCGTCAAATCCGGGGAACTGTGAAGAAGAGAAGGCTGAGGGGGAGACCTCACAGCGGCCACACAGTGCCTGAAGGGGCTACAGGAAAGCTGGCTGTTTGGTAGGGCATGGAGTGACCGGGGAGGTGGTTTGAAACTAGAGCAGAGAAGGGTTAGATGAGACATTAGGAAGAAGTTCTTCACCATGAAGGTGGGGAGACACTGGCCTAGGTTGCCCAGAGAGGCTGTGTAGGCCTCATTTCTGGAGACATCCAAGGCCAGACTTGCTGTGGCTCTGAGCAGCTTCATCTAGTGCAGGATGTCCCTGTCACTGCAGAGGGTTGGATTAGATGGCCTATGAAGGTCCCTTCCAACCCTCCGATTCCATAATTTACAGTGACTGGGGCCGGGCGGGGGTCGGAGCTCTGAGGCCCAGCCCTCCCTCCTGCCGCCCGGGGGGAGACGGGGCCGCGCTGCCGAGGCCCGGACCAAGCTGTGTGCGGGGGAAACGGGTCTCCCCGCTTTTCTAGTGGCCGGCAAACCTTTCCCACTTCCCAGGTGGGGGCAAGCTCACCTGCCCGCTCTCGATCTGCCCTTTTACGCCCAGCAAGAAGACGCTGGGGGTGCCGGCGGCCGCCATGGAGCCGCGCGCGGCCCACCCCGTTGCCATGGCTGCGGACGGCGCGGCGGCGGGGACAAAACGCCTCCGTCCTCGGCGCTTTGCGGAGCCTCCGGAGCGCGGGCGGATCGCCCCAAAACACGGGAAAACGGCTCCAAAGCACGGGCAAACGACACCAAAACGTGGGTAGCCCCTTCCCTTCACCGCAGGGCTCGACGTACCTTACTGGGATGCGCCGGCAGTGCTGCCCCCTTCACCGGGCCAAGCAGACCCTATGGCCGCCCCACCAGGCTGAGGGGCCAGGACTGAGGCCCGCAGGCCCGCTGGCTGCTCTCTCCCCAGCATCACTTCGTATTTAGAACTTTCTGGATTTATTACTTTGTAATATTAGCCTGTACCGGCCCTGCAAAGCTATTTTGTAAGGCGCAGACAGTCTGTTGAGGAAGAGATGGCCACTAGATGTTGCTGCCGGCCGGGCCAAAGAAGCCGTCTCAGATCCCTGGGAGGGCCGGAGCCACCAGGTGGGTTTCCAGGGAGGAAAAGGTTTTTGGGATCGGTGGGAAATGGTGACTTTTGGGGTCTCCGGAGATCGCCTAACAAAGATGGGCTGATATGAAGGGAGGGAGAGGCCGGCAGGGTGGTGGTTGCCCCACGGCAAGGCAATGATGGCCCTGTCCTCATGGGAGCAAACCTGGTAATGCCATTGTGTGGGGCATCCCGAGAGAAGGGGAGAAAATGGAATTGTGTTTTTAAATAAGGACATGGGTGTCTCAACAGACAATGACTTGACGAAGAGGGAAGTTAGGAGGTATTCACAGAGTCGTGACAAGTAGATTTGACTAGGGAAGTGCTGGAGAGAGCTNGAGTGTCAGGAGGATGGAGCCAGGCTCTTCTCAGTGACAATAACAGGACAAGAAGCAATGGGTGCAAGCTGGAACACAGGAGGTTTCACAGAAATGCAAGAAAAAGCTTTTTCACAGTGTGAGGGTGAGAGAACAGTGTCCCAGGCTGCCCAGAGAGGGTGTGGGATCTTCTTCTCTGGAGACATTCAAACCCCACCTGGACGTCTTCCTGTGTGACCTGATCTGGGTGTTCCTTCTCTGGCAGAGGGATTGGACAATCTTTTGAGGTTCCTTCCAATCCCTGATATCCTATGATTCTGTGAAATTTGGAACTTCAGGAGGGGTGTTAGGCTTTGAGATGTCTTTTAAGCCTCTAAGTCCCTAAACCAATGGTGAGAAGTACAGAGACTGGAATACCTCGGTGGACTCTCCCTTTATTCAGATAAAGTCAACTCTTTTTCAGGTCTCCTTTGTCAATACATCCACCTCAGGCAAGAGTTATTTTCTGAACATGCTGGTTTAATCATCCTGCTCTAATTAAAAGGACAGGGTGAAGTTTGTGTGTAAACAGGGTAGACAAATGTAAAAATGTGCTGAGGCTCTGCTGAGATCTGCTGACCAGGTCTTGCTGTTGACCTGCAGACATGGCAATAGGACAGTGTTGGCCTGGCTGGGCTGTGGGAGCTTCATCACCCAGATACTTGTTGGCATCAGTGATGCTCAGCATCTTGGCCACCATCTGCTGTGGGTCAACCCTTTGCCTCTGTCCTGCAGCCTGCATCATGCTTCTCTTGTTAGAGAACTATCTGGAGGATGCATTTAGTTGCCACCAAGCCTGGTGGAGGAGGTTGGGTGGAATGAAAGAAGACCCAATTTGGTGTCTGGGTTTTCTTTATGCTGTGGGTACAACAAGTGGGAGACTTCACACAGGGGCTGAGCAGAGATGCAGGCTAGGATGGCTGGGGACAATGCCTTAGTCGTTGTCCTCATCCTCTGGCTCTGTTCTGTCATGGCAGACCTGGTAGAGATGTCTATGCAGCTTTGGCTCTCTACAGTGCCACACACTGGAGTGTTCATTGCAGGTATCTTTCCTCAAGATAAAGGGTCACCCCAGGATTCTTCCTCTTCTGTCGTTCTGTTAAAAGGAATAACATGGTTTATATGGAGCTGGAAGTAAACTGCCACAACACATCATGTTGAAAAATAACTTCCATGTTCCAACAGATGTATTCTCTGTCAATACCTATTCCTAATCAATTTTTCAGCCCTTATTTTTTGGATTTTTTTTTTTTTCTTTTTACCATTCAGCAAACAAATTCGACCAAGAGAATAATGGCAAAAAAAGCAGGAGGGATGAAATTTTATCCTTTTCTCCCCTGCCCCTTGGAAATGCTTCAGAGAAAATAATTCATTTGAACTGAAAATTACCAAGGGGGGAAAAAATACAAGAGTTCTCAACCAGCTGTCCAATGCAGCCAGCAAAGGCTGTTTAATTAACACTTTACTTGGCTACCAGCTACCTCAGAGCCAGCTAGGAGCCAATTTGAGGATTTTTTTACTTGCCTGGAAGTAATGCACAGCTGCTGGGGGGGATATTACCAGCACTGGGAGACCTTCCCCATGACAGAGAGGAGACAGCAGGGCTGTTCAGCAGCTCTGAGTCATCTGTACTCACTTGTGGAGGACTCTGTCCCCTCCCAGTCATAACAGGACCTTTATTTCTTCTCTCCCTCGCATGCCAGTCTTCTTCTAATTAGCTGTGTTTTTAATCTTGGTGGGTAGAATGAAGTCCCAAGCAAAGAAGCAGTTTTACCCTGCTGGAAAATTTAATTAACAATCCATCAGAGACTTGGTTTTCCAAGCACAATGAAATCTTGCTGATAGTGGTGACTGAATTGGTGTTACTTAATGCTGCTGTTTCTCTTGGCCACATAAAACCTCCTCTCATGGACTTGCCACACTCCTGTGATATCACAAGAGACAAAGAGGAAGCCTCCCTGAAGGGTTTGGGTTTTTTCCTCCTGCTGCTCTCTGACTTGTCTCCTCTTGCAGATTGTGTTGCAGATTGTGGTTGTGTTTGGTCTTCATACAATCACAGGATATCAGGGATTGGAAGGCACCTAAAAAGATCATCAAGTCCAATCCCCCTGCCAGAGCAGGAATACCCAGACCAGGTCACAGAGGAAGGCATCTGGGTCCAGAGAAGGAGATCCCACAAACTCTCTAGGCAGATGTGCCTTGAGCTGGCTCCCAGAGCCAAGCAGAGGTCAGTGATGGGGAGACCGGTGGTGCTCTCAGAGGTGTTTTGTACCATTGTTGCTGTCTGTTTCCATAGAGACTGACTCCACCTTGCCTAGGTAAGGGCTCTGTCATCCCTCAGGTGTGTGTTTGTGTATGGGAGTTGGTGGATACTTCCTCCACCCTGGAAGAAGCTGTCTGTGACAGTGTGACAGTGATGGAGCCAGAGGTGTGTATCTCCTGCCATGGCTATTGTCTGTAGTGTTGTGACCAGTTCTGGAGTCCTCAACATAAGAAGGACATTGAGCTGTTGGAGCGGGTCCAGAGGAGGACACCAAGATAGTCAAAAGGCTGGAGTAACTGCCTTATGAAGACAGGCTGAAGGAGTTGGGGTTGTTCAGCTTGGTAAAGAGAAGGCTCAGGGGGGGGCCTCATAGTAACTTATCAATACCTGAGGGCATCCTACAGCAAGGCAGGGGAAGGACTTTTTAATAAGGTATGTGATGGGAGGACTAGAAATAATGAATGTAAACTGGAAGGGGGTAGATTTAGGCTTGATATAAAAAAGAAATTCTTTACAGTAAGGGTGGTGAGACACTGGAACAGGTTGCCCAGAGAGGTTGTGGACCTCTCTGGAGGTGTTTAAGGCCAGGCTGGACATGGCACTGGGTAGCCTGATCTAGTGGGAGGTGTCCCTGCCAATGGCAGTGGGTTGGAACTCGATCTTTAAGGTCCCTTCCAACCCGAACTATTTTATGGTTCTATGGTTCTATGATTCTATGATTCTATCCCCTGAACTCAGAGCAACTTGGGCATAATGGTAGATGTGAGTAGCACATCTGGGCACTGCCATTGACTACAGAGAGTACTAAAAAGCCCCAGTGCTGCAGGGAGAAACCCAAAAAGCTGGTCTTTTGTCACCGTTGCATTTTCAAGTCTGATTAAACCAAGCCCGGGGCTGATTCACTGCTTCCAACCGGCACTGGGAGAGGAGGGGGGAGAGAGACAGAAACAACAATACACAGTGGCACATCAGAAAAAGTTTATTTTAAAGCCCAAATATTTATGATCAACACCTGCTAAATGGCCGGTGAAATACGTTTTATGGTGTCATTAATCTGCAATACACTTTATTTTTAGTCTGTTTGCACGGCGTTGCCAGCCTGACTCATCCTTGCCTGTGCTTCGTCTGCAGAGGGAGAGCTTCCCTGCCCTTTGTCTTCCCAGCCTTTTGCTTCTGTTCTCCCAGCTCTTCCCACCTGCTGCTCAAATCAAACGGCAGGGAGGGACTATGTTCTCATAAAATCAAGGAAATGTATCAGAGGAGGATATTCTTGCTGTAATTCTTGCTGAATGGGTTTTACCTGGAGATTTGTTTTGGGGAAGAGGTGGTTGGGTGAAGATATGTGGGAAAACTTTTGTGTTTCATAGAATCATAGAATGGTTTGGGTTGGAAGGGACCTTAAAGATTATCTAGTTCCAACCACCCTGCCATGGGCAGGGACACCTCCTACTAGACCAGTTGCTCAGTGCCTCATCCAGCCTGGACTAACCTCCAGACATCAAGCCTCTCTGGGCATCCTGTTCCAGTGTCTCACCACCCACACAGGAAAGAATTTCTTTCTTATATCCAGCCTAAATTTCCCCTCTTACAGTTTGCATCCATTATTCCTAGTCCTGCCATCCTGGACCCTATTAAAAAGTCCTACCCCAGTCTTTCTGTAGCCCCCTTCAGGTATTGAGAAGCTACTCTGAGGTCCCCCCCGAGCCTTCTCCAGGCTGAATTTAATGAATTAACCTGTTGTCAGTATCCTAGGAAGGATAAACTCAAAAGCCTTCAGATTTTCCTATTGTTTTTCACTACAGACAGTGTCTTGAGGAAGCCATAACGCTTGAAATCTGAGTGTTTTGAGCCAGTTGAGAAACAAAGCCTGAGGGGTTGTGGCTACTCCAGGAGGGTCCTTGTCACCCTGAGTACAGCAGGGAGAAACTTTGTTGGGACAGTGAGGACACACCATGCTTTGAAAACCCGGCCACCAGGTGTGAACCCAAGGAGACTCTTTCCATCCTCAGCTCAAGCACATTTTAGCACAATCCCTCCCCCTGACCCAGAGCAGAAAAACAGGGAAAAAGCCAAAGCAGACATTTTAATACTCAATATTCTGCTTTCTCTCATAATTCATCATATTGGGGCTGTCTCTGACCCCCCTCCAGCCCCACACCAGGCAGAGCTGGGAACAGGAGGTGTCGCTGCCTGGTTTTTCTATGAAGAATTAATTTATATTGGAACTTGTTACCACTTGTGAGGTTTCTGGATTTTTTTTTTTTTGGTGGTTAATGAGGAAAATTAATTAATGCCTTAGCCTGAGCCAGTCAGAATAAATTAATGAGCTGGCAAGAAGGGGGAGAGGATGGGGAGGACTGGAAAAGCTGGTTCCCAGAGGGACCATCAGATTCGAGAAGGGCACAAGGAATAAGAGCAACCATCAGGCTCAGGGGAGAGAAGGGGAGGGCAGATGAGCTCCTCCCTTCCCAAAGTCCTCCTGATCATCTCATTTGCTGTGTTTTTGGGGGAGATAATTCAGGAAGGAGACCACCTTTTGCCTCCCAGTGGGACAAATTGAAATAAACCCCAAGATGTTTCAATCAACTATTCAAATGGTTAATCTAATTTTTTTCTCATGGTGTGACACAGTGAGGATTGCTGCTGTTTGTCTCTACCACTAACAGAATTTGTTTTTTCTTTTTTATCCCACTGGATATTCTGATAGTCATAGCAGGGAAAAAAACCCAAACCAAAATAAAACAAGGAAAAAACTCCCAATCCTGATCTACAAGAGAGGGGTATGAGGAGGAGCCCAGCTTGGTCACAACCCCAACCTGGATATGAAACCCTCCTGGTGACATTACTGGGTGTGTTGTGCTGCTGGATGTTCCTTAGCCTGGAGCAACCCCTCTGTACCCTCCTGGCCCCCACAGAGAGCTCACATTAAGGGCTGCCCCCACCAAAGGGGCTAAAACCAAGGCCACCAACCTCACATTGTTTTTGCTGGAAGAGGATTGAACACTCACCTGATGTGAGCTTGAGTTATTCCAGAACACCAGAGGGATTGTAGAGATCAGATGGAAGTGTTGGGCTGCTTAAAAAAAACCTCAAAACAAACCCAAATAAAACCATGGAGATTTGGGCCCCTTGGATGGTACTACAGGTCTGGCAGCCCGTGCTAAATTGTTAATTAAACCCCTTCATAAGAAAGAGAGGGATGATCCTGGCCATTAAAAAACAAGCCTGCATTTAAAGCTTAATAGGGAAAATCTAATGGATAAAGTCAATTTAATTATTCATCCTAAGAAATCTTGTACAAATATCAAATGCTCATTAGTATTCATGCAACCTGTGTGATCTCACAACACTGACAGATTAAAGGTTGTATCTAATTGTACTGGGGATGGTTCAGATTTGCTGGTTGGGGTATTTTTTTAATGTTTGTGGTTTTTTTCTTTTTTTTTTTTTTTCTCCCTGACAGAGAATTTGAGATCGATGCCATCCGAGGTTTAACCTTGAAACAGAGTGTGTCTGAAGGGTCTTCATGTCTGAGAATGATGGTTTCCTCTGCCCCTTCCTTGTCAAGGTGGGTTTTAATCCTCATTTGATCCTTGTTCCTCAGAGGCTGCCCAAATGTCTCCCAATTTGAAATGCTGCTGCCATATCCCTGTGGGCTGGGGTTTTGCTGAGCCAAGGAAAGCCAGGGCAGGGTCTGGCTGACAAATGAATGGGGCTGAATGGTCATTAAAAATGCAAAGTAAAAATCAATCCAATTAAATAATAATGGCTTGAATTTACTGGGAGGTTTTTTTTTTGTTTTTTTTTCCCCACTTTTGAGCTGAAGCAACATGATCCTTGCAGGCAGCCTACTGGAAATCACTCAGTCTTGCAGGCATTCAATCTGCAGGAAAATTAACCCTGGGTGATGTGGAACTGTATGATTTTGGGCTGAGGACCCACCTCTGAGTCCTTGGGGGACTTTATACCTATACATTCAGGAGCTCTCCTCAAAAATAGTCATCAGGGAGCATGTCATGGTCACTGTCACCTCTCAGAAAGTTGAGTCAGGGTTTGCTGCTCCTCACATTCCTGCAGGTTCATGGAAGCAGTCCCAGGAAAGGGAAAATTCCCAGAGCAGCCCAACCCCAGTGTTCCTGAAGCCACCACAAGCTGTAAGGCAGGGAAAGCCTTTTTGCAGCCCCTCCACGGGGCTTCACACTCCTGCATGGAATTAAATGGTCTGGTTTAAGCTTATTTTTAGTCTAATAAAGCAATGAGTTTGCCAAAAAAGCTTTTAACAGTCAAGGTTCCTGCTTCAGTTTGGATTTTTCTTTCCTTGGCTGGAAACCCCTGAGAAGGTGACAAGTGGCAGAGAGAAAGAGAGAGAGAGTTGGTTTTTGGGGAGGCACCTCTGCTCCAACACCATCATTCCCATGGATCATCCATCAGATGAAGATGGGCTCTGGATGCAGCTCAGACCCTTCTGTAGTGCCTCAGACTCTAGGAATTTGGAAAGATGCTTTGGGAAAAGTGATGGTAAACGGCTCTTTCCTTTTGTCCTCCTTCTAAAGGAGGCAGGAACAAACACCTTCTAAATTTATCTTTTTTTTTTTTAATAAAAAAAGAAAAAAAAGGAAGCTTTATAAATGAAATATTGTTTAAAAAAAGGAGACTTTGCTTGCTTCCCAACACTCTGCTCTGGCCTCAAGCCCTTGTGACTTGTTCAACAAGCCATCCAAGGAATTAATGTCACTGGCCACCAGCTGCCCTGCCCCACAGTGAGGGGTGTTTCCTCCAGCTCTGGGACACTGGGAAGGGGATTTGGGTACGGGGGACGTGCTGCCTCCCCCAACAAAGTGAAATCATCACAGTAGTAACACCAGGAGCACCCACTGCTGAGGGACATCCCAGGCTGCTGCAGACATCTCCAGGTGAGATGTCTCCAGCCCCAAAGCAGGGGAATCCACCTCGCTCCTCCCCACCCTGCTGCTTAAACCACAACAAAAGCTGTTCGCCGTCATCCCCCAGGCGCTGTTAATAATTGCTTTTATGGTGCTTTTCCTGGAATTCCTCGCTATCCCACCGAGACTCAGTCATTATTTACAATAATCCTAAATGACTCTTAATTACAGCGGCGCAGGTGCTCGGCGGCAGCCGGTACGAGCCCGCTTGGCATATGGAGGTGAGGAATTCACTGCGAGAGGATTGGGCTGTGGGATCAGCTCCAAACACACAAGCAGGGAAGGGCATCAGACTCAGGGATGAGAGATTTTTTAAGGGATTCCAAGCTCTGGGAGAAGGATGGAGACTTTTGGGATGGGCTGGAATGGGCAGCCCAGCTCCACCCCGTGCCCGCGGCACAAAGTCAGGCCAGGCTTCCAGTTTATACAGTTTAATACATGTGAAACAAGATACATTTCCTTTTGACTAATGAATGCATAAATAACAGAAGATATATGTGAATGCATAAATATGAGGCCGCATGGAACGAACCAAACCAAAACCATTGCTTTGATTTAAATTTCTTTTTTTGTGGGGTTTCTTTTGTTTTTTTTTTTTTATTTCCCTCCTGTATGATTTTTCATCACTGCTGATGGACTTGTTCTCCACGGTGAAGCTGTCTCACGGTGAGAGGGCCTGGATGAGAGCTTGAAAAAGGGATGAGGGGGCAAGGACCAGAGGCTAAAAAGGAGAAATCAACCCCAAAACCTGAAAAATAATTAAAAACAAAATCAAAACCAAACCACAAGTGGTGGTAACAGGTGCCCTGAATTCCTCTAGAGGCTTCTGAGTGGGAGCTGGGGACTGTGTCCACGTGAGGGTGGGGAGGGAAGACCAACAGAAGGAGAGCTAAAGGGACAGTCACAGCTGTCCCCACAGCTCCAAAGGCTTTTTCTGCTGCAAGGAGGATGAGGCATTTGCTTAAAGAACATCACCTAAGACAGTTCTTCATACCTTTACACACTGTATCAATAATTTACTTTGAACTGCAGTAAACAAAATACATTTCTTAAATAATTTACTATTTATTTGTTTCTTTTTTTTTTTTAATCTCTCTGTAAATTTAACTTTTCCCTGTTTTTTTTTTTTTCCATCTTTTTTTTTTTTCTTTGTAACACAAGAACATTTGTGCATGTTGTTACGGATTATTGCGACATTTAACCTGAATTTCAGTTAAAAAATAAAAAGGAAAGAAAAAAGAAAATAAGCAACAAGGACAGTTGTACAGAGGAGGAGAATGAATAACTTATTATTGCACTGGCTACAATTCAGTAGTGATTTGGTTTTCTTTCTGCAGCAAGGACAACCTCTAAAGTACAAAAAACAGAGAGAGGTGTCTAAAGCATCAGCTGTGAGAAGAAGCTGGTGGGATGATGGTGGAGGGAGAGAGAGGAGGAAAGAAATGACAGTGAAGAAAGAAAACAGTTGGGAAACAAATGTCCTTAATAATTAATTCCACATAAAACCCAAGGAAACACCACCCGATTGCGGAGTCACATGTAATGCAAAAAACAGTTTTCTCTATAAAAATATGTGCATTATGAAGAGAGAGTTTTTTGTGGGTATAACTTTTTTTTTGTCTTTTTTTTTGTCTTTTTCTCCTTGTTTTGTATCTCACAAATACATTATTTCTATTTATATAACTGCTGATATACAGACAATGTACAGCTCCCATCTCCCGGGCACTCCCGCGCCGCGCCACGTGTCCAAAAGGTGCGTTGGTAAAAGTTGAGCATCTTTAAAAAAAAAAAAAACAACAAAAAAAC
>VZTY01027167.1:0-163211 GCA_013400935.1 Turnix velox | reverse complement strand
CTAAATTCTAGCCATTGCTTCATTTCAGTCCAGATATATTAAAGGCGATGCAGAATCCTGTATCCAGGTCCTAAAAACCAGCTATAATCATTGCATCCTGGACTCATTCTCTGCTACATGTGAAGCACTAGAACATCTCCCCCAATCTGCCTCCAATCTTTCTCCTCTTCCTGCTTGATCTTCTAACTCAACACTTTGCAGAATAAGGTTCTCTTTTAACATCATCAGCTCAAGTAAAATGGATGAAAGTAACTCACCACCAAGCCATTCCCCTGCTCCCAAATTCTACCAGTCCTGCTCCCAAACTCTGCCCCTCAACTCTGTGTGCTACAGGTTTTCTAACAAGCTTTTCATTAGCCTTCCTCCTTGTTCTAATCAGAAAGAAAAAGCTGCCCCTGCAGAAATTACTGTGATGGCATTTCCACCCAAAATTGCATGAAGCCATTCTGTAATACTCATAAGAAAGGCCTTTCCCTTGCCCTGATCTTGCATCCTCCTCCTCTCCAAAGAGCAGTCCTTCATCATGTTCAGCCAAAATTTACTATTCTGACACATCCTGAATAGCACTTTGTCTCACCAGCTGGTAAAAGCATGACTCTCACTGGGAATGATGGACTCAGCAGTGCTAAATTAACAGTTGGGCTCTATGATCTTAAAGATCTTTTTCAACCTAAATGATTCCTAGGATACTACTACAACTTGGCCCAGTGTTGAACTGAGGTCATACTGGATACTGCAAGCACACCGATATTTGCCCACATTGAGATGGTGGTAATTTTACATTTCTTTTCCTCATTTTCCCTGATGGATGTCACCAAGATCCTTCTCAGAAGTGGACAACAGTGACAGAAATGAATAGATGATGAACATCACTAAAATACTCATGACAGGCTCATAGTCTGCCTTGCTTTCCGCTCCATCGTAGGAAATTATATCCTATATACATATATATATAAATAAAAGAAGGCTTGCAGTCATACACCAAGAAATAAACTATGCTGTTTATAGACAGCAGTGCCAGATTGAAATATGACAGACAACTGGAACACACTTGGAACCAAAGTGTGATTCAAAGTGCTCACCACAGTCCTGGGTCGGCTGGCGTGTACAAGTGTGTGTGTGTGTGTGTGTGCGCGCGCGTGTTCATGCGTGTGTGTGTGTGGTTCAGGTTTTTTTGAAACATATCTTTTTTTTACTAAACATTAAATTATTTCCCAAGAAATAAAAAGCTATGTACATTTTAATTATCTACAGTAGGCCTTCGGCATCCTCGCTATTCACATGCACGGGGTCTGGGCTGCATTCATAAACTCAGGCCTGATCTTTCATTGCTCGTGGTGCTGTCCCCTCCAGCCAATCCACTGTCCAAGGAACATCGATGTGTCTTTGCTCTGATTGTTTTTTTCCCCCCTTTCTCACCTTCAACAGTGCCAGAGGGTGACTGAAATTAAAAGCAATTAAAAGAGGCAAGATCCTGTAAAAAAGCTGAGACATGCATGTCATTGGAAAGCGAAGGCTGTTGGCATGTTGCAGAGCCTGTTCCAACAATATAGCCTGAGCCCTCTGGCATGATGAAGCAGCTGATTCATGACTTCTCTTGAAAAGGGACAATTTACCTACAGCATTTTGCCTAAGGTACTACACATACCTATTGGATTTGAAAGCTTAATTCCCATTCTGTATATAACAGGAGGCTGGTATTCAAATCTCATTGCACATTTGACCTATTCTTTGTTTCTTCTTTGATCTGAGGAGTATTTCCTAAATGTAAGTTCTTCTGCTATTTATGAATGCAGCCCTGGTAAACAGAAAAAGCCCACCCCTTCCCCTCCCAAATTATAATAATGACATATAACTCTTTCTTTTTTCATCATAATAATAATTATAACAATAATAATTACAAATAAAAAGTCAGAAATGCTGTAGACCAAGTGGATTCTCAGTATTAAACACTAGTGCAGTTGGGGATTTCCTTTGTGCTTTCACTGTTGGCAATTGTTGAGATGCTTCCTGTGGAGGAGAAAATGGAGAAGAGAGTCAGTGCAGTGGCTTCAACAGTTTAGTCTGTGTTGTTTCTCACTATATTGCTTCTTAGGATGTGCTTGTCTAAGTGTAAAGACAGAAAATGTGCTTAAAAGTAGCACATCTTTTTTTGTATTTGCAACAAGCCAGGAGCAAGTAGAAAACGTGTTACCACAGCTCAGCTGGCCAGCTGTAGACTCATTAAGCTGTTAGGGATGTATTCACTTGCAGTGGTGGCACACTGACAGCCTAAGCATGGCTCTGCTGAGTCTTCTGAGGGTTCAGAGAATTAAGGACCCCTCCACAGGAGAAGCAGGGCTGTGGGCAGGCAAAGATGTGAGCCACAGCCACTACTAACTCCTGTTTACCTGCTGCTGTCATGTAACACTGAGAAAAGCTAAAAAACTCACAGTTACCTTGTCACAGAGAGAAATTTGCTCCCTCCCTCTGTGCCTCAGGCTCTGCTTGTACCTGGAGTCACAGTCCCTGCCTTCCCTAATACCCCAATGGCCAACATCCTCACCCAGACTGTGAACCATTCCCCACATGAGGGCTCTCTCTCACCCATCACTCGTGTGTCCAGCTCTTTGTCCATCAGCTCCTCGGGGTCTGTGAACTCACTCAGAGTGATTTTGGGAGCATTTTCACTCTGGCTGACAGAGCCAATCATTTCCTGCTCCTTGTCATGCTGAACTTGGGCATAGATGTTAATCCAAGGGATTTTCCTGCACAGGAAAGGAAAACAAGAGATTGCATTTTGTAACACAGGAATCCTTGACATGTCATTGATTAATCAGGTCAAGTAAACCAAGACCAATCCCAGAAATGGAGCACTGGTAGTGATGCAACATATCAGCTCTCAGAATGGTGAAAGTACCACAGTGATCTTCAGCTCTTGAAGTCGATTAGCATCCATTAATTCCATTGCCAGCTCAAAGCTCAGGCCACTGCCTTCCTGTACTGTGCCCAGAAGCTCCTCCATCTGTAACCTAAATGTTCTGGTACTGCCATTTTAAATGAGATGTCATGCAGACAGTGAACACTGCACCCTGCTCAGAGTGCAACAATCTACTAAGTACAATCAGCTGCAACTGCCAGCTCACTCAGTATTTATTAGATGATCAAGGGTGCATTGGAAATCAAAAGGAAAAATCGATTTGAGCTTTACTGTCAACTGAGAAAAAAACTGCTGGCCTTGTTTCCATTGGCAGGCCAACACTGACTCGGTAGGAACTGCCACATCAGAAAGTTATAAAGAATTGGTCCTGCCTCAGAGTTCAGGAAGGACTTGAAACTCATAGCACCCACCCAAATTCTATTTGTTGCCATTTCATTGCTGGAACAATCTGCCATGCTACACATCAAACTGGTTTGCAGAGACTTATTTTCCTTTGGTGCTCAGGAAGACAGGAAAGGGAAGGGAGTATTTATTTTAGAATCATAGATTAGTTTGGGTTGGAAAGGACCTTAAAGTTCATCTAGTTCCAACCCCCTGCCATAGGCAGGGACACCTCCCAATAGATCAGGTTGCTCAGTGCCTTGTCCAGCCTGGCCTTAAACACCTCCAAGAGAAGTTAACTTGATCTGATAGATGAACATCCTTGAAAGTTGGTTAGTTAGATAAGCCTTGTCAGCTAGGTAAATAGTAATCCCTGGAGAAATGCTAGTTTAATATGAGAAAACTGAAAGGAAATGCTTTAAACTCCTTTTGGGTTGCCAGGATTATCTGTTGGAAGGTGATGACTGTTTTCTCTAATGACCTTAAAAGGGCTCTGTGCCATGCAGTCCATGCTGCTAAAGTGGAGAAAAAATCACTGAATTTTTGCAGTTCTATAAAGTATACTGGAGAAAGATGTGTTCAAAAGAAGCCATATAAAATGCCATCTCTTTATGCTAAGGGATGTCAGAGATTGAAAGGAGTGAAAATTGCCTCAGCTCTCATAAACCCAATAAATCTAGAGTGATTTTACTCAAGTGAAGTTCTGGCCTCAAACATCTAGTGCTATTTTCTCAATTTGGCATTCTGTCCTTAACCAGCTGCAAGTCAGGACATATTTGATATGTTTAGCAGCAGTTAACGAAGCTCACATTCTCCTTCCTTTCTCTTATTCTCTCTTTCAGTCCTTCAGACATGCCTTACAGATCACTAGAAGACCTAAGCACTATACAGGGAATGCACACATTGGGTAAGAGAGGACAGATGCATTCCTATAGGTTTTCAGAATATATCTGCAGGTGTGTTGAAACGGACACGTGAACATTTGGGGAGAAATTGGAAGACTTAGTTTTGCTTCCAGTAGTAGGAAAGTATCAATATTTCAAACTTTCAGAAGAAAAGCATGAAAAGTTCTTCAGAGCTGTGAGGCCTGCAGGTATTCAGCCTGCAGGTATTTTAGAGAGTCAGAAAAAGAATGGAACTAAGGTGGCTCTTCATATGTTCATCCATACTTACATAGCTAACTCTGCTGTGTAGCCCAGCACAGACACAGGTGGCCACAACATCCTCCCACACATCTCTGAGTGCACACACTGTCCCTCAATCCTGCCCTTGGACAAACACACCGACTGCCTCATTGCTCCCCTATTACTCACTAGCCCTACACATGGAGTATTGAGCTGCTATATGCTCAATCACCCAGAAAAGAAACAATTTAAAAGACTATTTTCTTACTTTTCTTCCTTCCTTCCTTTTCCACCCAGACCCACTCAACAAGTGTCTCTGGCAGCAGTGTTTAATATGCCTGCTCATTCTCTAACTTGATGGACACATAATAAGGAGTCTGTGTGCAAAGCAGCAAAGTACTGATTCTATAAAGCTCCAGAATTAAAAATTCATGCAGTCCCATGCTTTCCTCACAACCTTTTCCTGTAAGCAGCATTTCTGTATTCAGGCTGGAATCACCATTAATCAGAAAAGTACATACGGTTAATGGAGCCCTGCATTACTGAGAGCTAGAGGAAAGCTTTTGTTTTCACCTCCTTTCTCCATTAAGAATTGTTGCATACTCTCAATTCTGATCCATTGAGCCAGAGGTTTTGGATAGAGCTGAACAGTTGCTTTCTGTTCTGAAAAATCAAGCTAGAGGATGCTCCATATAACTCACTTGAATCTTGAACTTTGCTGTTTGGCCTGGGTTTGTCATCTTTGCAACAGAGCACATGAGAGGAGAAGTAGTTTCAGACCAAGCAAAACCAAAATTTTACCATCTTCCTTCTCATTACCAGTTTGCAACGCATTTGATTTTCAGGCAGATTTTAATGCAGTCTTCCCAGCTATGTTTAAGGATCAGGATGCTTAAGTAGTGCAAGAGTCTGCTTTATGAGCTGGGGCAACTGCCAAAACAAAGGGGGTTACACCAAGCTCCTCACTGCCCTCTGGTCCTGCTTCCTGGTAACTGATTGCTGACTACAGAGCCAAAGACATTAGGCCAAACCTATGAAACCATCTCACCAAGAGACAAAGGAAAGTACCATGCCACTGATGTCAATGGGACCTTGGTAACAGATCTCAATATGCACAGGATCAAGCACTAGGGGCACTGCTACCCACAGATCTTGAAAATGGTTAATGCAAGAGGTTAGAAATGAGAAGAGCTTTAAGCCTTTAGACCAAGATACATGCCTGACTTATTGGTGCATTTTTAATACTATTTGCATACCACTAATATCATTAGAGTCAGAGCCCTCCATCATTACAGCCCTTATCTCAGGCTGCAGAAAAAAGAAACATAGAGCTGGAATCTGGACAGTAAAAGCTGTAGCTTCCCAATTTGGAGGAATTACTCATGTCCAGAAAATTTTTTTGTTTTGCTTATGCTTCTAACACAATATTTTGCTGCAGGCAGGACCTGGGCATATAGACTATATAGACAGTAATTCCTGTACTGAATACAAAGTTTCTCCTGAAGAGCTCCATCTGCCTATAAACATATTCTCACAATGCAGCCCTTCAGCAAACAGACCATTCTTGTCCTGTGTTTTATTTCACAGCTTGCAGCAGTGAAGTGCCATGGGCCAGTACAGGTCCTGTCTGCAAGCAAAAGGTTTATATTAACATCTGGCAAATATAATTTCAGCACAGATTCCCAAAAGCATTTTGATGTTTAACACCAAATTTTCTGGTTTTGTGTCTCCCACACTTAACACAACCACATCTGTTCCTCTGCAAAACTACACTATTCTATTTGCAAGGTACAATTTAGATGCTGCTGCACTAGGGCAGTTGGCCAGCTGGATACAGAAGACACCCATCAAGTGATTGTTTTTTACTAAGTCTACCTTGTGCAGATCAGTACTAAGTGAGCACACAGGGTTTCCATTTCTGGTCTGAGGTTCAAACACATCTGCTGAAGCAGGTCACAGCTTGATTTCTGAGCTCTTTCTGAGCTGCTTTCAGAGCATTAAGTTTGCCTTGGGAGGGCAGTGGATGGTCTTCTCTCTGCATATGCGAAATAGGGAACTACACTGGTTTAAGCCTTAGCTAACATAACTCACTTCACAATCCACATACTGCTCTGCCTAGATTTCCTGTAAACTACTCAGCATCTCTTACACCCATTCCCCAGAGTTTCCCAACTTACCTCTTGAATTTGTAGATTAAAAAGACAGCCAGGCCTACAAACACCACAGACAGCAACATCAGCATGGCCGAACTGCTATGACCTGTGCTGGAATCGACAAGGGGTGCTGTAGGAGGAAAGGCAAAACATAATATTTGCAAGATGTTATTAGGGAACACGTATCTACCAGAGAGTTGAGTTCAGCTCTGTCTTTGCCACATCTGCTTTATCACTGCTGCGTGCTGCACGCTGTTTTCTGCAAGAGCAATCAGTAGGAAACAAATTGACAGTCTCATCCAGTGAAAGACAAGCTTCTTTCTCAAGACAGTACAGCCTAACTTCTCATGAAAAGGTGCAGCAAGCCATGCTTAGCTGAACGGCTGATCAACCCTGTGTTAACACTCTGAGCTGTTTCTTTTCAGGCTTTTCTAAGGACTGGAGTGGAAATGAAATTTATGAAGTATGGCTTAACGCATGTCTGTTCCCCTTTGGAGATGCTACCTCAGAGCATCAGTGAACAGTGTGACTCCCATCTTCCAAGGACATATGTCTGTCCCACACGTTACAGACATTTGGTCTTGTGAGAAGCCTCAAGGGTTTAGCTTTGTATTGGACCTTTAGGACTTTTAAATTCATTCAATTTTCATAATCTGGAGGAGCACGAAGAAATAATCATGGACCTAAGCACACACTACATTGTAACATTTTGGAGATTTGATCTTGACATCTATCCTTGACATTTTGCATGGGCTAAATAAAGTGTGTTGCCGTACCTTGTTTATGCAGCCATTCCCACAGCTCATCAGAGCAGACCATCTTAATGTCCTGAGAACTGTGCAGAGAATCAAGAGTCTGATGAGATGTCTCTAATGATGTGCAAATGATATTAAGTAGCCGTGGAGTGTTTTTGCTGAATAAATATTTGAGGTTGTTTCTTTTCTGTTCCCTATTCTTTTCCCATCACCCAGAAGACAGGGACAAAGTCCATGCAAATAGTCACTTCTGGTGCCATTGCTACATTTTCACACCTAAGAGTCTGTTCCTGCTGTATTCTGCTTCTACTGCTTTTGTAGTATCTCTCATAGGAAAAATTTGTCTCATTTCACCTAAGTCAAAATACTATGGGAATGGTCATGAAAACAATGCAGCACGTCCACTTGGGGAGGACAGTGTGAGAATAGTTGAGCACTTTAAGATAAAACCAACTTTTGCAACAGCTTGGTAGAACAAACTCAGATTCTGAATCCAGAGACTGCAGATATTTTGCAAAGTAATTAATTCCATCCTGCTCCTACTTACATCCGACTCTTATCCCCAAACAGCAGTTGGAGTGAAGGCAAAAAGACATTCCCTATAGCACAAGCTACAAGCCTTGTTTTAGCCCAGCTCTTGGCTCTTTGAGAGTCTCACATAAAAAGGTATTATCATCGGACAGGAATCCTGGTCTTTAGCAGAGACTGTCAGCAAGTCACATGCACAAGATCCCACAATTCTGACAACTGCAAGGGCAGTCATAAAAACCAAGGGCAAAATAAATCCATCATGTCCTCTGTAATCATCACTGGCTCAGAAATAGCTAAGACTTCACACTAGGCTGTCTGAAATTCTCAGCAGTAACTGAGAGCTTCACACTAGGGTGGTTTAAAGCAAAGGGGGTGATGAAGCTTAAAGTGACTATTCATTACTCTGAGGGAAAATGAAAATACATAGCATTGAAATTTAAATAAGTTCTAATTTGTAAAAGTCAATATTCAGGCACATATTCCCTCTAAGAGGCCAAGATCTTCTTTTCATGGGTACTTTGTCCTTATAAACCTTCTGGGCTAGTCATAACATTAAAAAGCCCTTTGCAATAAGGATTTGTTCCAATAGCCATGAAAGTTAGTAATAGTCCCACAGAATTCCACAGGTGTCCAATGAGGGCTTAATAGGACACCATTCACCTGATTTTCTAAAACATTTGAAAAACATCAAAGCACAAGTTAATTAAGCCACAGGGAACTCTTCAATGGTACTTTTAATACTTGGACAAACTAGTGCATGAACATGCCATTCCTGGAATCTGTTTTTAAGACTTGCTGCTTCTACCACAGCCAATGCCTCAATAATACGATCAGTCGTACAATCACAGTAGCACAAACCAAACCAAAATGTGAGTGCCCTGATGTAGACTAGTTCTCCTGGAGTTGTCTGAAGCCTCAGGAGAACCACAGCTATGCACCTGATGCTGTACTTACCTAATGTTAACTGAGTAACATACACAACAACTTCAACACCAGGCTTCAGTTCAAACTGGACCATGTTCTGGTTGAGGGCATTAAAAATTATTTCTACCACCTGATGATAAAAAAAGAAATACAGTAGTTAGAATAAAGACAAGAAAAAATAAGAGATACAGTAGTTAAGTAGTTAGAATAAAGACAGCCAAGGTCTGAACAACATTCAGGAAAGCATGTAGCCTATGGAAGGTGGCTAACATCTCTTACTGGCTTCAAGAAGAGAGGGGGGAGAGAGACTGAGAAGCATGTACATGTGCTTTAGATAGAATTGTTATTGCATGCAAGTCTCCCCACAGGATTTCTGAGACTCAGAGAGCAGGTTGTTGTATCTCTCCTGGGAAGCAAACTCAAGACAGGAAATTAGCAATACTTTTCTTTTTTGGGAGGAGGGGGAGGAAGAAGGGAAAAGAACTAAGCTATATTCACAATATCCTCTAGGTTTGATCTAATGCACTTGGAAATCCTTGACATGCTGGCTTTTTGTGGGTGGATGATGGAACTGAGATAGGTAGTCCAACCTTCATTACTAACACTTCATTACGTACACCAATTCAGGACAATCCTAGTCATGTAGCTCCTGTTTTGAAGATTAATGGAAAATTTGCCATATTTCTCCCCCACTCAGAAGAGAGGCCTTGGACTGGCATTTGCTTGTTGCTTAGAAATACATTAATGATTTGTCATTTTGTTGTCTCAGAGCACATACTTAGCAGGTCACACTGAAGCCTGATTTTGTTAATGCATGGCTTCCCTAGAGTAGTTCCAATGGTCAAGAAACCTGGAGCTTCAGGCCTTGTGTGGAGCTACTCAGAAACCTAATCTGAGATGTCTGCATTTTACTGATATGTGAAATATTGATACAACAGCTTGTTTGGAGGGAATTCTACTATGGATAGATCCTACTGACAAGGATGAAAATCCCAAGAAAATCCCTTGAAAAATCCTTCTAAACCTTAACACCACAATGCATTTCTTCTGCTCACTCACCACCATTAATTTAAATAACTAGCTTTGTTAGCTTCCTAGCACAAATGTACTGCTCTGAGGGTATTGACTTTGCTCAGTGTATGGCATAGAATTCAGGAGTTCTCTGAATTGTTTAGTTTTTGATCACAGAAGAGTTAATTTTTCAAGAACTACTTGTAGATAGGCTCACACATACAATGCACACAGTAAAAATGTTGCACACGAGAACATTATAGAATCATAGAATAGTTTGGATTGGAAGGGACCTTAAAGATCATCTAGTTCCAACCCCCCTGCCATAGGCAGGGACACCACCTGCTAGATCAGGTTGCTCAGTGCTTCATTCAGCCTGGTCTTAAAGACCTCCACAACATCTCTGGGCAACCTGTTCCATTGAGATCAGCAGCCTTTCCAGCAGTACTTCACTCCTTTGCCTTTATGGAGCTGATTTAATCACTTGGTAATTCTAGCATGAAAGCTGCAGCAGACTAGAGCTGTTGTTCCTAGCTCTTGCCGTTTCGGCATATCACTGTTGCTATTCATCACTGTAATTACCTATTTATCTAAATGGATGGATATTGTAACTTCCAAATATAGTTTGCACACACCGTTCACTGCTGCAGAAAAAAAGAGGTCTTGTTCCAGTGATATGCAAGATGAAGAGCCTGATTTATTTTTAGTAAACCTCAGTATATCATCTTGCTGCTTTGGCCTCTGTCTATTAGCATTCCTCCAGGGAGTAGAAGGAGTACATATTCAAGGTTCCTTTGGCTATAACTACTGTACTAAGGACACATAACTGATCTAAGGAGAAGCACTGCTGGTAGACTGTGACATATTTCAGTGATGTATTAGTAAAGTCTATTTTTCTTCTGAAAATCCCAGGCACATCCAATTCCATCACACTTATAAGTCATTTCCAATGCTGCACAAGTTAATAGGCCCATCTGAAAATACTATGATAGGTTTGAATGTTTCATGAATCCTTCCTTACTTGCTCAAGATCAGCCTCACTGCTTTTCCTCCTCTCTGTTGTGTTTTTTTGGGGCAGGATGAAGAGTTCAGCGGATGTAGGAAGCCCGGGAAATACAGCTACCAAGATCTGTTCATCAGGGATACCAGTCACCTAAAAGAAAAGTAAAAATGTCTTTTTGCTGTTCTATTACTTATGTTTCCATTCACTACAGGAAACTGCTCCCATTAAATTGTTTGTTTCACTGCAGGTGCCGTGGTCCCAATGAGCTATTTGTCTGCCTGTTTGGTGGGTTAGAAGGTTCTGCTGATGATTCACCTCCATTTCTTGAAGTAAATACAGGCTTGACAGCACTCATGGACCAAAGGATTTTGGTGCAAAGTCCAAACCTGAAAAGTATACAGATCTAGATTTTTCAAACCCAAATTTGTATCTAGAGTGTGGCTATAAGCTACCACTGGTAACTGTGCAAGTAACAGTGACATAAGAAGAAAAGTTCCTGGAATCACCTTGTAATATGAGGTTATGGAGATCCACATTTGCCATATATGAATGGCTTCATGTTTCCAGTGGGAGACTTAGTACTAGTTGGGCTGATGAGAAGGGCTGTGCTAGGAAGAGCCCAGTTTGCTGAACCAAGAGTCAGTTCTACACCTGACTTAAAACTTCAGCATGATCTGCCCACTGAGGCTACTGCCTTTTCTCCCGAAATTCAAGCTGTCCCTTCCTCAGCAGGTCAGGAAGTCTCCCCTCCCTCAGAAAACTCTCTGCCATATATAAGGCTAACCCTATTAGGTCTCTGGTCTCACCACACCTCAAGCTCCTTGGCCTCACTTCTGAACTGAAATGTATCCACAAACAAGCCCATTCCTTGTGGCCCATCCATTAAGCACAGGCTGTGAACAGTCACAACAGAACATTTAAGCAAGCACTTCTACATAATTTCTGTGGTTTCTTGTGACCATTCATAGTTACAACCTAGTTATTTTCTTTTTTCTGACTTTGAATACAGCAAAAGAGAACAACAGTTTAAACAAATAAATTAAATATTTTCTCAGATTGGGGAAACAATCAAGGAAACGTATAAACTGTGAATTTTGAGTGGGCAGCAGATGAGAAAAGCTGAGCAGGAATGTAGTTCCCTGTAACCAAAGTCCCTGGTTTTGATATCATAAATTATTCTGTCCCATTTCCTGCAAGAACACGAATGCTAGTTTACAAATTCTAATTAATCCCAAAGGAAGATTCAGTATCTTCCTTCCACAGAAGTTTCTGTCCTGTAATTTAAAGGTAAGTCTGTTTTCCCTCTGAATCCTCATTTTTTGCCCCAGTTGGAAAGAGAGAAGATATTTATAATGCTCACCAGTTGCTACACTTATATGGAGCTCCTGACAGGGTATCAGGAAGAGATTGAAAATATCTTCCTAATGCATCCAACATACTACAATGTCTGTCTTCTGGGATGAAATGCATCAGCTGTTCAACAACACACAGCAATACTACCCAAATGTTTGCAGCAGAAAACAGTAAGTACTACAATACAGTTTGGCAAAATAAGAATAATAATGATATTATTAAAACCTACAATTTGTAAAGTCCTCAGGGATATTAAGATCTAAAAGCACCAGAGAAACATTAATAAAAGTAATTATAATATTTCCACAAAATCCCCAATATAGTTTGCCTCTGTAAAAAGATGCAGCATATTAAGCATCTTTTTATCGATTTAAAACAAAAGCTTCATTACTGCTGTTCTTTCCCATCCTTTTAAGCTAAGTGTATATTTTAATAGTCTACTCAATATTAGTACAGGTGAGGGAATGGATGCTCACCTGTGCTAGAGCTCTTTTGATGACTTTGCCAATGTCTTGTCTCCATTCAGGGATGTCAGGGTTATGGTAGTCCAAGTTGGGAGAAAATGACAGTAGCTGAGACTGGAAATACTCTGGAACAGAAAAACAACACTTATGAGAAGATTAAGTGGTCAGTGTTGAGGGTACAGCCAAGATTGCAAAAGACAGCACAAAGACCACAGTCATCTTAAAGCAAGAAAAAGAGGAAAGGCTGAAGGAAGAAAAAGGACTGGATAACACTAAGCAGTCTTATAAAGGACTTTTTTCCCTAATGCCAACTTTGGGGTTTTCCCCAGAAGAAATGGAAGGAAGAAGAAGAGAAGTGAAAGGATGCCTTCCCTTCTTGATGCCTCTGAGCTTCATAATTTTGCCATTCAACTTCATCAGATTCTGTTTACAAGGAAGGTGACCAGTAAGTAAGGCAGCATCTGGCTGAAATTTGGAAAGTTTGTGTAATTGCATGCATTACTGTAAGCAATATTTTCTAAAGCAGGTATTATGTGTTTGCTTTCCTGGAGGGAAGCCATGAGTGGTTAATACCCTAACAAATCCGAACCCAGTGGTGCTAATGACTGGCTAATCAAGCAATGGCTATTCATGAAATGCTTTGAAATTACTTTCAAATTGACTGATTGCAGGGAGAAGGAAAAACTTCCTGCACTTCAAATACAGAACCATTTGAATCTGCAATTCCAGCTCCTCCCTCTGGTGGCACCAGAGACCAAGCCTGGAATCCTTAAGAGAAACATGCACAATAGTTTTGGGACAGCGAGAGACGCAGGTCCAGGATGGGAATCACACTCAGATATAAATTTTCAGAGGATAAGACTCTCCTTTTCTAGTTGTGGAAATGGTTTATGCCTCACTTTGAGGCACCTGATGTCCAAATGCTTCAAGTAAGTAACCATTAATAATTTGTAGGAAGGTATCAGTTTTAGATCAAGATAAACCAGCAAGAGTATAAATGAGGAAATCCACAGAAATGCAAGGATGTGCCAGCACAGCATTTAAGTTGCATCTTTTGCAAGATCTGTTCTTTCTTTTTAGATAGTGCAGTATATTTTCAAATAAAACAAGCATCAAAGAGAGTAGAAAAACACTCTCAAGTTGGGACAGCTAAACCCAGAACCTGACTTGTAAAGAATTTGATTTTCAAACCCTCAATACCACGTCCAAGCAATTTCTTTTCAAAAATTCAGGTCTGTTAATCACAATTTGACAAAAGCCTGAATCAGCCTCCTCCACTGCTAACATGAGAAAACCATCCCTTTCTGCCAAGAGTCATAATGATTTATCACAGGACACAGATTAGTATGCAAATTTAGCAGAGCACACATTTACCAAAGGTGTTACTTGTTTGTGTACTCAGACATAAACTGATCACTACATTGAGGGTCTTAGATGAGGTCATCATGCAGCATATTCCAATAGGATCAATTTATTTTTGTTATAAAGCCCAGAGCTTTAGATCTTTTAAATAAAATGGCAAAATTTCTTACAATGTATTTAAAGACAGAGAATAAGGAATGCTCTGTGATACCTTCCAGGAACAAAGACTGAGACCACCTGTGGGAACCTCTCTCAAATATACTTGATTGAGGTTTATTCCAGAAACTACTGGAACGACGCAAGTTTCCCAGAAGGAAACACTGCATTTTGCAATGCTCAAAATGATCAAGTAGAAGGTTACTTATATTTGCTAATAGTGAGTTTGGATACTACTAAATCATATTAACAAATTATTTAAACTCACTGCATTTCACAGCCAGGCAATCAATAAATAACTATTTAGCTGGTTGTTAAATATGAGCATACAGCTTTCCAGTCACCACCAGGACATTTATTTATATTTAATTACTGAAAGAAGACACACATAGTACAACTACACACTGCAACCCAAGTTGTTTGAAGCCCAGGTCGCTTAAAAATTGCTATCCAAAGAAAAGCTTGCCCTCAAATGATAAATGCCAATTACTACATAAGGAAAATGAAGACTAAGCCAGGGTGGAAATTAATATGTGGACAAATCACAGAGTCCCAGCCAGAACTGCTGAGAGAATTCTTCCGCTTTATCAAGTCTAAATAGTTCGGTGGTCTGTGTACTTTTGGGGGCCTGTGATGCACAGATATGATATAACGTACCAACAGTCATGGGAAAGTCTAGTGGACAGACTCAGCTGTACCATGGTAGATGGGCAACAACAGACTAATTTTAGCCCCTCATTTCCAGATCCTCCCAGACCTCTGATGTCACTGTATGAAGAGAAACACCAGCTATATTAGGGCCACCTTAATGATTCTTTCTGCAGCCAAGAAGCAGAGGGGAGGTAGCTCTGTTACAATTCTTTTTTGATTTGGGAGTTCTCAGTCAGGTAGAGACAGACCAATAGGCAGAGGAAACACCAGCCATTTTATGGAAGGGCTGACTTTACAAATTTGGCCAGCTGCCTCATCCAGTTTACTACTGTATTTTGTGACCATGACACATTTGAGCTTCTCTGTTTACAGTTTCTCTTCAGAGGTTCCACCAGGTACTAGGTTCAGTAGTGACTGCTAGTTCTTCACCTCCACCCCCCTGAGATTTATGGCAAAAGGCTGAGGGTACCATGCACTGCGATCTCCTTGGTTTCCTGGATGAGGGTATTGCCTGCAGCAACCTGCACTGTCACGGTGTTCATCCCCTCCACAGCAAAGGTGTAGGAGATGCTGCTTTCCAGTGTGATGAGGGGCTGCAAGAGGTAAACACAGACAACAATATCAAAATCAGGGTGAGATTAACTCAAGATCACAAGAAGCACCTAACTACTCCAGCAGGCCAAAATATCCTTCCTCCTTGTTAGAGGAAAGATGCTCTGAGCTTGCACATCCCATCTAAAGCCTTAGTGTGGTCCCACATTATCCAGTGAGAACTGTCATGTTGGCAAAGGCTTCTCTTACTTCAGTAAATGCTTCCTGAAATATTTTTTCATTGAACTAAAACTCTTTATGCTACAAATACCTCAGCAGAGCAATTGCACGATCAGTGCTCCAGAATGCTTTGTTGCACACATGTACTCAATTAGTGCTGCAGAAAGCACATAAAAGCATGCACACCCAACACAGTTGTTTTATCACCTGCATCAAACACAGGGTCCAGCTCAAACCAGTGCTGAACATAAACCAAAGATACAGATGCTTCTTCAAACAATCCATATAGTTCAGATCCAGGGCCAGCTCACACTCTTCTGAGCACAAATCCATCTATCTATACCTGAGCAACTCTGCTCAGCTCAGAGCGAGGGCACCCAACATTACTCTGTCCATGCTTTGAGCCTGAAAGCCAGTTCCAACCACGCTAACAAGGCTAAAAGCATGGCATAATGCCTTCTAACAATGCTGTCTGAATGGCCCCCAGAGTGAAGATGACCTGAATTTAGTGAGCTCAGAACCCGAGCAGACAAGGCTGACTTTATCTGTACCTTCCCAAACAAAAATGTCCTTGACAATACTATAGCTCTCTTCTTTGCACAGGAAACTCTCACGCTGATACACATCTAGATGAGAAACTTGCACCATGTTTGGGAAAAGAGATTTTGTATAGTGAAAATTGAAGGTCTAACCCAGGCAGTGCAATTGATCCGATGGTCTATAGACTGGGTTATAAAAAAGCATTAAAAGTGGAAAAAGTGACACTAACCTCCATTGCAAAAGCACACAGAGGTCTAAGAGCACAGATAAGGCCATTGTACCATTGCTACAGACCCTTCACAACACTGCCTCTTTGTTTCCAGAGAAAAACCCATAAACATTCGCCTTCCAGTTCTCACACTTCATCCCATCAGACTTCTAGCCTGCCCCTGTTACACAGCAGTAGCCATATATAGATTTTTCAGAGCCAAACTGAAATTTCTGCTGGCAAACACGTCCCTCCCTGTAGAACGTCATCTTCCTTTGGACCCCTTTATTTGTGAAATCAAAAAGCATGGGATTCACAGAGTGAACAAGGCTGCCAGCCTATGTTACCCCTGAAGGTATATATATTTATTTAACACACATCCTGGACAAGCAGAATGGGCCTGAATCAAACTGTAAGCACTCTTCCTGGATGTTACAGGTTGTAACTCTGTGCAAAGGCAGATGAGAAGACCCAATCTGGCCTTTAAAATTACAGTTCTTCCTTTTTGTGTTCTGGACATTCCATTATCATGGATGATTTAATTTCCATCATGGAGTTTTAACATTCAGCCAACTCCTTAATTTCAATTCAAGCACCAAGACCTGGAAACTAACTCTAAATTAAATCAAGTTGTTTAAGGTTCATTTGCACAAACCTATTAGACAGCTGGACACATTTATTAAACTGGACCTGTGCTAATCCAAGCAAATTGGCCTTTAGCCACGCTGCAAAAATCAGCACAGTAGAAACTCAGTACAAGGGTTCCAGCAGGATGGGGAGGGCAGCAGAAATGCCTCAGCAGGATCATTTGACCCTAAGACAACATTCTCCTGTGCAGCAGCACAGTGAGTGCCCAAGTGATACTCTACTGTGACACAAGACTGGGATGCTGCCTGGGATGCTATGGGCTGAAGAGAAAAAAACACTGCAATCCCTCAGCAGAATGGAACAAGAATGTACCACCAAAACAAAACCAGTCACCATGCAAAACATTACACACTTCACCCTTTCATTTACACATAAATCAGAGTCTCCATCTTCCATCTGTGCTTAAAGAAGTTTGTCAATGAGATACCTCCTAATCCTGGGCACAGAGAAGGATCTGACATGTACATTGAACACCCCAGAAGGAATTTTGAAGTGATGAAGTCTTTTACCCTGAAAAAAAAAACTTGTGGCTGCTGCTCTTAGGTCTTCATCATTTATATCCTGTTATACCACTTGACAACACAGCAACATATACAATCACCCTAAAGTACCACAGGAATCAGCTACTCCACATATGCTAAGTCCAAAGCTCCCCAAACACATCCATATCTGCCTTTACTCTATTGTCTATGGGTCTCAAATTTAAGTTAGAAAATAAAGACAACAGATCATATTTACAACCTAGATGCAAACAGTGTAAGTGTTATATGGAAATCTTCAGCTAAGTCCTCTGCTTTGATCTGTCTTTCCTAGATCACTCCCTATTTCCAAAAAATATTTTTAAGGCCCTATTCACAGCCAACTTCTATATTAAGGACTAAAATAACATCAGGAAAACTCTCACACCTGGGTACACTGCAGGGCTCAAGCAGTTACCAGTACCTAAATTGCCTCAGATGCACTTTAATGGCTGTCCATGTGTGACCACTGATCCAAAATTATCTGAACTGTTATGTGATTTTGCGTCCCTCACAGTGCAGTATAAACTATGTGGAATTACCTGGTACTTGTCATGGACTAGATGTGAGTATGTGGGTGTTTGCCTTAGCTTGGGTAGGACACAACTTGCCAAGTTAAAGTCAGTAGGTTTTGTTCCTGAGCTCTTCTGGCATCTTGATTATGCTTCCAAAAAAAATAGGCAAGTTCTTACAGTAAGCTTTTTAAATTGATGTAAAATCCCAGTAGATATAGCATTTACTTTTTTTTATTTTCTCTTCTGTTACTGTAAGTAGCTGTGGTGAGAAGCTAAAATGCAAGCAGCTTTGTCAAAAAGAAAACAGAATACTTGTGTGCCTGCTATTTTCTATCTCAAGCACCATATTTCATATAAAATTCCAATTTCCTTTCCGTGATCTCAACCTGGTGCACACCTTCCACTGCAGCTCAACAATATAGACAATGATGTGACCTAAACAGCTTTTGTAAACAAAGCAGACACTACATTGCAAAATTATGACCATAACAATGGAGGATAGTGCATGTGTGTCAGTTGTCACATTCCTAAAGCCCTCAATAAAAACTGTACCTACACAGAAGTCCTGCTCTCTCCAGCTGAAAGCAGGACTGCAATTTGTATTTCTTTTGCTTTAATTATTGATTAAAAAACTCTCTATCATAATTCTTTGCCAATTATTTGAAAATTCGCTACAAAGAAGTCTCATCTCCCTCTCTAATATACCCAAAAATAGCCATGAATGCACACAAACAATTGATGAGGGTCCATCTTGAAATTCTAGACACAGCTGTTATTTGAACACCAAGAGTTTTAAAGTATTGTGTTTGAATTAAGCATTATATGTTGCAGACTGGTATATAATGGAAACCTCCATGGTTATTTGAACACGAGCATCTTCTGAACAGTGTGCTAAAAGCCAATATTATCCCATGTACACTGGTATACAATTGAGTTATGCTACAAGTGAATGCTGGTAGTAACAGTGGGTCTTTGGAGCTCAGTAGTGCTGGTAACAACCAGCTGCAAAAAAAGTAATGATTTGTAAGGAAAATGGGAGAAAGCAAACCACCAGAGGTTGAAGTTCAGATAATGAAAATTCCATTTAGATAAAGGAAGAACTACAACACAAAACAAGCAAAACCAAGAGGCTTTTATTAGGGCTGAGAGAGTTCCCACCCTGATGCAACAAGCTGAGGAAGTAGAAGTAAGCCCAAGTACCTTGGTATTGTTACCAAACCACCAGAAGTAGGTGAGTGTACCCGCCTGGCTGGGCCAAACCACTGCAGTAATGTTGACATCCTTATTTCTGATGGCGACAAAGGGGACACTAAGATGGACATGCTCCACTGGACCTGTGGGAAGAGAGAGTTCATTATGAGAGGCTTTGAGTGAAATCCTCCCTGCACAGTTGTGAACAGCAAGGATCTTCCCTTCAAATAAATCAAATACCTTATGTCAACTGTGAGACTATTATAGCAATACAAGAGAATTTCAGCAGTTAATAAGCAATAGAAAAAGACACCAGATTAATAAATGTAAAATCATACATTTCTTTTCATCAGTCCTAATTCTAGGAGAGCTACCACTGTGCTAATTTCAGACTAGGGTCAGCACTGTGTTTAGAACTTTAAAAATCTAGTTTGAAGGAGAGCAATTAACTGTCTTCTTAAGGACAGGACAAGCTGCTACTAAAAGCTTGAGGACTAGGACACAAGACAGAATGAAGGTGTTGAAAATGTATATCCTGAGCTACTAAGATTTGTGGGAAAATAATTTTAGATCTGATTATATATGAGGCATTTATGTCTTGATTAAAAATCCTCATGATTATGGAAATCCTTTGTGTCTTTTGACTTTGGCCTGACCTTGAAGAGTGTTTGGGGAGTCAGTTACCACTAGCAAAAAGACAGGAACTATTTGAAAAAAGACTGGATTGGCATATCAAAGCACTTAACTGTCAGAAGAATTTGTTTCTATAAGATTTAATAAATGACAAAATAGCAGCACTAAGTTGGGTGTAATAAATGCAAATGTCCAGAATGAGTCCAGTATATGAAGTCCTGAATTAAGAACTCAGATCCTATCCAGAAAAAAAACCAATATGTGTAAAAAATACTAAAGTTTTGTTTGATAGTTTGTCTAAAGCTTTTATTGTCTCCATTGTTTTTACTGGTGCCATATTTCAGCTGGTAACTGCTGCACATTAAACAGAGTCTTTCTGGATGGTATCTTTTAACACACAGCAAGCTGATAGACTACCACTGTGAGAAGAAAAGGATGAAATAAGAAAGAAGCAAAATTTCTTTTTTTATCAGACATCCATTCCAGATAGTGGGAAATTTGCTGATTTTCACAGAGATGATCTTCTTGTGTTACCTCTCAGCTTTTCAAGCATGAAATGGGATCATTAATCACTTCTCCACCTACTTGGATTCTGAGAGGATTTCTGAGAGTAAGATGTTGCTCTTTTACCACTGTAACATACCCCCCTGAGCACAATGGAACACTGTTCTTGCTTTTGGCTCCTTAAAATGTGTTCCTTTTTTACCCCCCCTTTTTCCCAGGGGATTGCTACTTGAACTCTACCCGTAGTAAGTACTCTGGGTTTCCAAGAATAGGTTCTTGGGATATAGGAATATGTTCTTCTGATATAGCTTCACCCTATATTGTGACAGTACACATAAGAGGAAAAACAGTAATATCTTCACTACTTTTGAATTAAGAGATGAGCAGCTGGATAGCAGATTCCAGAAAGGTGAATAGTTGACAGACCCCTGATAAAGCTGCAGGGTAGAGAATTGCTGTTGCTTGAGGCCAAAGAGTTTTTTTCTCCTTTTTTTTTTTTTAACAATGCATTTCATCACTAGACAGATCATATAATAAGGGTGATTTATATACCATGCATTTTTGTCTGTACATTTGAGCTCCAAGGTCAAACCTCCTATATTGACTAGTACAACCAAATAAATTAGAATCCTACTACTGAGGTATCATCTTATTTCAGTGTTAACAGGAACATAAATGTTTGAAAAATATTCCCCTAGAGATGATGATAATAAATTGGCTGGTTAAGAAAGCTATAAAAATGAAAGGAGAGATCTGAGAGGCTGAAGAAGAAGAGGGTAGAATCACAGAACCAGGCCAAGCAAATGCCCCTTGCTGCATTTTGCTCCGAAATTTGCAATATGAAAAAGCAGTTTCTATGAGAAAAATCAGATAATCCATAGAAAGCTGGTTGTTATTACCACTTTTGTTACCACTTTTGTCAGGTAATGGCCCAAGGTGAAAGAAAAAGAAGAGTTAATGCTCTAATAACAGGTTGTTAAATGCAGCCATGATTGACTTTGAGGGAATTATGACCATAATAAAAGTTTCAAGGAACATTTATTCCTTCGCACAGGGAGCTTGAAATTAAAAAATAAGGAAAAAGATCTTGAGCTTTGGAAATTTCTGACTTGTTTGCTTCTAGCAGAAAAGCTGAATGTAAAGACAGGCAGGTTAGAATACACTCTGAGAAGCTGAGGGGGAAGACAAGACATGGTTGTGAACACCTGCAGAGGCAAAACTGATGAGGTGCACAGACAAAGCTTTCTTCCTGGGAGATCTAGTAGTCTTAGAACAGGACAAAGACTTGGGATCACCCAGCATTCCCACATCCTCTGTTCTCTCCTGTGGCTCTGAGAAAGCCAGCTAGGGTCTTTATATTTTTGTCTGCTTGTGTGCCAAGTGGAGAGATATTGCACTGATCTACCAAACAGGAGGGATAAGTCAGGAATGTATGTCAAACATGAAATACAAAAAGCAGCACATTAACCCCCAGTACATTCATGTCCTAGGGATTATGCTTAGCATAATGCTTTTCTTCTCTTCAATAAGCACAGTAAATTCCCAAATCCTGAATAACTGACACAGAAGTCACTATATTAATCTAAAACTCTGGGTATTAGAAATGTATTGAAAACACAAATTTGGGTTTTGTTTCATATGCTGCTTGGTCTCTGACCCTTTTAAAAAGCCTGAAAATGTTTTCCAATTTTCTCTGTCTCTATGAGGACTGCAAATACATTTGCGATAAAAGAAACTTTCCTTCATCTTCATTCAGTAAGGCTTAACAAGAAAAAAGACTGCCTAAAAGCCCAAGGTCTTTGGAAGAGTGTGAGCTGCTTATGATGGTAGGTTTGCATGTTTTCTTAGGTCCCAAACTGAAGTTGCAGGGATTTCCAGTGAAGACAGATTTTCACACTAGGAATCTGGCAGCTGGAGTTACTTACAGACCACATGCAGGAAGAGGACAGCAGTGTCAGAGCCCAGGCTGTTCTCTGCATATGCCGTCACCTGAAAGATTCCAGCACTCTTATACACGTGTCGGATGCCATCCTCAACAGGGCTGAAATTAGCATAGGATACTGCAATGCCATCTCCAAAATCGAGCTGAATGTTTGTCCTTTGGAGATCACCCTGCAACAGAGAAGGCTGGATTAGGAAACCAAGCTGATAAGAATGATTTGTATTACTCATCATCTCACTTCTCAGTTCTATTTCATTTGCACAGACAGGAACTTGTAAATCTTAGCTTTGTTCTGTCACTTTTCCAGGTGGACAGACTCAAATCAACACCAGGTAACTACATACAAGCAATGCTTAGAATGACTGAATATTTTCACCTGTGAAGAGATGTTATTCTCTCGGTTTTAGAGATTTTGCAGGGCAGAGTGCCAAACATGTATATATCAAGGGGACCGCATTCAAATAATTTAATTCAGTGCATGGGGGCTTTGTGTCACTCAAGCCTTTCACTGAATGCATGGTATCCAATAAGTACCTCCATCAGAGGCAGTGAAACGGAAGGCACACAGTGAGATGGCAGGCTAGATGCTAATTGTAGAGCAATTACCATGTGCATGTGGGAGCATTGGAAATACTCTTGGAACAGGCCAGTGGTTGAAGTAGCTTGCTAATACCTTCTGAAGAAGCAGAACCTAGCTACTGAGATGCTGTAAATATACCCTAATCTACTTTTCTGGGCTTCCTGTATAGTCAAGGAAAGAGAGTGAAAGACAGCAAGAGACCAACATGCCCCATCCTAAGATAACTGAGACAAGTAACATGAATCATCTTCTGCAAATATCCATTCCTGTACTCTGAAGATAGGGAGCTTTGATGACTAGTTTCAGGCAGACATGTAACTTCAGAATGGCTGAATTTATACAGGCTGACTGCCATGCCGAAGACTGATGGGTTTTGTCAGTCAACACAGAGATAGGGCCTGGATACACAGGAGAATGAAACAGATGATGAGAAAATCCCTTCTAGGATTACTATCAATGAGAGCTATTAAATGAGGAAGGGAACAACAGACAAGAAATTCCAACACTGCAGATATATTATAGAGGCAGCAGCTGCAGTGTTTTAATTTAAATCACGCTTTAAACCACCATTGTTGAACCACAGAAGCATCTGTTATTTCAGTTTCTTGGAGCCTTACTTTACACTTGTCCCCAGCTAACTAAAATAACACTGAACATGGCTAATTCAAACAGAGCTAAAGCCCACTGCAGTGATTTCACTAAACTGAAATAAAACTACACCTCAGTTTAAATCTCTGGAACTTTCTGCATGTATATAAGATCTGTTGGCACAAGTTATTTCCTTCCATGAAAGGACCTTGCTGTATTCGCTGTGGGTGAAGAAGATATCATTGCCTTCTGAAAATGTTCTTAGTCCAGAACTGAAACTAATCTCCAATATATTGAAGTAAAAAAAAAAAAAGAAAAAAATAATAATGCTTGCTCCTAAATGTAACTGGGTTGGCGGGTTTTGTTTGGTTGGGTATTTTAAATAGAAACTTCAGAAATATTTCTTGTCCCTTTCATAAATACCAATACAGCTGTAAATGCACAAGNAAAAAAAAAAAAGAAAAAAATAATAATGGTTGCTCCTAAATGTAACTGGGTTGGCGGGTTTTGTTTGGTTGGGTATTTTAAATAGAAACTTCAGAAATATTTCTTGTCCCTTCATAAATACCAATACAGCTGTAAATGCACAAGGTCAGGAGCAAAGCTAACGCACAATTCCAGAACCAAGTGATACAAAGGCAGGAAACAACCATGTAAATCTCAGCAAGTTCTGATGCACTTCCAATCCCTGCACAGCCAGCACAAATTCTGCAGAGTCCTACACCCAGTGGGCTCAGTGAAAAAGGACCATCGAACTCACAAATCTCACCAGAGCCTCTAGGCTTTGTATTGCACAAAACAAATCATGACTTCTTAGCAAAACTGTGTAGAATAGACAAAGAAGTAAGACTGCCTGGGACACCTGCCACCCCTGTGACAGTTTTAGATCTGACAGAAGCAGCTTTCCTCTGAGCAGTAGTTTTCAAGTTTACCTATGAGCAACACAACATGTCTTGCAGTCTGAATTTTAAGAACCTCAAATCCATAGGTGATTTTTCCTATTGTCCAAAAAATTTTCATATGTAGCACAGAACCCACTTTGGATCATGACATCTTACCATCCCAGGACAGTAAGGAGAAAGGCAGAATATCTGCTGTACCATGGAAAAAGAGGCTCTTAAATCAGGATTAAATATCTCACAGCTCACATTATAACTCAATCAACAGCTGAGATCACAATTGCACAACAAATGGTCCTGCAGAGACACAAATACCCACAAAAGGCAAGGGGTACCTGTTCTTGCCTCCCACTGACTCTAAACTCACAGGAGTTGCTGTCTTACTGGCAGTTGCCATGAGCCTGTCAAAGTGATAACTGCAGTACTGACAAAGGAAGGACGCTGTTTTCCACTTGCTACTGGTCCTAGTCCTCAAGATATCTTTTGGATGGAAACCTAGGAGCTAGAAGCAGAGACAAAGGGCCAGACTAAAGCAGGTCTTCTGTGTAGATGATCAGGACCACAGCATGCATCTTACACTTTATCTTCCTCATTGACTATGCCTGTATTAACATACCAGTGTGTAGGGAGTATATTTTCAGATGTGAATTTGCCTTGAGTGTATACTTGGGAGTCTTCAGGTATACACTCATATTTTAAGGATTATTATATGTAGTTCTTGAAACAGACATATTTGGTTAAATAACTTTCTCCTTCTTTGCTCCATCATGTCCATGCCACAGGAGCCAGGGGAGTCTTGTCAATTGACTTGACTATGGCACAATTTTTCTCCTTTGTCTTACTAGGGCATTAAATATAAAACAAAGAAAAAACATAGAGAGCTAGAGTGGCAGTGATACTAAAATCTGTCTCTAATACTGAGTACCAATAACATCCTCCTGAAAGAGAGTTTTTTTAAATCACGCTAAAAAATTCTCTAGCAGAGCAAAATTAGACTCTTGGGATATTGAGCTATTTGATAGAAAGATTCCCACAGCTTGTTAAACCCTTCAAACCCATTTCTCAAGGGAATGTACTAAGACTGCAAGTTCATCTCATACCAACGACACTGAATAGAGGATAGAAATTTGATCTGGGCAGGATTCATTACAGGTGACCTCAGCCTGAAATCTCTTACAGCCATCATGGCAGCTCTGCTCTCACACCTTATAATTCTTTTCTATTCCCTCTTTGCTTCTCCAGCATGATTCAATCTGAAATTATAAGGTTTGAAGTAAAGAAGCAGGATTAGACTTTTCATGACTAAACAGTTGCAGATGGCTCTTTCTATCAAATTCTGAAAGCTAGGTCTTCAATGTAAAGCCTGTCCATCACAGTAAACATGTTTTCTTTCTGCTTTTCATACCTCTGCATACAGTATATAAATACTAACACAAGTGTGCTAGCCCCATATGTGATGTCAGATATTCTGAAGTTTCTGTATATAAATTAAAATAGAAATGAAGTGGAAGCATTTCAAATGAAAAAAAAAAAAAATACCACTGCTCTCATATGTTCAAAAGGCTCATTTTATTGCTTAAATCCTGTAAACTATCAAAAGAGAAGGACCTAAGGGTTGCCAAAAAGATTGAAGCTCTGAATCTCTGAAATTGATGAGCAGGAGAAGGATAGCAGGGTGGGTAGAAAGGAGCATTGGTGTAGAACATCCCTTCAAAGTCATCTCCCCATCAAAACTAACCTGGGAGGGTTTTGTGTGTGGAAGCTACTCTAGCAAAGTGACAAAATTTGTAGAGCTGGAACAGTGGGTAAAATTTTTGCCCCCTGAAGTTAAGAGCCAAAATCCCACTGAAATTTCATCCAACATATGCTTATGGTGGAAGGGAAGAGATTTTGATTCTTCTAATAAAGCTTTCAAATTTTTTCCATAAAAATATGATATGGATGTGGCTCTTTCCTTCTATAAATGCAATTTTAAGAAGTTTAGCAAACGTTTAAGAGTTGTGCAGATTTCCAATACTTGCTCAGGCTTGTTTTTTGCATATTCACTTCTTACCTTCTCAGGTCACTCACAATTACAACCCTGTTACATAGCCTTGCCATCACCTGGTAATTACTGAAAGAGACAAAATGTGAGATGGCAGAAACAGAAGTCAAGGTAACTGGAGCTGCCACATAAACAACTATTTATGCCTGAGGGGACTTCCTGTACCCTTCAAAGGGCAGCTGAGGATGCATGGAAATGACTGGGTGCAAAATCAGATTCATACACCTAGTCAAGAACTCAGTTCCATACAATAGCAATTTGACAGTTCATTATTTCTTTGTGGTCAAAATCCAACTTGGAATTAAAACAAAAAAAAATGGTTCAAAAAAAGTTTTTGTCTCCTCATCTTTCCTTGCAGTTCAAATCACAGTCCAGCCCCATATTTGTAAAATCACAGCAAAATCATCAGTCATGCTGCATTTCTTAGTCCATTGTCATTGCCCTGTACTTATAAATAATTAGCACTGAAATTTTTAGGTTCTCAGAAATTTAGTTTTCAATAAACTGTTGGCCAGTATAAAGGTCAGTCACATTGAGAATGCATACTAGAAGGCAGAAAGGAACTGATGGCTGACCACAAAGTTGATCACAGTTAGTCTGAAACAGTAGGAAACATGTACAGAGACTACACAGATGTATCCCTACGAGGACTTGTCAAACTGCTGTTTGGCTCAGAAAGTGATTGTAGGAAGAGGTGGCAAAACAACCCACCAGAAGACAGACTGACAAAAGAAGGTGAAGTGAAGTGGGAATGAATCTGTACAACAGCATAGTCTGAATAATTAAGACTTTTACAGAATTTATTTCTTCCAACTAATAAGGGATACTTTGATGACAACTAATTTGCCTCAGGTACACACTGGAAGAACAGAATGCTTTTCTCCAAAATCTCAGTGGTTTTACTTGTAGAATATCTACTCTTTTAAGAAAAAAAACTCATCACACAGCTCTGTGGAATAAGCAGTTGACCTACAAAGATATGTTCTTGAAAATCCTATTGCCTTAGAAAAAAACTGTTTCAATGAAATGTTTTTCTAACTATCCTTATTTTTCATCAAAGGACATAGAGTGTATGCACTCATATTTATTCAGCTGCCTCTTCAATCTTAAAAGAATTGCAAAGACTCCACTCTGCAGCTACCTTGACTGCTGCCTTATTCCCCATCTGTTTATCATTCTTTGTACGAAGCAGTTCTGCTTGACTTCCTTAATAAATTACTACTAGATTCCTAATTTTTAGATTATGTCTGTTCTTTTCTGAACTCCCACTCACAGTGTCTATACAAATCGCCTTACTGTGTCAAGTCTGCAGAATATAAAAGAATCACCCAGGTAGACAAGAAATCCCTTTTGTATAAAAGCAAAGCATGCATGAACCTCTGTGGAAGTATGTAAAAAGGCCCTGTCAGATTAGTGTGGTCCCAATGAAACATTTAGGTACTGTGTAAGAATTTAAATAAATAGAAGTGTGCATGTTTAAAAAATACTAATAAGGTATCACAAGAAAAAATACGTATGCTCAGACTTACAACAGCTTCTTGAGATCTTGGAGATCTTAATTGCTGGTGGAGGCTACTCTGGGGGCTCAGCAGGGAAGGGACACTAAATCTGCAATGTTTCTAATACATTTTCTTTAGATATATGATAATGCTTGTTGGCAGTGGCAGGATACTTAGGAAACAGTCTGTCCTGATTTCATTATTCTTATGCTTATGACCACAACATGACTGGCTTCCAGGCACCTCCAGGTGCTAACCCAAAATTAAGTACCCAGGACAGAATAAATGACAAAATATACTTGTGGTTCTCCAGCACCACCTTACTCCCTGGCTGCCCCTCCTGAGACACCCAGAGATGTTACAAGTGAAGTAGTTATGAATCTTGGTCCTCAATGACACCTTCCACAGGCAGTCAAAAGCCAGAAATGGTTGGAGCTGCTGAAACATGGCAGGGTTTTTTTTCTGGTGCAAATACCAAATCAAATCACAGACTAGAAGAGGCCTAAGTTCATTTGAAAACCACTCCTATTAGCCTGAATGCTTCACAAGTGCCTTTCTTAGCTCTGGTGAACCACACCTTGGTGAGACGTGCTGCACCACCCTTTTGCCAGACTCAGGGAGATGCCTCAATATTTTGATGCTTCAGACACTAGCGCAGCCTGGTATCATGCTACTGCTGTCTATGCAGGGAAACATACATTATAAATAAAACAAACATGGGCTGGGGAACTCAGAGGCAGTTTGAAGAGGATAAGTCCCTTACTGCTCTGTCTCAAAATGTTCTCCATTGCTCTTAACCCTGGCCAGCAAAGCTTCAACTAAAGCTTTTCATCCCAGCAACAGAGTTATTAAGCACAGAGACACCATTTCTGCCTCACAAACTCCATAAACTGCAGTTCATTGGAGGGAAACATAAGCTAGTGGGGAAATATATTTTTGATATATTTTTGATCATATCTATCTTTCTTCAGCATCACCAGTAGACAAGACAACTAGTCAAATAATCCTTTGGCTTGACCCAGTATGATTGGTTTGTATATTTGAGTTTTTCATTAGTTCTTCTAAATCTTAGGAGCCCTCATCATTTCATGATCCCACCTGATGGCTATTTTTCTCCCATCAGCCTGACAGATGAAGGAAAAGAGTGCCAGTCCTGCCATGCACTGAAGGGTTTGCTGAGCCCACTAACAAACCTCTTCCATAAGGATGATGAAGGTGGCATTGCGTCCCTGCTCTGTGACCAACTTTCCATCAGTAGTGAGGATGTGCAACCCCCGGGGTGCTTTTCCAGGGCATTTTTCCATCTTGGCCATGTACCTCTCTCTCAAGCCATCTGTGCAGTTGTTAGATACAATCCTTCGATACCTGAAAAGAAACAAAAGGAAATTGGGCTCAGGTGGTGAGCAGGAAAGTTTCTTTGTTTTGTTTTAGCTTTGTTTCTCTGTATTAATGACTGTGTTTTTTAAAGGCTAACTACTTGCATGATTCCCTTGCTGAAAGAAGGAATCAAAGAAATCTAAGGCTTATTAAATTGAAGAAAGACAAAAAAACCACAATGCAACCTTCTCCAGAGATTCTCAGCAGCATCAGTGAGAACGGACACACATTGTGGAAGTGAATTATTCTGCAGTGCTAAAAGGCAGAGAACTCTCCCAACTCCCCATGCCTGCAGGATTGATTTTTGATACCTGGCTTTTTAACTACACTTTTTATTACATTTTGTCTGCCTTTGCTCTGCTAAAAGGTGCTTGGAACAATATGCTAAAATCTTTGTCCAGTCCATTGAAAAATGATGCAAGAAGAGGGGCTTTTCTCTTGGCTCTTCCTAGAAGAGGCAAGAGACTTAGCTATTCCCAGTGCTGTTGAGGGGGAATAACCCTTTCTAGTAACTTCACAGTAAAAAATTTTTCTCTGTCATGAAGGCTCTAAGTGGTCATACTGACCAGGGCTTCTGTAATTACATATTTATAGCAAACTTTCAGCTGAAAGAAGGTCTCTAAAGTTCAGCGAGTCCATCCTCCCAACAGCCTTTATTCAGCCACCCACATCAACCAGTCACAAACATCCCTGTCACAACAACTGAGAACACAGGACCTGTGACACAGAAGTAGCCCTGCAAGGTCTTCAGGGACTTCACTGCCTGAGAAAGGACAAGGCATCTTTGCACCAGCCCAGTGCAACCAGAGTTTCACTCAGGGTATCCCCTGCATGACAGAATAGCATTTGCAAAGTGGTACTACTATAATAAAACAACAACACTTGCCATCTGTTCTGGGTAAAATCAA
This sequence comes from Turnix velox, assembly GCA_013400935.1. Taxonomy (NCBI): domain Eukaryota; kingdom Metazoa; phylum Chordata; class Aves; order Charadriiformes; family Turnicidae; genus Turnix; species Turnix velox. Next base: position 133,058 of record VZTY01027167.1, on the reverse strand, counting down.
GATAAAACAGCACATGAAGTTTGTCTGAAATATCAAGGCGTTGCATATACAAAGTGAAAATGGCAGGGGAAAAAAAGTGTAAAAAATTGCAGCTGTAAGATAAGAAGAGGTTCAATGAAAAACGATGTGAAATACCTTGAACCTGTCCTTTTAAATGTTCAGCTGTCTCTCAGATAGACCTTCTTGATTCGTGTTTTAATTCTGCAGCAAAGGGGAGCTCCAAGTCTAGGCTCCAGAGATCATACATCACTTGATAGCAATACAATATCTACATGTCACTTATGTCAATGTGCTTCTCCCTGCCTCTGAGGAATGAGGCAATGTTCCATACAGATGCTGCTGCAAACATTACCTCATGAATAAGACTGGAGAAGAGCCAGGCAGGATGCAAAGAAAAAAGAACTATTCAGGTTCTCTTGTCTACTTCAAGTTCACTAAAACCAGAGATATTGCAAGGTTCACTTACCCAGTGCTGTTCAAGTAGCTCTGACCAATGCTGCAATCCTTGGACAGGGAAGATGGGCTGAACCAAAAGGCTGGGACACATTGGTTGTTGCTGTGCCTCTCATACCCATAGTCACTACAGAGACAAGTCATGAGAACATCTCAGCATCTGCTTAGTAGATATAGCTCAGAGTTTTAGGTGATGGGTTTAGGTCTGTTACCCAAAGCACGTGTGTGTGTGTTGGTGTTTCTCTGCTGAATGGCACAACATCATGGATTAGGCACATCTAGGGTCAAAGTGCTTGATTAGTTTAAGAGGCAGGAATATAGTTCACAGAAGGTAAGTGATATATGACTACTATCAATCTTGCAGAGTACTGTGGTACTTGTTTTATTTGGTAGCAAATCATGGACTAAGATTCATAAAGGTAATTGTATTGTTAATATATTTTCTTATTAATCTGTGATAATTTCACTTGTTGTTTCTTTTGGCTTGCTTGCTTTTTACATTTTTTGCTTATAGAATAAACCAGTATAATTCCAAAATCTAATGCCACTTTTCCCAATAAAGCAGTTAATACATAATATTAGGAGCATTTCCTGAACAACATATTTTAATGGCTTCCCTGCACTGTGACTGAGCTATGATTAGCTGGAAATTAAAACCATAGCTGATGCTTTTCCAGAACAAAACTAGAACGACACAGACATCTTGGTAGGATTACATGATATTGTGTCACATGGGGAAGGTAATCCAGGGTGTTGATGCTTCTTTAGACCACCAAAGATGGGAAGTGCACACATCCACATCCATGGGTTCTTTTTACAGCTGCTTTTGCATGCCAATACAATGATGAAGCAATAGGATTAATCTGAAGATTTCCATAAGTTTTAATAGGATCTGGATCAGGTTTCTCTGCATAGCCTTTATTGGCAGCTGGATTCAAGGGGCAAATAAAAAAGAGATTTTGAACTTTTGCCTGAAGCTAGTTAACAAATGCCAAAATACTAAATCTCAGTGGAAATACAGACAATATAGAAGTCACTGCCTCAAAAGATCTCTGTGCCCTTTAGGACATTCAGTTTTATCCTTACCCTACTAAGAGTCAGAACTGCCAACAGAAAGTCTCTAGGAAGAGCTTTGGTGAGAAAATTGTGCTATGTCCCCAGTGACTCAGGCTGCTACTGTTCCTTTTTTTGGAAGGCAAAATTCTGCAAGCTTCTTTAAAAGGTTTGGAGATTCCCTAATGCTCTTTCTCTCAACATTCAATTTAGTCATTCTCAATGGGTCTGACCTGCACAGACAAAAATGCCTGGCAGTGACTTGGTAATTAAAAATATTCAGGAGGAGGTGTACTTTGCCCCAAAGAAGAAAAGAGATGCATAAATATTTAATAAAATTAAAGACAACATTGCTGAATGCCCTCAAGGTTCTGTGCTTGTTCATTAACTTCTGGAAAATGTATATTAAAACCTCACATGCTGCCCACCTTCCTTCTCATAAGCCCTAGGGTTTGCATAAGTTAAAGAAATAATCAAGTCCAGCTGCTATGCTGTCTCTCTTGGGAAAGCTATCTTGACAGAGTAAATAAAGAAGCAGGAGGAGGGAAAAGAAAGATCAGTGAGCATTTTAATAACAGTTCTGAATTCTTTCTGCCATTCTCTCTGTCAGAAAGAGGCCAGGGTTTGCATACAGAAATGTCTGCAAGGGTTAGAAGGAGTCACCTCTGATCTTAACTCATGAGGATTTGATGAACTGGGGCCCTGAATAATGCTTTATGCACCTGAAATTCAGAACAGCCTCATGTCTAACAGGAGGAAACAGATAGCACTTCAACAGAGGCAGACAGGGGCAAGGGTCCTCAACCAAATGGAGGAGGCATTTCATGCTGCAGAGCTCCAGCAGCACAAGTCCTGCCTGCACAGCTCCTGAAAGCAGGTGTCATCACACCTACTAGCACAGGATGCTCTCTGACCATATCCAGTCTCCAAAACTACTTACTAGGGAAGCAGAGAGCCTGTTTGTTGGGACCTGCTGGTCAGTGTGCTCAAACAACCCCAGCCACTGACCCTCGTCCTTTCCCCGACTCTCCAAAGGAACTTAGTTCACACACAAGAGGCAGGACAATCCATGCTTCCAAGAACAACTAGCAGATTTGAACCCAGCCAGAAATATATTTCCTTTTAAAAGCACCAAGTGAAAGAGCAGGTGCTGTCCTTCCAACCAAAGATGTGGAGATGTGCAACTGTGTGAGGTCTATGCATAGAGCCTTCTTCCAGTCAGTGGGGAGAAGAAATTACTTTCCTCAGCACCTCCCCTTCTCATGTTAAGAACCAAAAGGCAGCAGATGAATCACATTCCAAAATAACTCGTATCTTGCCACTGACTAAATAATTGTTGCATCTTTTAGAAGTCACAAGTCAGAGCAGATGAGCCCCCCTTCCTCTTTGAAAACCACTCAGAAGATAATCAAGCTTGAAGCCCCATTTCCAGCACTGCTAATACTTTCTTCTAATTGCCTCCATCCATTCTTCCAGTTGGCCCTACAAACAAGCAGCAAAACTCATGCTTAAATTGAAGGTGATTCTCCTGATTCTCCATCATCAGCTATAATGATTCTGCAACTGGAAGTCAGTTAACAGCTCTGTTGGCAGCACTGAGTCTGAAACAAAAGCCAGCTTGCTTGCATCTCCTCTGCAGGGCTGACAAGGTTAACGGCAATACTCACTCATGTTAGTGAGAAAGTTAAGCAAAAATGATATTGAACACATGCAAGGAACACGACAACTGATTGAAAAGATGTATTGTGATGCAGACCCTTCTGAAGGCAGAACAGCACTTAAGGCCAATTTAGCTACCACAATTTTCCACTCACAACTCAGAAAAGACAAGCTTCACTTGAAAATAAAAAGCTGGTGAGGCAAAAGGCTCAAAAAGAGAAGCAAAAAAAGAGCAAATTCATAAGCATCTCTGGAGACTGGTGCTTGGTTTAGCTCAGAGGCATATACCAATGCCAAGGGCAGATACTGCAGGGGAAGATAGCCTGTTCATCTTGGAAGTTCCCATGACAAGAAGGAAGAGAAAATATCTCCTGAGTCAAGCTAAGGAGTCTCAGATGTAATTTTGGTATTAGGAACAAATTAAACATCCATCCAGATAAGATGAAGATCTCTGCTCTATATCCCTGCACCTCTCTTAGGGCCAAACTACTCTGATACTCAATCAAATGCTTTAGTCTATATTCTTTATTAATTTTTACTGCATTTCAGTGTGTCTGTGTTCTCAAAAGAGCTGAGAGTCACAGCTAGTCTAAGTCCAACCAAGCATGCAGATCTTGTGCCTCTCATTTCTTCAGGAGTGATTCAAAGTTCGGCGAAGTTTTCAGGAATCCCACCAAAGCCAAATCAGACACTCAACATAATAACCTACTGTATGTTTTCTCAGTTGACCTACTTGCAAGGTATTTTGAACTTGTCACAGCTGTTGACAGTCTTAAAGCTTGGAAGTATCACCTATTTCAGGTTCCCTGTGGGAGTTAATTTTGTAGAGATCCTGGCTGGTATGTAGTCTCCCATATCTTATCTCTCATTGCTAAAGTAATATCAAACAGTGGTCCACTTTTTTCCTGTTTTATTTTGAAACTGCTTCCAAAATGACACTAAAGTGGTTTGGAAATTATGGTGCCATATTTATGCAAAACAAGTAGCTATATCAGACAAGGGTGGGATGTGCAGTCATGTCACAGAAGCCCTTTCAGAAATTTCTCCATAAAACATTGCTAAAAGCAATAAACAGTTCCTAGCAACTCAAAGTAATAATGATAAAAATGTGCATGTTTTGCTAGCTCATTTCCTAGGTATACAATGACCTTGGAAATGAGGACAGAGAAATTCCTTCTTTCTCCTTTAAGGGCTATGCCTTGAACTGGAGAAGCTTCCTGGTGTTAGTCTACTAGACAGACAAAAAAAATTAGCTATCAGAACTTGAAATTTCTGCTTTTAGTTTTGACACATGGATTTCCCATGGAGATTAACAAACTTCTGCAGATGAAGAGGACACCTCCCTCACACATCTTTGGGGATCACATCTGCGTCATACAGGTATGATCACAGCTATAAAGCTGCATGAGACTCAGTTTTTCTGCAAGGTTTTCTGTCTGGGCAGTAGCTCAGCCACTGATGATACTACAAAACCAATCTTGGGACCTGCACAGGTCCCAAGAGCCATATACTCACCACTCAAAGTCCCCTTGTCCACAGACACATGGTTCAGACACCACACTTTGGGAATAGTCCCGACCTAGGGAACACTGGGCTCCAGGCCTGCGCTTCTTGTAGATCTTTCTCTCTCCCATGACACAAGGCTCCCCCTTTGGCAGCCAAGGAACAAGAGAAGGAAGAAAAACAGAGTTATAGTGGCAGCTGGACCCTAAATGAAACATTTTGTCAAAAGATACAAAAGACAATGAAAGCATGCAGTTATCACTGTGAGAGTTAGGAGCTAAGAGTCCTGAGTACCTAAGGCATTAAAGGCATCCAGTTATACCATATTTCAGAAGGCATCCATCAATGTATCTACTCCTACAAAATACCCTGAAAAGATAAAGTGAATGTACTTCAGGGTTTCTTTCATATGTCAGATGAAATCTAGTACAAGAAGTGATCAAGGCTGAAACCCAGAAAAAGAAAAAATGTCTAAGTAGGGAACCCAGAAGTCCTGCCTCTCCTCTTTCCTGGACACACCCGACTTTGACACAGACTTTTTCAAATAATTTTGATCATGTACAATAATAGGATTTTTGAAAATAAAGGCTTCCAAGACCATTACTGGGAACAGCTAATTTTAAACACTTGACATTTAGGTGAATTGCTATAAACAGAACCTTCTCTGATGCAGAAATAATTCATCTCCCTATTAGTAAGAAAGAAGGCAACACCTAATTAAAATATTTCTCTTTGTCATTAACAGTGATTCCCAAGATGGCAGCCTGGTTACACACATCCTTTATTTAAACTACATTATTTCGTTCTATTCCATTCTAAGACTTCAGTTTTCAAATACATCTCAGCCAAACTAATGGTCATTTCTAATTCACAGAATTCATTCAGGAATATCACAGAGCCAGCAGTTCTGGCACTAGCTATGTTGCCCTGCAGGGAGTGGGACATTATACTGGTGGCCACCAACCCATAAGTAATCTTCAAAGTACTAAATTCTCAGTTTTAGTGGCTTCAGGACCTAAATATATTCAGCATGAAAATAAGCCAGATTTTATGAATAGAATAAAATAATTAGGTCTTCTCTGGTGTCTTTTATTCAAAGGCTCCCCAGAGCTTTATAGACACCTGCAGGATGAATAAATGTTTTTATTTTCATTCTTGAGTAAGGAAAGTAGAAGCAAAGTGAAAGAAAATTATTTTCATGAGTCACTGACATGAGTTACAAAGAGTTCAATGTCTCTTACAATTCAATCACAAGGAGAGGTTTTACATTGCCCCAAGCTCAGAGGGCAAAAAGATTCAGCTGCAATGACATATTTTCATACAAAGAGAAGTTTAAAATCTCCCTAACTTGCTGGAGAAGACTCGTCCAGTGTTTATTCATGCATATGCTTCTGGGGAAGTGTGAACAGGTTAGAACTGTGACTTGGGAAATATAAAAAAAAATATGCTCTGCTACCAAGAATAAATAGATTCCTATCCAGCAACACAGAATATGGGTAACCCCTATTCTTCTTTCCCTCCACAGTGGGAATACCTGATTGTGCAGATGCCAGGTTTGGTAGTCATCTTTGCTACACCTTCGACTGAAGAGTGACTTGTAGTCCACTTTGACCAGCTGCCATTCTGAACGGAGGCTGAAGTGCCCGAAAACTCTGACCATTGGAGAGAAAACAAGAAAGACTCAGAGTAAGCCTGAGATACGCGTCCATTAAGCAAGTAATTTCTTATGAATCTCAGCTGCAGAAATCAACACACAGTCTTGGAGCTTGATACTAGAAAACATTCTTCAATCAGGAACATTTTCCTGCTCCTATAACATTCTACGATTGTTTAGCTTTTACTTGTACAGCCTGTGTTGGCTGGTCTTCCTTGCCTCTAGTACTTGGCACAATGGGCCTCAAGTCCAATACAGACAGCTAGGAATTACTCTGGAGCAACAACCAACCACACTAGAATGTAATGTGTCTAACATCAAGGGAGCTATATTCAGATGATCAAGCCTTTCTTAGCTGACTTAGTTGACCACAGGTCTCTCTAAATGCATTTCCAACTATACAGCCCTCCTTCACAGGCAGGGAAAACTATGTGTTTGTGTGTCTGAAAGGGAAAACCAAAACAGCAATGAGAACTGACAGTATACATCACCACAAATACTATGGGAGTGTACATGCTGGAAGCTCACACCTTTACCAAAGAAAGCAGAATCATAGCAAAAATAGAGTGTGCTTCATGAATCCCACCAAGTACCCAGACATAAGACTTCAGCCATCCAGAAACATAGTGTAAGGGCTGCAGGGTGTTCAGTTTTAGATCATGGAACTGCTTCCTTTTCCCTTGACCAGCTGTGATTTTCTCAGTAAGGAGCAGTTTTTCAATCAGCAGCAGCTGGACACAAAGAGGTGTGTACTTGGAGGAGGTTAGGATTGGTTACCAGATTTGACAAACCCAGAACAAAACTACACCTATTCTCTGGTAGGGAGAACATCTCAAGACACATAAGCAAAAAATACAACTTGGCTGCTCTGAATATATAAATGAACCAAAATCATAATCTAAAATACAAGTTCCATATTAAAAAAATTCCATATGCACTGAAATCCAAATCTTTCCTGACACTCATGAAATGTCATTGTATTACCCTTATTAAGAGACTTAGAGGGTGGAGAAAGAATGTGGTTTGGGTTTTTTTATTATACTAAATCTTTTACTAACCTACATTTTTTGCCCAAGGCACTTATGAGATTAAAGTTTTTGTTGTTTCAATTATTCGAGACTAAAAAGAAGGAGAGGGAGAGACATATCATTTGCTAATTTCTCTAGGAAAGAGAAACAAAAGAGAAAACTTCTGCTGAGTTTCCTAACGCTGACTGCTATCAAAATCCCACTGTCTCCAGCCTGCTCCAGCCATTCTTTAGCTCATCTTAATTTACATGATAATCACACAGCTTTGTAGGCTTCACTTTCACTGCCAAAACTACTCCTTCTGTACCAAATTTCCCTTGCATTGTCTGGTTTTTATGAAACAGTGACCACCCAGGAACTAGTCGTATTTTTCCATTTAGACCTGCCTCAACCCATGGGTATCAAGGAGAGAAAGGCAACTAGGAGAGATCAAACATCCTGGAGTTAAGAGTTTGCTGTGGACACCTTTCTGCACCCAAGAGTAGGGAAGAACATAATCATACACTAAGGCTTTCCTGAACCCAGAAAGTAACAGTGCTGAAGAAATCCAAGACTTTGGCAGTCAATGCATCTCAAGGGAAATATAGTTTCTCAAACTGACCCTTAATTAAGTGTCTAGCAAGAAAGCAAAAGACTTCTTCATGCTTTACAAAATTTGACAGAACCACTTGCTATATAAATCTATTAAAATAACTTAAAAAGAACCCCCAAACCCTCTATCAATGAATTTTTTCTGTGATAATAATAATTAATAGAAAAAACAAAGTTTTCTAAGTGGAAGGCAATATATTAGCATTCCAAAAGCACAGAGCATTAGCTACTCTTTAATTAAATGATTTCAAAGAAGATATTTGTATATAATTGCTATCATTTAGACGGAAACAAAACTACACTAAATGTAATTAGAAGAATGTGAACAGTGGGATGTTTTCCTCTGTACTGCAGAGATGATTCTGGGTCATCTGATTCCTAAAGTAGTAACTTTTCCCCCTCATGCTAATAAAAAGCTTCTTAAGCCTGATCAAACACTGCAGTGCAGCCTTCAGAGATAAGAGTTTCTCATAAGCAGAGAAATGAGCAAGCAGCTGCACCCTGTGAGCACTACTCACCAATAATAAATGCAGCCCAAACACCTACAGCGCTTTTTTTATTGACCTGTCAACACGATGAAGGTGATGTTACGTTTCAAGATTACTCTGTTGTGCACTTCCAAGTAAGCAAACATAACTAGTGGAAGAAAGAGCTGTTATCTGTGGAGCTCCACTGGACTCTGAAACAGCTTTCCTTGAAAAGCAAAGAAAACCCTCATCTTTTGTGGAATTAAAAACAGACTAAACGAACCATCACAGGGAAAAGACCTTGATGGACCAAAATTGCAGCCTGCTTTCATCAGTTTTATGAACTGGATACTTTTCCATAGGTGCATACACATGACCTCCTCCCACTATATCTGGTTTGAGGTGGCCATGTCCAACAGATTGGGTTGGGCAGACTGCAAAATACTACAACATATCAAAACTGCAAGTGTTCAGCTATTAATTAGTGATTGACCTTAAATGCTCCAATGTGTACATCTGGATTGCTGTATTCTGACAGTTTTCTAGGTTCACATTTACAGAAGTTCACCAATATAAGCCAGAGAATGGCAACTTACAGGCTTCACACAGGATTTATTTTGTTCTGTCCCTCAGAATAAGCAGTCAAAACTCCACATAAAATCTTAGCTAATATGACAGCATCTTCTCAACCAGTCTACACATAACCCACAGTGAAACTATTGCTAGGAAACTAGAATATGTCTCCCAAACCCTTCTTTGGAGGAACAAGGTAAGGCTTTTATTGCCAGGGCTGGATGTCATTAATTTGCAGAAAAAATATAGGGAATCTGGAAAACAATTCTGAAATGGTTACAGATTCAGGATGGAGTTATTTTGGAAAAGGTCACTAGTAATACTGTATAATTATATCTTTCATTAATTTTTAAAATACACAATAACTTACTAATGTGGTACATACTGACTGGATAACCTTGTACAGAAACTATTTAAAAGGCATTTTACATTTCTGAAGCGTTCTCCAGACATATTGCTCTGCTTTTGCCTTATCATACCTTCCATTGTTGATAGACATGCTTTTTATGCAATTCAATACTGCTCATTTCTGACAGGTCAAGAGAACAGAAGAGGATCACAAAACAGCAATTCATCCAGCTCTGGTCCATAGTTTCAATCCCTATCCCTGCCTAGAGTATGAGAAATAGATCTCCTCAAGCCTGTATTGCTCACAGGCAAGCCCTCAGCTGTATCCATTTGGATCTATCTCTTCCACCAGTTTCAGATGAGCTGTCCAAGCATGGAAATGGAAACATCTTCTCATGACTAAAACAAGTCCCCTTCTATAATTTCTGAAGTAAACTGATAAGAGATGAAATGGAATAAGCATGCATTGAAGCTGTTTGTACTTGGTCTGGTCTGGACTTTCATCTTATCTAGTGTACTTATCTCCTTTGTGTATAATGGCCAAAGTCTCTGGTAACTTCTGTCCTCAGCTATGCCCATCAGTGAGACATATAACTAAAGATAGAAAGGAAAGAAGCAGCAGATAGAGTCATCTTAACTACACAAAACATCGAATGTAGCAATAATGGAATAGTTGAAAATTTTGCCAGCAGGGTTAGGCTTTTTTATGAATGGGGAGTGAGAAACGAGCTATTCCCCCAAGAACTAAAGATAAATCATGGCTTTAGAGAAAACCAAATGGACTGTGTAACCTCCCAACTGTTTTTTTATTAGGGTTTAGATGGAATTGGCATTAAAGGAGGTCACTAGTTACATAGAAATTGGATGGAAAGGGACTGAGATGAGGAAGCAGAACCTAATTGAAAGAGACACAGATCAGCAATTAGGGAAAATGGAAGAGGGAGTTATACTGTCTCATGACTAGTAAGACGATGCAGGGAGCAAGAGACAGGAAACAAAGGAAACATAAAAGATGAAAGATGATACTGGAAAGGCATGCAATTGCCTACAAAAAGCTCTAATTTTTTTTCCTAAAGGATAAATATGACCTATAAGAGCTACTCTGGGGTTTTTAATTCATTTGCTTTTGGCTGATCTGTTAACTAGGAACAGTAGCCCGAGGGTGCCTGGGTGTTGATTCAGGACTGCCGTACTTCTGTCTGTGGACAGAGTAAGGAAAATAAAATTCTTTTTTTTTTTTTCAGAGAGATTCATTTTCTTCCAAAGAAAATACACCATCCATGTGGATGTAGATTTTCAGATGGTGCAAATTAGTGTAATTTTCTTAGAATACCTTAGATATAAAGCTTTGTACCAATGTAACTATTCAGAGGGAGAAAAAACAATGGCAGTGAAACTACAAAGAATATACAAACAGCAGAAAGCAGCTTGCTCAAGAAAATCTTAGTCTGTATTTGTTTCCCAAAGGGAAGGGTCAAATGAGAATTTCACAGAATTTTTCATGCAGATGTATCTAAGTTACTGGTTTATTTCAACTTCCAAGTGAAACATCATGACATGGAGATTTTTCACAGAAGAGAAATTGGAAGTGTTGGCCAGATTCATATACTAGCAATCCATACTGAACTTGTCATGAAACTCTGCATCACTGCCAGATTACAAGTCATAAGGAAGAGGAGATGGGGTGGGGAAAGAATTTCTGTGAACACACAAATTTCTAGAAAAAACAGAAATCTCCAGTAAAAATGTCACAGTACAATCATGGCAGTCCCTCAGCTTTGGAAAACAGTCCTGGGATTATTCATCAGCTCAGTGGGCACATCCTTTAAAGTGGCAGCAAAAGAGGAAAACCACTGCAAATGATATTGCATAGCATGATCCTTCAGTTAACAAAAAATGCCATGTGCAACTAGTAAGTAATCTGCAGAATGTATAATTACAAAACAGCCCCACAGCTTGGGCCTGATTTCTCCATTAGCTGCATAAATGCTGCACAAGGCAATGGGGGAGATGAGTTTTTTACCTTTTAAATATGAAGTGCTATCAAAATAAGAACTTAATGAATGACAAACCAAACCTTTTGAAATCTGGTCTCTAAAAAATTTATTGCCGATGTTCCCAAACCACTTTACACGACAATTGCTTCAAAAGAAATCCCAGCAACATGAAAGGGAGTGAGAGACACCTGGGAAGGGGGATGGGAAGGCACATTAATTTTTAATGCTGTTTTTCAGAAGAGCTCTCTCTCTTCTTCGAGGCACTCATGACAGACAACCAGTTTCTGACAGCTTTGAAACCTGAAGATGATGCTACCTCTTCTAAAAAAGACATTGTCAGTTTTCAACAATCTGAGTGTTTCCTCCATTAATGGGTCTATGGTCCCAGAACAGGCAGGTGCTGCTCCTTTGCACGAAGCTGGATAGACACAGCATGTTCAGACATTGCAGTCTTTTATCCTAATTCATCAGCATATTTCCAATCAGACATATCCAACACAAACACAGAACCCATTGCTCAGAACACATAAGCTCCAAACATACGACAGTGGAACAGGGTGACAAACTTGGCCAGGCACAGGTTATCAGAGAGAAGGCAGTTCAGAAGAGGAAATGAGATCTACACCAGGATCACTGAATGACAAGGTGGCTGACCAATTATAGTGGGTGAATTTTCACAAGTTTGAGTCAAAAGGACCATGAAAACAAGGAAACCATGTACATTGATCATGTAAGAGTAAGTTCTCCTCAGAAATAAAAGCTTGTATTACTACCTGAATTACTATTCTGGCTCCTTCTGTAAAGGCTTATTTAATTCACTTCAGTGAATAAAAGCCTCCAGACAGCACACCTTTTTCTAGTGCTCTTCCCTGCACATGCTTACCTTTCCATCCACCTTGTCTGAGCATTGCAGCTGTGACTCAGCAACTCATCTCTCCTAAGGAATGGGAAAACTCTGCAATGTGAAGTGCTCAACTGGGATTTGAGAGACCTGATTTAATGCCAAGCTTTCTCCTCATGACAGCCTGCTGAGTGACTGACTATGGGATCATCCCTTGCTCTGCCTCATTTCCTCTACCTGAGGAATACAATGCTAGTTTTTTCTAGCCTAATATTTGATCTACTGTCCATAAATAACACTTAACTCCAATGAGACTAATATTTCCCTCAAAAAGCCAAAGCCAGACAATAGATTCTACCGATCCTGGTGCCTTCTGCATCTGTTATGGCTTGTGCCAGGAATCTTTTGAGTACATGGTGCAACTGCTGGGAACTGATCTCAGGTCACATACATCCTCTTCCTAAAGCCCAATAAATCACACGCTGCTGTCTGAAAAAGATTACTCCAAGCAGATGTTCTCATCACCTGATTAGTCTATTCGGGTGCCACAGAAAGACCTCAGCTAATACTGAAAGTATCAGCAGCACAATCAATACCTCTGTAGACTGTTTAGGTGAATTTATGCAGCAATCCAAAGGCCAACAAATAGAGTAGTCCTCTGGCAGGGAGGGAGGTGGAAGAGGAAGTGACACTGATTAATCTGTGATCATTAATAATGTTTCTAAGTCTTGCAAATGAAGATAATGATATGAGTAATCAACTGTCTTACTTCAGGGCATAAACTGATCGTCTGCTGGGATAAAATGGGAATTCCTATAACACAAATTTTCTTGTCCATTGTAATGTCACTTGATGGCATTAGCAGATTGATAATTTTCTCACAAAGTTGTAGCTATTCACTACTGGCAGAAGGTTTTGAAATGAGATCGAGATTCACAGAGAAGCAGCTCTATAGCAAATGCCAGTTTGGGTTTCTTTAACTTCATTATAACATTTGTAACTTTTGTTCTCAGATCAGGTTATATATTTTACTTTTCTTTCTTTCACTGATTTCTTACTTTCACAGATTCATTGTAATTTTACGGACTACATTCCAAGGAGTTCTTATGTAGGTTTTTCACACTGCAGTTCACAAGGATACATAAGAGCCTTCCAGTAAAAACCATAGCCAGTTGCACCACAAACATGAATTGTAGTAAACATAAAAATACAACTGAAATGTGACATAAAGTCACAATTAAGACAACAGTTAAAATATACCATCCTTTCTAGGTATCTAATGGTAGCTATGCAACTTATATAACCCAGGTTTTAGAACCTGCCTTCCAATCTAGAAATCCCAGTTTTGGTAGGCTTGAGGATATGCATGGGCTGACTGAACAGCCCTGGTACCCAAAAGAAGTGAAGATAAATATGGATAAAGTTCAGAATCCTTTACTGCAACAGCCCTTCTGCATGATTCCTATTGCTGTTTTCTGCACCGGAAGCTGCAAGTTGGATTGATCTTCCTACAGATCTCTAGTGAAATCTTTCTTCCAGATTCACTCTTCACCAAATCTTCTGCTGAGCTCAGCCACAGCCACAGAAGTTGCAGAAGAAAATCCATCTTTTTTTCCAGACAGCTTCTCTCTCTTTTTCTCAAGCAGAGTGAAGAGTTTGAAGGACTCTGCTGGGCCACAGGAATTGAGGAACACTGTGCCAATGCTTTTTTTTTAATGCATGTTGGACAAGTATCTCAATCTCTTCATGTTTCAGTCATCTGCTTGCCTCTTCTCTGGTTTGCTGAGATTGCTGCTATGGAGGGTGAAGCCTGGCCCACCAGGGAGAAGACCAGCTCCTCTGTCTACATCCCAGAAAAAGCACAATTTTCTATCACCTGTCTGTCTTCTCCTTGCTTTTATCAGCACAGCCACTAAGAGATCTGCAGCTCCCTGTCCCTAAGCAAAGGGGCAGAATCTTTCAAGGACATCATGTCAGCTTGTAATTTTCTTTCCTCTATCAGCTTTTAAATGTGACAGCAAGACTTGAGCAGAAGGAAGTGAACATTGCCTTGTTTAAAGAGGAAAGATCATAATCACCTTATCAGAAAGCAACAAGAAAATGACTCTTGGCTCCCATGTAATTCTCAACTCAGTGGGAGCTTGGATCTGGGAGCTGCTGGCCCTCTCTCATCCTCAATCTGCTCAATCTCAGCTGAGTACTAATCAGAATCTGTCCACATTGCCTTCATACCTATAAATACCAATGTCTTCCACAAGTCAGTTTTAAATAAGAGTTAACTTATGGAATTCTTGGCCACACAATATTGTAAATGCTAAATTTTTAAAGGGATTTTAGTGGGAAACAACCTCAAAAGACAGAAAAAAGAAATCATTAATGTATTAGAAATACAAATAATATAATGTTTGGCCAAAGAAGTTTCTTATTTGCAAAATCTCTGTAAATGATAAAAGTATACAAGGGAATCACAATTATTTATACTATCATCCTTCCTGTTGGAGTTTGGAACTGAGTCAGAGGGACCTATGGTCTGGCTCAGTATGGCCTGTGCTCTTAATGCTCTCTTTCTCACCTCAAACCTCTCCTGACCTCCACCTCACCTTTTCCAACACTTCTCAATTACTTATTCATTCTGTCCCATTCCCCCGCCACCCAGTGATGGATTGCCAGTGATTTTATGTGTCTCCTGAAAAAAAAATGCTCTCATGCTCCCACTTTGTCTCTGGTAAAGGTACATCCTCATGTAAACAAGAAAGTGTTAGAAAGTGCCAGGGCTCATAACCTATGCATTTACAACCAATAACATTTTCTAACATACACTTAGCCAAGGGCAGCAGTCACAGCGATGTTGGCAGACCAGCTTGTATTAAATCCTCTGATTGAAAATCTTAATGCTCAGTGATGCATAAACATATATATATGGATCATTAAGTATATATACATAGAAGCACACATATATTTATATACACACACGTTGGGATGTCTACATAAATATATATTTATCAGCACAGACAAACTTAATGATCCCCATCTATAAATGAGTGCACACACACGTATAATGAGTCTACTAAAATGACAGCAAAGCTCTGCAGCACTGTGAAGCAAAAAGGTTATTTCTCTCTATGTAGGTTTGGAGAGATGTTTAGCACAGGAGATTAAGTGGCAGGGGTAGTAATTATGAGTCAGAGCTACAGCAATACAAAGCTCTTCCCTGGACCCACAAAAACATCCTTTCTCTGATTTGAATGGCACAGACTAGCAGCTCTCTTGAGTAAGTACTGCTCTGTTTGGCTACATTACCATGAACTAGAACGGAAATACAGTCTGAATCCTTTTCCCTCAGGCAAATAACAGACCTATGGCCTGTTGGCACTAAAATGTTAGTTCCATTAGAACATAAAATCATTAAAAGATAAACTACTTGCCCGTGAGGGCAAGTTCAGAAGTCAGAAAACTCACCTCACTGTGTCACCAAGAAATGTGCATTACCCATAGCCTTTAAGCATTAGAGTTATTTTCCTAAAGGACTCGTTGCTTTCTGTAGCTGCTTTCCGCACACATGCACCAAGCACTGCAATGTGCTTTGGTATACATCTCAAAGTGCTGTGACTCTAAGGGAGATGAAGTGACAGCCATCATCTGTGACAACTGCCAAAGGAGCTGCAGAAGTAGATGACCAGCCAGGAATGAAGAAAAGGAGAACAGACTCACCTTGGTTAGGCAGTAGCTCCAAGTTGGAGCAGTTCACAGCAACTCCTGGTACTTCCCCATGTATTACAAAGCTACATTCTAAGGAATGCCCACTCAGCTTGGCTTGTAAGGAAATAATTTATTCTTGCACCCTTACAGCAGCACAAAAAACCCCAAACTCATACAATAATTTAGGTTGGAACAGACCTCTGTCCTCAGACATCTGGTCTAATTCCCCACTAAAAGCAAGTACACTAAGATATTCAGAATCGTATAATGCCTCTATAAGCAAATCAACAGATTTTACCATACTGCAAAATTTTTAGGACTATTTTAGGACACACGGTACAAAACAAAGAAAATCCAGAAAGCCCAGAACGCTCATAAAATACAGACAGCTACTGCTCATATAAGAACCATGAAGTGATATGAAATTCTGTGGTTAAATTGTTACTGTTTGCCAGAGCTCAGAGAGCCCCTCACAGGATGTGCCATGAAATGAAGGCTGGGAACAATAGTCATTCTACTGATATACTGATTTTAATAAAGCAGCATTATGACGATATTGTTAATAATGCAATAAGTTAATAATAGTTGGAGTATAATGACTGTTTAATACACATTCCCCAGAGAATGTTGTTATTTTGGAAGTAGTGAACACAAACCACTTTGATAAAAACATAGTGGAAGAAAATTTCCCTAGCAGGAATCATCTGAGACCACTAAATGAAATATTGTGAATTTTCCAGGATGAAAGAGACATCTTTGAAAGCCACTCACCTACCTAGTTTGGCAGTACACAAATATGAAAACCCTCTTTGTCCCTCTGCCTCAGTCCTACTCTGCAAGGCTCAACGCTTGCCAGCTGGGGGACGGCAGTCCCAAACTGCTATGTTCCTGTCATCAGCATCTTGAAATCATTGTGATTTCTCCCCACAAATAAAATTCCAGATACCTCCTATCACCATGTGTTATCTTGGCTTGGTGGATGGTCAGTAGAAGTGGAAAGGAATTGATTTCTTCTCGGCCAAAGCTTCCACAAGGTCAGCATGATCCCACACTGCCTTGTTACAGATGAGTTCTCTAAAATTCTCATTGTAAGAAATACCTAAGTGATCTGCACAGAAATGGACTGTACACAAGCTTTTTTAGTTGGGCTTTTTCCTCCTCAGATCCTTTAAAACCGTGGATAGGAATTTCTCTAAACATTTATGGCAAGTATCATGGCTTTTACAGGCTATTAATATTTTAAAAAAAAACACTAACGATGAAAGTAATAATAAAAACAATACCAATAGCAATAATATAATGCTCCTGAAAAGATTTCAAAAGAAAAAGTCAGTCCTCAGCAGAGCTGACAAACAATATTATGCAAGATAGAGGCTGCATAGAGAGTGGCTTGAGTACAGCCCTGAAGAGAAGAATTTGGGGGTGTCAGTGGATGAAAAATTCAACATGAGCCACCAGTGTGCACTTGAAGCCAAGAAAGCTAAACCCATTCCTGGTCTGCATCAAGAGAATTGTGACCAGCAGGTCAAGAAAAGTGATTTTGCCCCTCTACTTGGCTCTGGTGAGGCCCCACTTGGAGTATTGTGTCCAGTTCTAGAGTCCTCAATGTAAGAGGGACATTGAGCTGTTGGAGCAGGTCCAGAGGAGGGCCACAAAGATGATCAAAGGGTGAGAGAAACTTCTTTATGAGGTCAGGCTGAAGGAGTTGGGGTTTTTCAGCCTGGAGAAGAGAAGGCTCAGGGCGACCTCATAGTAGCTTCTCAATACCTGAAGGGGGCCTACAGAAGGGCAGGGGTAAAACCTTTCAATAGGATATGTGATGGGAAGACTAGGAATAGAAATTGGAAGAGGGGAGATTCAGACTAGATATAAGCAAGAAATTCTTTATGGTGAGGGGGGTGAAACACTTGGAATAGATTGCCCAGAGAGGTGGTGAATGCCCCCTCTCTGGAAGGAAGTGTTTAAGGCCAGGCTGGATGAAGCACTGAGCAACCTGATCTAGTGGGAAGTGTCCCTGCCTATGGCAGGGGGGTTGGAACTAGATGGTCTTCAAGTTCCTTTTCAACCCAAACTATTCTATGATTCTAAGCTAACTCACTTCCTACATTCTGCATCAGAAGACTACAGAAACAGAAGTAATAATAATTTTAGATTTAAAATGCATCTTTCCTCTCAAAAGAAAGCAGCATTGATTTCTAAAGCAAATAGGCTAAATCTACAGCTAGTTGAAACTGATTAGTACCATTGATATCAGTGAAGGTGCTAATGTACAGATCTATTTGAACTCAGATGTGTCTCTGCATGGATGTGTCTGCATGTATGTGTAGCTGTAAAGCAATATGCACTGCATGGAGAACTTCACAGAAAAATATCATACTAGCCACTACAGAAAAGTGATACATTATTGCTGTATTTGGAGAAAAGTGAGTGGACAGAATGCAGGCACTAATCTTTAGATGGGTACTAGCACATATTTCTCCACAGAAGTCTTGTGAAAAGGCTCACACGTATATCCTGTGCTGGTGGTTTTGCTCTTTGCAAAAACAGAAGAAATATTTGCAGATAGCAAAGCAAATGCACAGATATATCATTCCACACAAGCAAGTATTCCACTGCCATGAAGAAAAAGCCAAGACATGTTTTTGGAATAATGGGAAAACGAGTTGCCCTACTGAAATTGATTTCACCTCTGCACTGAAATCTCAGCAACTTGCATGCAACTGAATCTGTCTTGGTCTGCCCCAGCACTGTTTGGGAAACAAATTTGAGTGTTGCTTTATAGAATTGTGGGATAACCATAATTACTTAGCTTGGCCTTCCTAAGATAGTTTAGACTAGGAGACCCAGATGGACTATACTGGAGTTAGCTACATCATCTTGATCCTCCCCAGACTACAGCCCTAACACATTTCTTTTGTCATGGCAAAAATGATAAAGAAGCCAGCTCAAATGACCCTTTGATGTAAGAGGATTTCACTTTCTCTGCAGCTTAAGTGAGCTCAACTGCAAGCACAGGTCACTTTGCACCACATTGTCACTTCTGTCTGTCTAAGGCTGACGTAGGTCTGGCTTCTGAAAGGCATGCCAACACAAATCACACAACCCAGTTGGAATAAATTCAAATCACTAGCAGAAATGCCCAAGACACGTAACTGTTATCTGATCCAAGCTTCCTCAGAAACTGATGACAAGCATACTCAGCAGTCTACTCAGTCTGTCACTACCTGTGACACCAGCAATGAGATCCACCTACACATTTCTGCCACATAAGTAGGCAGATGGACTGCAGCCTAGAAGAAAATATAGTGAGTCTGAATCTCTTCTTTTTTGCAAGCAGCAAAAATCTCCAGGAATGGCAGGTGCAGAAAGTAGGAAAAGCAAAATGACTGCAAGGTGAAATTTACAGCGTATCTCCTGCCCCTGAGCTGGGCAACAGTGTCTGACATGGCTAACCAAAGGGACTCCATGTCACTAGACATCTTAGCCACCTTGCCTTCTAGTCCTTTCCACAAAACTGTTCTTGCCAGTTCAGAGAAAACAGAGGTAAGCAGTCATCTCTACAAACAATAAAGGCAGTGAATTTAGTCTTTGTCCAGAACAATGTGCTCTGATATGCTTTACATGAGAAGTTGGATAACTCTCTTTAAAGATGTCTTTGAACCTAAAAATTTCCCAGTGTCCAAGTGCTGTTAAACTCAATCCTGGCCTGTTCATGGGCCAACATTACTCAACCAATTCCACCACTTTTAGCCAGCACTTCTGCATTCTTGGGAGGATGGAAGTCCAAGCATCTTTAGTGACTGCCCAGACTCTTTCTTCCATGGTAAGGGTGAATCATAGCATACTATACTCCAGATCAGGAAGGTTATTCTGAGCTTAGCTCTCCATATGCACACTGAGAACACCTTTAGTTAGAGCTAAAACCAGGTGTACACCTCACAATGCAGACTGCTGCAAAAGCAATGGAGTTTGGCCATATTCATACCCAGCAGTGATCTCAAAAGATGTTTGAGCTGCACAACTGGAGCAAGCACAGGAGTGAGATGAGATGCAACCATACACATCTCTGCCTTCTGAAGAGCAGTCCCAGGGCCATCAGATGCAAGGAATAGTCTCAGCAATATTTATGAGAATTGACCTCTGAATCACAGAATTATAGAATGGTTTGGGTTGGAAGGGACCTTAATGATCACTAAGTTCCAACTCCCCTGCCATTGGTAGAGACACCTCCCACTAGACCAGGACAGTTACCAACTATAGATCAGGGCAGATACAGCTTCATCTAGCCAAGACTTGAAAACTTCCAGGGATGGTGACATTACAACTTCTCTGTAACCTGACTAGGAGTACATCACCCCCTAGAGAAGCAGATTCACCTACTCTTCTAACTAAACTCCTAAGATACAGCTTGGTACCATCTCTCCTGGTTATATTCCTCTACCTCTACTGGGAATAGTTTGGTTACATCATTTGTTTGACACATAATGCACAGACACTGCATTTGTGTCTATAGCCATTAGTAAAAAACCAAAACAGTACAGTCTTCATGTGTATCTGTGCAATGCTGAACTGCACACCATGCACCTAAATTTCTCCATGTTCCCACTTCTGCTAACATTTTTAAAAAGAGCTGCTATACTTACGTCATTATCTGGGTCTCTATGCCAGGGTCTACAAGGGATCCATCCACAAAAAGAGGTGTTGATGTGAAACTGTATTTACTCCATGTTCTTCCTTCATCAAAACTCACCCTGGAGCAGAAAGAGACAAGATTTATATACATAGAAACAACTTACTCTGGAGCAACTGCAGCAATTAAATGCTGGCTAAGGTCTGCAAGCTCCAGCAGCTAGATTTATAGACAAGCACTAATCTTTGCCATTTCCCAGCCCACTAATTCATGTTCTTGGTTTATTTTGAAAGATCAAAGCCCTGGAAACTACAAACACTGGCAATAAGGATATGGATATACCTAATCCAGCTGCACATCAGATCTTAAAGGCTTAAGAAACATTGCCAAGTCCTCTTTCTGGATCTGCACATGAATCATCACCACTCATAGTATAAGCTGCCCTGGCTTGAATGCACAAAAATTACTGTCAACACCACTGGACATTTCAATCCATGAATGTCATTAGCTACAATCCTTCTATCCCTATTAATACTTATTTGCATGCCATCTCAGAGGGGGTCTCCATTTTATAACAAAGTGAAGGAAGAAGGCCAAACAGCCTCACTCAGTGATTAATCTGGGTGCCCTTTGCTTGTCAGAGCTGTAAAAACAAAATTGTATGCAAGTTAAAATTAAAGCATTAGTGTTCACAGTGTCAGTGACAAGCCAAAGTAATTCACTGGCTTTTGATCATTTGTCCCTCCCCACAACCACCATGCACCTCACCTTCTCTTTTTATCAAAGAGCATGTGTATCCTAACCCAGGTGACAGGGTCTTGGCTGAACGAGAGGTAGTACAACAGATCAGCAGAGGAGGGCTTGCAAACCCTGCTCTCAGCTACATCCCAGCAGCCTCTCTATCCCTGACAACTACAAAGTGAATGAACTGTCTACCTGACAATACCATAGATGAACCAGGTCAGGATCTGATGGCCTCTGCTTAAGTGCCCTCACCCAGTACTTCTCTTGACACACAGTCCATTCCTGCACACACAGTGCAGGAATCCCACTGACACCATAAATGTGTTAGGCTCCAGCTCTGCAACAGCCCTGCCTCACCATGGGCCTGACATAGTCATAGTCATCTAGGTTGGAAGGGACCTTTCAGATCATCTAGTCCAACCATCGGCCCAACTCTGACAAGCCTCATACCTGGACAGGGACTCGAACCCCTGACCCTCAGATTAGGAGTGTGGTGCTCTCCCAACTGAGCTATACATCCAGGCTAATGTCCCATGAGCTGCCTGATGTTCCTGCTTCCTTGCTTCAGCTGGGGTGGTGGGATGGTTTCTGGCTGCAAGATCCAACCCTGCTGTCCCATGGAGCTCAGCCAGCTCCTGGCTTCCTAACCCTCAGGGTGCTACCAGCCTACAACAGGCCTGATAGCCTGTGCCCACAACAGTGCAGAAAACAGTCAGAAGAGTTTGTGTGCACCCAGCTGCTCCTGTGGCAGGAAAGGCAACCTGCAGTCTGTCACCACCCAACTCCTACCACTGATGCACATCAACAGTTCTGAATGCAAACTAGTTTCTCTCTGATCCCAGACTCTCCAATACAACCTGCATGATTTCTGTCCAGAATTTCAGCTTCAAATTACACCAGAAAAGGAAGAACAAACATAGAAGCATAAAGGTTTATTGGCTATAAAATTATTTGATCCTCTCCCAAAAGGGTCATTACAGCGTTCTCTGTAATTCTGCAAGACACCCTGGCTTTGGAGGCTGACAGATTACTCTCGATGGACATTACCAAGGAGATAACTGTGGGACAAACTTCTTTGAATAGCAGGAAACACTTCTCATTTTCAAGTGAGGATATGAAAGAAATTTGCCTTATTTTCCAGGCAAAGTATGGGTTTTTTCTGGAGGGAAGATGTGTGTGAGTGCAAATGCATGAGCACCAAAACTTGTCTGAGGGTCTGAATCCTCTCCACTCTCAACAAGTAGCATCAAGGACTTTATAGGAGGTGCCCCTGAAGGATCAGGAGGCTAGTGTAATGTGTATGACAAACAATGGCTTAAACCAATTTCAGATCTGTAGTGTGGAAAGCCAAGGTTTGCAGCCATCGTTCCCTCAGTAACTGCTTCTCACAGCACCAGCAAACCACCTTCACCTGACTTGAACAGATGCCAGCATAGGAAGCTGACTACAGACTGAAGACAGAAAGCTGGGAGTAAAACAGCATACAAAAAGCCTATCTGTCCTAAATCTATTTATTGAAATGTATGTATCTTCCCATACACCTGTGCATTTGTATGCTGTTCTGCTTGCGTGCTTATCTATCTAAATAGTATTTCAATTTCTGAGCAACAGTATGCTTCATTAGCTTAGCTAAAGTTCTCTCAGCTTTTCAATTATCCACCTCTCTTTTCTCCAAGATGAAACTTATTGTACAATGTCTCAGCCTGAGACTAATAGATATACACGTACCCTTTAATCTATTTCACTTTCGCCTATAAACCATGTGTCTACTGAAGCAATATGAAAGAAATTCCAAAACCCCTAAGGGTACAATTTTGGAGGAAACCTGTTGGAACTTATTTGATAACAGCTCTAAATCAGTCACTTAATGGGGTGGGTGGAGCATTCATCATAAGGCACATGCCATTTTGTGAGACATAGTGGAAAGGGAGAGCATCTCAAAGGAAACTCTGCAAAGCAATCAACTGTGAACTGGGCTCTGCACTCCTATGAACAGTCAACCTGTGACCAAATCATTCCCAGTATCTAAGTATAGGCATTTGGTATGTAATGTCCAAAGAGCCCTCACAAGGTAAGGCACAATTGAAACAGTTATTCCCTAGTTGAATAATACAGGAATAAAATGTTAACACATGATAGAGTTCTTTCTGTAAGAAGCTCACAATTCATTCTTCCAGAGATAACTGAGCGTAGCTGGTGACACCTATCCTTAGTTAAGACACACTTCTCCTCCCTTGGCTAATTCTTGTTTTGGTCTAAAGACATTAACATGGTTTAGATGTCCTTGTTTTTTGAGTGAACTTCAGATACAGTCATGACCACTGAGTTATTTATCAGAAGCAAATGTCTCCTGTCACACAACAACACATGCTAACCACAGACAGAAAGGTGGAGTCATCATGGCAGCATCATTACAGGTCTGCTCTGCCACTACTCTCCTCCATATGTCCAGTTGGAGGCTATTGGCAAGAGGATGCTAGCCTAGACTAATCCCTGGCCCTGGCTCCACATATATTAATTTATGACTGCAACAAGCATGCCTATGATAAAACAAGCAAAGGATTACTTCCTACTCAGTATATATATGTCAGTAGGAAAGAAACCACATCTCAAATCTCATAATACATTCCTAGTGCAAGCAGTAATTAATACACGCATGTTATTATGCATGTAGCTATTGTGTTTATGAAATGGTAAAATAATCATTATATTAATCAACAAAACCAAAACAAACACAGATAAGAATTATCTCATTTGTTCATTTTGAAGACACTAGCAGGTGTCAATCAGGTGAAGCAAGAGTTATTAGCACAACTGTCAGCTTATCTCCATCAGGAAACCTCAAAATCACAAGCTTCCTTACCACATGTGCCGGATGGGTACTGATGTGTGTTTCATGGCCACTAGTGCTCCTCCCCAGTCCAGAAACCACACGTTATATTCCTCCTCAAAGATCTGAAAACAAATTAGGTACTGCATGAGTGCTCCACCTCACTGGGAAGGGAGGATTCAGAAGAAAAAGAGCAAAAGGCTCTATTCTTTCCTTTGCTCTGC
Organism: Turnix velox; assembly: GCA_013400935.1. Lineage (NCBI taxonomy): Eukaryota > Metazoa > Chordata > Aves > Charadriiformes > Turnicidae > Turnix > Turnix velox. Next base: position 108,764 of record VZTY01027167.1, on the reverse strand, counting down.
AAACCATACCTGTCTCCAGGAATTTCCACCATCAGAAGAGATGAACATGCCAACATCAGTGTAGGAAAGCTCAGAGCCAATATTGCCTGCAACACAAGCAAGAGTCAGACATTCCTGTATGCATGAACACAGAATTTGTTGAGTGGTAAGATTAATTTACAAGAGCTGTGCCATTTGAAAATTCTCACTGAGGAGAAACAGCATTATCAGCTCACTTTCCCAACAGATAGCATTTCCCATTACTGCAAGCCACAAAAGGCAGGCTCATTCTAAGCAACAACCTTCTTTCTCAGAAATCTGTGTATGAAACTCCAAGCCCATTTGGTGCATACAAATCATTAGAATAGAGAGAGAATAGTGGGCACTGTTCCTAGCTACTAGATACTTCATTTCATATGCATTTTGCTCTGAATTTGTAGTTTTTGTATTCTGGCTGGTGAGTTGTGCTTCTCATCTGCTAGACTTTGTCTCTCCTCCTTGTGCAAAGGAAAGCACCCAAAGGGAAGTTACATAGCAGAGTTTGGAAGAGAAACCCAGACCCCACTGATGCCCATGACTACAGGGCTACAGAATTTACTCATGATTCTATCAAAACTACTCACACAAGTAACTGCTGTCAGAACCTCGAGTGAAAAACTCATTTCTAGGTTTTCTAACCATTTGCAACTAATGTGGTTTCTGATGTATTAAAATACAAGTTGTATTTGAAGGAAATCTTGTCTGCTCAGGCATGAACCTCACTTGAGGGAAGAAACAGTTCAGAGAATTGAGGTCAGTCAAGTGACTGCAGCAGAGAGGCAGACACCAGACTGAGCAGCGCTCTAGACAGTGTTGATTGTGCTCAGTGGTCATTTTGTCTTAGACTTTGAGTTTAAACTTACTGATTACTTGGTACAGTTTTTAATTTTAATCTTGTAATTTCCATACATAGAGAAAGCACAGAAGAATACCATTTGGAGTGCTACCTCGGTGCTTGAAACAGTGTTTTTCCCACAGCGCCTCATCTGAGATGGCAGAGTGAACCTTAGATCTTACAGTGATAACTCTTAAGATTGGGAGAGTAAATGAACTTGGACTGAATTCCCAGTTCTCTGGAGCCTCTGAGCACCCACCAATAGCTACAAGAAAGAGGTACCCAATATCTGAAAATCTTCACCATGCTCTCAATAGATGTTTTTAGCGTGTTCTCCACACTGCCCTGAATCAGGATCTCTCTTCTGCTTCTAGAGTTAAAATTTCCACAAGCATCAGGCTTACCAAACAGTGTAATTCTATTCTAAATGAATTTGTTCTCACTTCCCCATTTCCCAAAATACTCAGTAGCTCAGAAAAAGCTACCACAGTCACTAAGGAACTGTGTTTTCTGCTGGTCTTCCAATGGTACCTTCAGTTAGTGCTAGGTGGGATCCTGATGGCATGAACATCTTTCCTGTAAGAATCAGGTGGATGCAACACTCACAGATATTCCATCAGAAGATAGTGTCCCCTCACAATTGTAATGTCCCACAGCCACCTTATGGTAGTCAAACCCATGACTTCTTTATTCAAAACCCACGTGTTCTTTACCCAATGAGCCAATCTTATAACTTCCAAATGAGACTTTCAAAAACACATGTAAATTCCATGCAAGGAAGGAAGAACTAACATTTTTTCTTCAAAAATAGCAAAGGGCAATCTTACACACCCATAGCATCAACAAGAGCATAATAAAAACCCACTAATGAAAATGTTAATTGAATTTCTGACATTTAGTGGTGGAAAATGAGAAATTAAAACTGAGATGCAGACTGTGTCTTTCTTCTACTCCTGTCACCATCATGGAATCCATATAGCCACTTTGTTGAGAAAATGCTCTTTCAAGATTTCTGGCTCAGGGAGGCAGGACAACTCAAAGAAATGCTCAGGATGTTTGAAATGTTATGTTGTCCATCTATCTAATCTTCTTCCGTAAAACATCAAGAATGACTGACTGCTTTACATGAAGGTATATGAAAAAGCTGCTGTGGGCAACCATGTAGAAGGACTGTCGATAGGGACATCCAAGTCCATAAGGATAAATCTATTGTGGCAGTCCAAAAGTCTCTTTATGTCAGTGCTTTATCATAAGTGGAAGACCTCAGGAATCAGAAACTGATGTAAAGCTACAGGTGTAAGTTTTGTATCTTCATATGTTAAATACCGAAACTAGAAAAACAACTTTTCAAAACAGGTATTTTCAGATAGATGCAAGGAGTAAAAGGGTGACACTCCAGTTTTCTGTGCAAATCTGTTCCATTATTTTCTTCAGTTTACTAGTTTCTTTCACCTATGTAGATTTAAATTCCACCAAACATAATTAACTCCCAAACAAGTCAAGAAGTTTTGTCAGCTTTACAATTAGACACGAAAACATAATTCTTCCCTTTGCAAGAATCTAACCTCTGCTCTCACATGAAGATTCTGAATTTCTCACCACTGCTGGAAATGTTCCACTGTAAATCAAAGAGTGAGACACAGGATGTCTGAGTAGTCAATACCTGTGAGAATAGGTTGTGATGCTTATCCCAGAACACATTCACCAAGATGGTGATACGTTCCAGTTGTTGTGAAACTGGATAGTGGAAACAGATGCATATAATTCCCAAAAGGTTTAGCTTTTTATTGTACAAAGCAGAAAGGCACAAATTACATCCTGCCTTTTAAAGGTTAATTGTTAGACAGTGAAAGCATACATCCTATGCACTGGCAGCTTGGAGACAACCTCATTTACTATGAATTTAGATCAATGCCTAGAATCTCACTGTTCTGCTGCCTCGATTTCCTTCCCAAAAGGTTAAAAAACAAAAGGCTCTGCAATCATAACATCATGAGTAGGGCGTGCTTCAAAGCATCCATCTAGCAAGTGTGATCTGCTAGGTGTGACAAGTTTACTTGGCTACACAGAGGAAGATCTGGAGGTTTAAACTAAAATATCTTCTCTCTTTTGGCCTGGAACAGTGAACTGGAAATCACATGGCATTTTTCTTGTTGAAATAAAAATGTCATGAAGGGTTCCTGTCTCTCAGGTTCTGGTTTAGTCTGGCAAACACATGGAAGCACAGAAGGACATGAGAATGGAAATGACTGGAAGGAACAGCATAAATTCAGATAGTTAATATGCTAATATGACACACTCGCAAACCACAACCAGGCTGAACATGTCCAAGGATGTAAAATGAGCCCTAGAAAGAATGGTTAAGCTATCTTTATATATTTGGGTACATATATCAGCCTCCGTTTGAAAAGACTGGACAGCCTTACAGAGGCCAGCTTTCAAGACAGGCACTCCTAAATCCAGGCTTCACTCAACAGGCTTTGTGACAGGTCTGTGTTCACTACTCAATGGTGGAATGTATTGTTTTCTCTCAGGAGTGTAGCCATGACTACAAGCTCTATTCTCATTCATGGTAATTCAAGAAAATGAGTAGACACTTACATCAGTGGTTGTAATTATGTCAAGTGAGAGGAGTCAGTAATGCCAGTTGGTAATAACCCCTTTCAGGTGCGGGCAGAGCAACAAATACCTGACAGGCATTACCTTTTTATAACTCAGGGACCACATGCCTTCTCCTGGCTCACAGCAAAAAGGAATTGATGTGAATTAGCTTAGCACTCGCTGAAACAGAGATGAAAGCTTTTACATCAACAGCAAACATCTCATACACTCTCAAGCTCCCAATGAGGCATGGGTGAGTGGTGAGAAGCACTTATGTTTTCACCTGTTGCCACCAGCAGCCCAGGAGCTGTCTCTTTGCTGGAAATGCTTCCTGAAGTATATGGATTCTCTGAGAGTTGCAGATGTAAGTGCAACGAGCAAAAGGGCTGTTGACAGGAAACAAACAAAAAGACAGAAGCTTTAATATACAAGTCAAATATCAGAAGAACCCTTGGCAGCTGCACACAGATGCTCTGATCCTTCTGAAAATGACCCCTCCACTCATAGCACAGTTATAAATAGCAGCATATGTTCATTTCCTGAATAAATACCGTAAAAGTAACTGAGAGAGAAGCAGGAATGCTGTATTAGAAGCCAGCTTAGCTGCATTTGGTTTTACCAATATCTAGAGTATTTTTCCCCAGAAAATTTCTTTTTCTGACTGAAGTTCCATAAACCAGTTCAACACAGATTAATTTAGAATCATAGAAAGGTTTGGGTTGGAAGGGACCTTAAAGATCATCTAGTTACAAACTCCCTGCCATAGGCAGGGTTACCTCCCGCTGGACCAGATTGCTCAGTGCCTCATCCAACCTGACCTCCACAGGTTCAGAGAAAAAAAAAAAAGGCAGAGAAAATAACTAGTGAAATTAATGAAATAGCACTTCATCGAAACACAAGGGCTACAGCCTACTTTAAAATGGGTATTTACTCAACATTGATAAATTATGGCAATAAGTCCAACCTGAAATTCTTGTCTGTAAATTCTGCCCCACTTTGGAGCACCCAGACTCCGCAGTTCTCTGGCTGGCAAGAATCCTTCTCATACCATTTCAGGGGATGATTTGTTAACCCAGTGACTAAAATAATCAGCTCTAAAGGAGACAACTGTGTTTTGGAAAGGGTCTGCCACTCACCAGCTGGCAAACTACAGGATTCCCTCTTAGATCAGTGTCTGGAGCCTGCAGCAAACGCCAGTCTCTGCCCTTGTTGTAGGTAATGAACGTCTTGATTTGGTCATCTATCTTCCTGTTAGCCAGGAATATGCCTTTGATCCCTGCTACCTAGGAAAAATGGAGAGAGATGAAAAAATACATCGGAAGAACAGGCCAAAAGCAAGGCCCATCTGAGTACTCTTAGGAATGGAAAGTCTCTAAAAAAAGCAATAAAGCCATCTCAATCCAGCCTTAGAAGACTGCGAATGGCATCACAAGTACATCTTAATGATGCCTCCTCAGCTGAAAGGCTTTGTGGAGTCTCTCTTCTGGAAGAAAAAGGATGAAGATGTTCAGAGAGCAAATCCATAGGAAACAGCCCACTTCTGGCTTTCCTTGAGTGCTTGCAGTCAGGTTGATGATGGGTGTGAAGGTACCACACACACTGTGTCACACAAGAGTTGTGCTCTACCCTAGTACCTTCCCAGACTGCAGCGACACAGGGAACAGCAGGTCACATCAGAAGTAGCATGGGATCTTTGTATGTTGGTCTTTTTTTTTTATTTTACACAGAAGATGGAAATCCTGAATATGCTGAAGGACTGATGTTTTGCAAACTTCATTTCTTTGCTTCTCTCCCACTCCCAAATTGTGTCAAAATCAACCCAGTTGTTGAAATGTTTTGATTTTTGTCAGCAGAACTCATTACAGCCCTGTCAAAACTTCCCCAAGAAGATTTTTTGCTGTGTCTGCTCTCTGTAGCATAGCTGTGAAAGTGAGATGGGAAGGAGAAACTTGCTGCAAATCTTCAGCCAGGATACGAATCCTTCTAAAGCCCGTTGAATGAGTCTGTGAAAATGTTTATCAGCATTTGAAGTTAAAGAGTAAGTGGTGGTATAGCTCAGAAATACAGAGCTGGTCAAACAATAGGACATGGTACACCTTTATTTTAGCTGGTTCATCATGATATAGAAATATATCTTTTTTCAAAGGTGAGAAATTATATTTAACTAGATGAAAGTAAATTCTAAAGGCAACCCTTTCCATTGTTTTATGCATTATTTTTGAATTTTCTCTCATCACCTTAAACTACAACTTCTTATTTAAAAAATTATGGTGGTGTTAAATAGGCATTGTTCTGTCTGAAGCAAATATATGTATAATCCTAACTTCTGTATGTAACTGAAAACACGTTTCTCCATGTAACAGGAGAACTTTCCCAAGTCAGCCTGCAATCATTTTGCTGTTAGTATTAACAATTAGTTTGCTTGTTGCTGGCAAAGTACTGAACTTCAGCAGATCTTCCATCCAATGACTTACAGTGCATTAAAACCAGAACAGTCTGAAGAAATCAAGAACCAGAACAACTGCTGTGGATGGACTGTTGCTGGCCAAGGCTGAAAGGCCTGGCAGAAAAATGAGAGTGGAAGATGATTCAGGGTAGAAGTTGTCCAGATATTATCTGTGGCAAATGATCTCTATGAACTTCTGCTTGTAATTCATTAACTGTGTAGAGATCACAAAGTAGGAATCCATATTCCCTGCCTGTGAACAGCTAAAAAGTATTTAGAATCCTTCTCCAGTTACACTCAAGAGAATAAGGGGATAGTGGTTTTCCCTTTTGGAATACCACATAGCTAACCAGTTATTAACTTGAATTGACATCAAATGTAGTAAGTGGCTCTGATCCAAAAAACAAATGAAAATCCTGGAAGTCTAGATTGACTGAACTGGACACTAGCTTGAACTCATAAGCAGTTGCTGTTCTTTGTTGGGTGACCTTTACTACATACCTCGTATAGGTCAATGATGATATTCCCCTCCATCCCTCGACTACTTTTCACGTTTTCTAAGGCCAGGGTGAAGTATACCCCTCGGGTGTCCGATATATACAGGTTGTAGGTATCATTCTGGTTCCACTCTTGAACAGCTGCAAAGACCTGATTCTCATCTGTGCTGATAATATGCATGTCCTGTTAAAAGAAGACAAAAGGCCTATTACTGAGGATCTCTGTATTTCTCTGCCCTTTGGGAGATGTAGTAATTACTGCAACTCCTGAAAGAATGGAGATGGAGCATGAATTATAGGTATGTTAATTTTCTGTTAGAGCAAGCCAATAAATTACCACCATTGTGACTTTTCTGTATTTCATTTTTTTTAATGATCACCAGCTTGGGAAATGGTTTTTGCTCTCTTAATTTTGGTAACTTCAAGGAATTTCATCCAGAGTAATTTTTTATTTATAATTTTGAAAGTCAGTTTTATCACTCACAAAAGATTCACAACCCTGGGACTGGGAGTCCTCACTGTCACTAAGCATGGTGTAGCACCAGGCTAAAAGCAGTGACAATTTCTACCCACACACTGACATTCTTGTGCTTCCATATGATAAAGAAACCTTGGAGTTCATGTTTATTTGAAGTGGAGGTATAGGGATCACTTTGAACTAATGCCAGTAGTGATTTTTAATAACAATTTTTTCTACTAAGAGTTTGCCTGAGATCTATTATCCCACTATATACAGCCTATCAAAAATCCATCCACTAACCTTTGTTGGAGTCCTGCTGCTGACCAAGATTCGAAGGTACAGCAAGGGTTTTCCTTACTTATTTTAAATGTCAGAGAGATCTGACAGTGCATTTTCTCAGTATTATCTTAAAGCCAATTCATGGAAATGATTTCCAGGGTGGCAATCAGTATTGAAGCACTTCATCCTTGCAACCATTGCTGAACAAATTAACACTGGTTCAGCTAGAAGCAAAATCACTGTGGTTATGTGGGATTTCATTTATCTATTTGTACCTATTAGAAATTCCCCCAGGGTACAAAGGAGTCTTCATTAATTTCTTGCATTGTTCCTGCATTGAAAAACCATAATTCTGGAAGTCTCCCAAAGGATGGAGTGACCTGATTTGAGACAAATATCAGGGGGAAGATCAACTAAATATCCCCATTCTGCCTATAACGCAAATTTATCTTCCATGTGAGGTATCTAGATGAAAAGTTGGTGTTGATTAGATGGGTTTATTTCTAATAGACTGAACTAGCCTATAAAAAAAAATTTGAGGGCCTGATTCTGTCCCAGTAAGTGCAATCAGTGGTGTATTTGCTTATTCTCTCATTGAAGGCAAGATTTTTTCTTGCCCAACAGCTCTGATTTCTTAAACATTAAGTACATACCAAATCTATTCCAACAGTGTGAAAACAAAGCAAAACACTCAGTGACTTCAATCTGTTTTGTCCATTTGCAGTGAAAATATTGCATTACCCTATTTCCAGCCTCACGTATGTACAAATCCAGCAGAGCTCATTAATTCACCAAAATTTTCACTTATGGAAGGAAGGGGAGGGCCATTATTGTTGATCACGATCCCTTTATGACAATAGCATCAACAGCCATTCCGAGGCTCCTCAGATCAGCAGTGGTCTCAGCTACCCAGAAACTTGTACCCAGACAAGGCACTGGAAAGGTCAGTCCCTTCAGCACTATTTAATCTCAAACAATGGATTTGAATATAATTCCAGGGACACCATTTGATCTGATAGAAAGCTAAGGCCTAGGAAGTCAAATCCAGGCACAACTGCACAACAGGGACTGATTTCCCTCTCCCCCTCCCAGTGTTCTCTCTGAAATTCTCACTAATCAAAGCCAAGGAGAGGCAAAGATGCCAAATCTTTATTTAAGAAAGATATTCAAGTAATACAACAAATGGAACCCACTAGAGAAGAGTCCCACCAAGGTGTTTAACCACTGGGTAGCCTGTGATACTCAAGATATTACATGTCTGTGTTCATAAATTGTGCACTCACCTTTGGAAGAGAGTATTTGGGCAACTTAATCTGTGCAAAAGGCTCCCGTCTGTATGACACATAATAATTTGCTCTTCCACCAGATGTCACCTGTGGAAAGACCGAAGAAATTGAAGGATGACCCTCCTAAGACACCCATGCCAGCACTTCTAAGGCGGTTTGACAGCTTTTCTTTCAGATGTCTTTTCTATGACCTGCACAGCTGCCCCTAAAAGCATCTGTATAACACAAAAAAAGCCCCAGGCTTGATGGAGCAGGAACATTATTTATTTCAGTTCTACTATTGGACTTTTCCCTTTGCTTCTCACACTTCAGATCCAGCGTGACTATGGAGGAAAAATGGAAAAGGTTAAGGTCTTGTGTGGATGAGGGAAGACGATCTGGTTCCATCACATGGTCCCAGTACAACTACTTTGGGCAAGTTGTTTAAAGTCTCTGTGCCTCTGTAGAAGGAGATTATACCTCTTCTACTTTTATTCTCTTCTGCTTCTCAGCCTTGTTTGCACTGTAAGTCACTTGGGTTGCCTCCCAACAACTCTTTACAGTGACTAATAGGAGACATCCATACTAACACAGTTTAATGCAAGGAACACACTCTTGGAAAGCTGAAGCTAAGTCCTTAGATGCTCCTTATCACTATAAAATTGGTTTCTCTGAAACTATACTACTATGTTGTGGAAACTGACAGATATCCAAGTTTGCAGTTTTATGTACTGGTTGATCTGTAAAGGCTACATATAAATGCTATGCATCAATAAGATCTAGCCCTGATAATTTGTAAAAGATGAGATTTTAAAATTGCTACCAGTCACTCTTGCTGTGGGTGCTCCTTCTGGCACCATTTCAGGCCTGGCTTCCACAAGGCTTACATCAGTGAATTTCCTATATTCTGCTGTTTGGCAGGCTTCCAGGTTTTAAGATAAAACAATACACAAAACTCTTCCATATTATATGGAATGTCATTTGCTGGCTTCTTAAATTTTCAATAAAGGTCACAGAAAGGTCCTGTATTCTCCCTTTGATCTGACTGTGATGCTTCAGAATGAGCTTACATGGAATCTTGCTACAGCATCAATTATATTCTCAGTAATGACATCACCTCTAGATAGAGTCTTTATTCCCTAGAAAAACTAGTCATTCAAAGGACGTGATATTACTGGTCATGAAATTTGATATCTAATCAAGTCAAGATAAGAGTTTTCTACTGACAGTTTGAAGAAGTGGAAATAAAGGAAGATTTAGAAATAGTCTTCTACAATAAGACAAGCATTAACCAAAAGATTCCACACTTCAAGGTCATATTGCCTAAATATCATAGGGAATACTTAAATATACCCTCTTTTTCTGGTGATACTTCTGACCTCTAGTGGAAGATCCAAATTCTAAAATAACACAAATCTGTCACATGAACTCATTTTATATCACTCCCAACTTCAGCAGCAGATCATTACCTGTAGCAGAGTCCAGTTAGGACTGAATGTGTGTAGTGACTACTTGGTAAAGACCCTGGATTCAATATTCTCCTCTTCTGATGGGCTGAGACATGGTCATCAAGTCAGGATACATGAATATTTACATAATTTCTGAATGCCATTATGACTAATTAACACTAGGAGAAATCCAACAATTTTTAAGCTAATGACTTGAGTACAGAGTGACAGAAATATCATGAGGTGATGATTTTCCCCCCTCTAGTCTAGGTCTCACACACTCAAAAGGTTTTACTTGTTTTTTTGGTTTTATGGCACCACAAACTGGTACCTGGAGGATTTTTTGTTTGTTTTGAAATTTATGTTTGTCTGCTTGATTATTTTTGAAAGCAGAAAGGTGGATTTCAAACACTGTTCAAGTTCACTTTGCATAAGCTAAATTCCCTTTCAGTTCTCTACCCGGACTAGGTCACCCTGACAAAGGTTTCAATATAAAAACCTGTGGTGTTTCTGAGCCAGTTAATATGAAGACACCAACAATTCTGTTGGCAGGAGTTATGTGGAGCTTTTCCTAGCCAGGACCTCATCTTTGCATGATTTACATGCACGATTATAGCAGTTCCAAAAAATGATCAAGCCTTCAATAAAGTTTTGGCAAGCACTGTGGTAGAGAATGAATTTTGGAAGGCCCAACTTAATTTATTTTGATGAACTTTTCCTATGAGCAAACTCTCTGACACTGTAAATCCTAGAGATTATGATAGTGTTTTGCCCTCTAATACCTCCTTCTAGTTCAAATTTGATGCATGTCACCCAATCATTTGCTGTGAGCTCATGTGTCATGCTCAGTACAGAATTAGCTGGGTTTGTCTCTTTCCTCCTCCTCTCCTAATGACTTGCTCATTAATGTGGTTTTCTATTTTATGCTTTTAATTTGGCTTCTGGCCAGTGGAAATGATTCCTCTGGACAAATGTATTTATCACTAAATACATCTGTCTTTCCTAACTTCCATCCATGATCTACTAATTTTCTTAATACTTCCACATTTTGTTACAATACAGAAGTCTGGTCTGGCATCAGCTGACATGCAAAGTTCCTCTTTAAAAACCCTTCAAGTCTCAGTATTCTGACTCATCCCCCATCCTGACCTGCAATAGGACACAGCTCACTGAACAAAGAAGATACAAACATTTTAATAATAAATATTTCAAAAGGGTGCAGAGAATTATAGACTTCATTAATCTCAATAATTTCTGTGACATGTCAAGAAACACTCAAAGCCATTTCTCATGTTCCTTCCTTCATTTCCTCTTCTTTTTTTACCTAGAGAGATGTTCTACTTAACACAAAAAAAAAGACTTGAGAGAGCAAGAGGAACAAATTAGGAAGCCCTAGAATATAAAGGCATCCTACATGATGTCAGGAAATGCAGACCACAGTCTATCAGGCTCCCTTCTCATCTTCCTGACTAGCCAATGCTGGGACTCAATTTCCAAGGTAATGCAGGTACTGTTGTAAGGAATGCAGAAATACTAAAACTCTGAAATGATCCTTGACTGAGCAAGAGTGCCCCTGCCTTCTGATGTCCAAAGAACTCACAGAAAGCCTAAATGAATGTTCAAGGATGCTGACAATGAAACACCATATATTAGAGGCACAACCTTGGTGGAGAAAAAGTGATGATGTGGTAAGAGTGGTTGCTCCCTAAACTAAGGGTTAAAGAAGAATAGGAGGCTCTTCTCTACATAGTTTATCAGTCCAGATAGTTTGCAATGTTAAATATTGCTTGCCCGGCACAGTTATTGGAACAGGACATGCATTTTTGAATTCCTAATAAAGTTCAATACAAAAGATAATAGGTAATGGCACAGATCAATCCATAATGCCAGACATGTTTAGACATTTGTTATTGCTGTAATTTACTTCCCATGTCAAGCAAAGCAAATAGTTCATTACAGAACCAAATTATAAATTTACTTGTTCGTAGTTGCTCTTTCTAGGTTACATCAAATGAGCCCACCACTTTCTTCCTAAGGCAATTTCCTTTGCTTGTAGAGATCTCTCCTTCCTAAAACCATAGAATCAGCTAGTAAAGTCAAAAGTTAAGAAACACTATATCAGTATTGTAATGGCATCCTGGATCTCTGTACTCCAGCTCCAGAGGTTTCTCTGCTTGCTTTAAACTAAGTTACCCTTTCTCCCTCCTGTGGGCATAAAATTTCCTGAAGTGAAGTGGATTAAAGTATGGAGGAATGATGACAAGTAAAGGAAGCAGGTTGCTCCACTCATATCCTCAGCAATGGCTTTATGCTCTTCAGAGCCAGCTACAGTGTAGACCTTGCAAAGGTTTGCCAGCATTGTGCCTCCTCACCAAATCTAATGCCAATGCCAGTCTCAAGAGACACAGAAGGTGAGGAAGAACACATCTGCACAAGCTTACCATAATGATCTTCCTTCTTGATTATCTTCAAGACATTTCTGTGTACTGAGGCCCTCCACTGGCTGAGCATAAATCATATCCAGATAGGTACCATCTAGTCTGAATTATCTCTGTGTGGTTTTCATTAATATCACACCTTCAGCACAGTCATTAAAGCAATATGCAATTACCTGAGCATGAGGAGACACATCTCTCTCTGCTGCAGAGACACACAGATTAGTGTTTCTGTGCACAAAGCACTCTCCTGCTGCCTAGAAAATTCAGCCACTTTTGACAAAAATGGCACTTTTTAGAGTGTCAGACAAAACAGTGTAAATTTGTTAAGACAAAGGGGTGTTTATTATACTGGCGCAGTTCCCATTCTCTTCCCTCTTCTCTCAGAGAAGGTACAAGCTATAGGACAGAATGCTCTTGAATAAAAATACTGGAATTTTCATAAAAGCAATTTTTGCAGAAAAGGTGCAGTGTTGCATCAAAACACAAGCCATGTTACAGTTGCAAACTGACATTACCCACACAGAAACCAACTTACGAGAGAAGCATTACTGCACATGTTAAATCTTTTTGAAGAATTTCAGAGGAAATGAGTCTACTAAGGCAATTCTTTTCATCTTCACCTCCAGACACTGCTGATAAATCAGATAACATGAGTGGATGGAAGAGAATGATAAAAGAAAATACAGCAGAAAAAGCTGCACAAAACAAACAAATATAGATAAGTAAATAAAGGAACATAATAACCATTTTTTACCACCAGATATTTAGATTCAAGTTCCAAATCTGATATCACAGCGAAGATGAAACAGTGCTAGAACTGGATGAAAAGTACCCAGCAGTGAATAAGAGGGTAGCTAACTACTTATTGCCAGTCTTGCTCTGAGATTTTAGCTAGCACCTGGGACGCACTTTGTTTCATCTCTATGGATTAATTCCCCCCACTGGAGTGCTGTCCAGCATTTTAAATACGTGTAAGAAGAGATCAGCTGTAGCAGGCATTATTCACCAGTAAAACAGGTGTAATCATGTTCATCATTCAAACATCTTCATCCTATTAGTTTCATAATAAGCTTTTAATGATTTCTTCAATAAAAGACTCAAAGACCAAACCCTACAAGTTGAAGAACGCTCCCATTGTCCCGCCAAGCCGTTTTCTCTACCATCGATCGCAAAGATAAAAATCAATGGCAGCTAAGCAGGTTGAAGTTAAAAATAAATTGCAGGGATTGATTTCTGTTAAGACCTTTGGCTCCTAGTTAAAAAAATGGGGAAAAGAAATTTATATTTGAACATGGTGTGTTTAGTTTCTATGAAAACAAAGAGAAAGATGTAGAGCAGGAAATCAAAGTTTAATTTCACTCTTCCTATCTCGTTTCACTGCTGAGAAGTTTCACATTAAGAAGAAATAAAAATTATCTTTTTCTTTATTCCTGGGGAAATTTACTACTTAAATTTAAGTTATTAAATTGACAGCTTGATAACCAGGGTCAGGAATCCATGCGAACTGGCATAATCTCAGCCATGGCTGCTGGTTAAGGGATATTCATTTGATAACTGACTTCAATTCAGCAAATACACTCATTTAGTCTGGCCTTAAATACCCAATAAATTTGAAGCATATACTTATGTCCTACTAAACATAAACACTTACAGGTTTCCCTAAACAATCACAGTTACAAGTAATAGTTGTATGACTATTCCCTGAGCTAAGCTTAGACAAATTTAGCTTATAGAATTAGGATCTTTCTTTCTTTTTTCTAGAATCTCAAAGAGAAATATCATCCCCCACCCCAGTTTTATGGCTAAAAATAAAAATTATTTTTCTTTTTATTGGGCCTGAACAGAAGGTTTCTCATAACCTTATCTACTTTGATAAAACCAGAACTCCATTCAGATTAAAACAAAATAAAGGGCATTTCTACAGAAGCAATTTTTTATCAAATTACAACATTTAAAATTTTTGTATACACTCTAGGCATCCCAAAAAGGCAATATTATCCACAGGTTCTATAAGAAGCCATCAGTGACTGTGGGTGAATACTGACATCTGCGTGTGTTTAATGAAGACTTTCTGATGCAAAATAAGACTGAACTGGTTCAACAGATTTTGGCAGAAGTGCTTGCTCCTCTGAGCCAGGGGAATTATTCAGATGTGTGTTATAAGACTCCCACTTAACTGCACTGCACAACATCTGGAGAAATTCTGTGTTTGTTCATTCTTACCGACACTAGTGAGCAGGCTGAGATGGTTCCCTGCTGTGCTACTCTGAATTAAGCAGAAGTCTTCTAAGTGCAGAATGACTTCAAAGGGTAGAAGAGAGAGAGATGCATCAGTATCAAGGAAGAGCATTTTGACTTAATTTTTTCACTTTCCACATGGAATTCCTGCTATCTATAAGAGCTGCACCTGCTCGTTCATTGCTACTTGTGCGAGCTGTGAGTAATCAACAACCTCTGCGCCTAAATGGTGATGCCAGAGATCCCCAGTCACTAAGGAGGACTGAAAACCATAGCCAAGACTCACTCTATCTTCCACCTCTCTTCACATTCTTTCCTTCCTTCATCACATCAAAATCAAAAGGGCAATCCCTAGAGCAGCTCAGCTTTTTTGGACATGGCACCATGATAAGTTTCAGTGCAACCTGACCTGAAGGAATTGGAATTTGCATTCAAGAGATAGTTGTCCAATACCCAGGATACTGACCAAACAAAATGGCATAGAAAGCTTCCAGGAAAGCTTCCAAAGAGGAGAAATGGCAGGAGACTAGGTGAAAGACAAGAACCTCTTCTGAATTTCAGCCTGCAGTTAAATGTCTTGATAAGTTATGCCTTGGGAGTGGAAAAGAGGCACCAATATTCCCCCTATTAAAAGGCTTAGGAAAATGGTAATTTACAGTCTCTCAGTATTTGCTTTATTGGTTAATGGTGCAAAGACCTTTTCATTTAAAGTAGGAAAGTAGCAAGGTCTGAAGCAAACAGCCAGCAGTTTTCAATCAGAACTTTCAGGTATTGTTCCTTGTCCTTAGGAACTGAGATGATCAGCTGAAGGCATATCTAAGAGTATTCATCTCCAAAAGCATTTGTTTGGCCTGCTAGAAAAAAAATGGGCATCGTCTCCAAATTCAAACTAGGTATCAGCTCCTAAATCTCAGAGGAGTCCTCCATGCTTAGTTATTTTGCCACTGCCATGGAAAATGCTGAAATTTTGTGCTGCTTTTGAGATCGACTTCAGCTGCGCTCTGTTGGGACAGCAGAGTCTGCACCATCCCTGATAAAAAGACATAAAAACCAATCAAGATAGGTATTGATTGTGCATTCACTCATCTCTGCACTGACTTACAGCCAGTTCAAATCAAAAAAGACCAAAGTTACCCTGAGGGTCTCCAAGCACTGATAGAGACAGAAGCTTAAGGGGGGAATGGAGAAAGTGTTAACTGCTTGCTGGACTAGAATGGTACAACCTCTGGGAGGAAATTCACACGCTATAGGGTTTACACAAATTAAACAAAAGCCAAGATTAATAGGGGAGGAAACATATTTTATGAGACCTACATCTATAAATGGTGAGAAAAAAGGAACAATTTTCAAAGCCCAAATTCTTCCTCGAGTCCCTTAGGATCTCACCAGTATGCCCAAAACCTCATCTGTACCTTTTCTAACTGTCAATTCCAATCTCAGAAAAAATACTACCTCTCTCTGTAAACTCTGCATAACTGCATAACAGCAGTATTGATAGCCATTGTCACACCAACCATTCTGATGAGTTTCATCATTATTATCATTCCTCTCCTGATACCAAGGTTTCCAAGTGAAAATATAGTCCTACCATGGGTCTGCACCAGCACAGTGGGAATGTCATCAGTTCCCACCAGCAGCCAGGCTGGTCCAAAACAGGACTCCAGTCACCCAGCAGGACTGCTGAACTCCTGCACCTCAGATAGCTTGCACATAACCTTTGGGTAAGTGGCAACAATTACATCAACTTGAACATCCTGCCATATTCCTACTCACTTAAACTCTCATACCACCACTAATAAGCAACATCACACAGAGACTTTTTTGGTCCAGACTCTCCTCAGCCCATGCAATAAATTATTACATTTGTTCATGCTTTCTTGCATTTTCAGTGAAAAGGTTTCATCTGTTGGCAAGGAAACACACGCAGTTCATTTACAGTCTTCTCTTTAAAGAGCTACCTCTGGCATTTATGACACTGATGTCACTTGCTTACTTACAGGAAAATAAAAACTTTTTCTCCAAACAATGCTTTCTCACTCAAAACAGAATTATGTGAAAAATAACCTCAATTTTCATTTAAGCCTTTTGCATTTTAAACCTTCTTCTGCAACCTTAGTGATTCCATTAAAAATCCTGACAGGAGACTTGCTTGAAAAATATTTTTCCCAGGATTTTCTCCATAATTTATTTCTACCCTAGAAATTCTCCAAAATACCTGTAAGCTAGATTCATACACAAAATAAAGGACTATCTGTCACAGTATCCCTGACCCCTGGGTCTTGTAATGTAGGCTCTGAACATAAGAATGCTGTGACAGCTCAGGTAATTGTTGGGAAGTCAAATTTTATAGCCAGTTGTGGTTTATCACTGCACCTAAGTTCAGAAAGTGATGCTTTCTCAGTGGCAAGCACTCAAAGGCACCAATAAGGAAAGGTGTGATACAGCCACACACAATGGTATATTACAGCTGTAGAGAAAACATGAGCTCCACTACTGCACAGCTCTGTAATTCAACACAACTGACACTGACCTTAGTGGCAAAGTTGCTCAACAAATTAGCTTCTGTCTGGTGCAGTAAACAAATTCAGACACATTCTAAGTTTTCCTTACAAGTAAATGACCTGCTTTGCAAGCTGCATGAATTTTAAGTGTTAATCATGAAAGACAATGATGATACTGGCTCCTGGCTACAGTTGAACAATGCTGAACTGAATGAAAACTTACACCCACAACCAAGGGTAGGATTTTCTCTTAGCATATCAATTTATGCAGAATTATCTAATCTTTGTGATATGTTAGGTATCCTTAAATAATTATTGATCAATCAAATAGAGATTCAATCAATAATTTCAGAGCGATCACCTACTGTTTTATTCATAAGAATTCCTCTTACTCTGTCTTAGTAGCTATTTCTTCCTTTTTCATTATCTTTTACATTTTTCATCACATGCTATGTTATTTATCTCCTTTGCCTGGTAACCACCTCCAATCCTTACAAACTCTCCTCATGGTAAAGTTTTTCTCTAGTAGGAGCATTCTCATTTCCTTTCTTTCCACTGCAATTCTGCAACATCCTTTCAGATGTGCTGCACAACAGTATTCCACAAGATAAGGAATCATTGATTTATAATAGTGCTATAACATTTTCCATATCCTTCTTTGCCCTATTCATTATGCACCACAGCATCACATTTGCTTTGAGAGCACAGTCATACAAGGTAAAGCTTCTCAAGAATCTTACACTACAGGCCTGCTCATCCACTTGATTAGAATGGATATTCAGTGGTAAATAACTGCACACAGATGATAGAAGATGTTTATATCAGTAGCTGGAATTCATCTTGCCTAATTTTAGCTGCCAAAAAGTTATAAGCCTTCTCTAAGCTATATGTTAGTTCCTTCCAGTGTTAACAAGAAAGGGATACTGGGAGAGACTTATCTCATCCTGCAATAGGAGAAGATCAACTGCCCCTGAAGAGTGTGATCTTTCCGCTCATTTCAGAAGAAAATTTACTGATTTAGACTAAAAATCTATTGTTTTCATGACAAAATTTAGAAGAAACTAGTTCCTATGTCTACTCCAAGACAGTATCTCTGATTTACTCCAGCACAGAAATGAGAACACATGCACACATCCTTTATGCAGCTACTAAACCTCATCAGGTCTTTCACATTTAATCTGCAATTTATTAATTCATCTCTAATACAGAAATTCAAAAGAGCTGGATTCCATGTTTCTGTCCATGATTGACCAGGCAGAATGATGTGCATGAGAAATTACACACCCCCTCAAACTGACACATTCTGTAACAGACATGTGAGATTAATACATCCAGGACATATCACACTCTTACATATTTCTGAGCAAACACTCTGCATAGAAAAGTGAGAAAACAATACGAAACTTGTGGAAGGGACAGTCAGTGTGTTTATTTAAAATTTTTTTAAAAAGGTATTTGGTATATGATTTTCACTTTGAAAATCCATTAAGCTATAATAAAGCATTGCAGAGGATAGTCAAGTCACTCGAGGTATTACATATACCCATGTGTTTGTATGCACACTTCTCTTTAAACCTGAGACAATTAGCAGCAATTAGCTTGAGCCACTCTGCTAATTTGAGGCAAGGGAATGCACACAGCAGGAGGACATCCTCACTGTGAACCCAAGTTTCTAAACAGAGCAGCTCTGCTTTAACATAGGTGAGAGCTGTGGAACAAGAACCATCTGTAAGGCCTCATGTTAGTCTTAAAAAGTTAGATGCTCACAATACCCTCAGCCACAGACATAAACTGCCAAGTTAAGAATGTCTAAAATATTTCTTGGAGAGTAAAGCATCTGCTGATTGGAAAGCCACTGCCTCTTACTAAATTGTGACTTAGTAAATCGCAAAAGCTACATTCACAGTGTTTTGTAACAGATTTCCCCATGATGCCAAAGTGGCAGCAGGCTGGTTTTCATGGGGGAATGAGGGGATCTGTGGTTCCCGTAGCAGTCAGTCACATTTGTATGAAGCCAACATACCTGGATGAAGATATATTCATCCTGAACAACAAGGGAGCTGACATCAATGGAGCGTGAAAATGGCCCAGTCCTTTTGGTCTCAAAGCACTCCTGGATTCGACAGGTCAAATAGTGGGTGCCTGTAATGGAAGAATATGTAAACATCAGAAATGAACAGACAGGAGCCTATTATCTGAAAATGTCACCAGCAGCTCAAAAGAAAATCTCTGAAGGGAAGTCTTAACCTCATCTCCAACTAGATAGACATTATTGCATGAGTTACCTCCAGCCTTTAATAGTGTAATTCCTCTCTGGAGTCAGGAATTCATCACACTTCTACACCCACCACTCCCTCCTCTGCTATGTAGTTATCCCATAAGCAACTGGAGTTCAAACTGTAAATGGAGGATAAAAATCCTAAATGCATCAGAAAACTGATGATGAAACTGTATGGAGCAGAAGAAGATTTCAGAAGACCATCAGGCAGAATTTATCAATTCTGCTACCCTGCTGGGAATTATATCGACATCTTCCCCCCAAAATACCACAGCCTTGATGACTGGTTTTTGTTGTGGTAGTAAAACACAAGGATTAAAAATAGTCCAAACCTAAAATGAACTTATTTTGCTGGGAAAACTTCAAGCAATTCCCAAAACTATGTCTTTTTAGCCAATACAGGCTAGTTAAAGATTTGAAATAGCATAACTAGCTGAAGAGCAGTTATATGCACAGCAAGAGACATGGTGCTGTCTACAGAGAAAATCAGACCACCACACTAATAGGATGCCTTGTCAGTCCTTGGCATTGCTTAGAGAAGGAACAAGACTTGGTGAAGAATGTGGAGACAACATAAGACAAAGGGGCAAAGTTAGACAAAAAGGAAGCTCCTCAAGGTGGCAAGAAGAGACATGCTCACCTCCAGTAAATTGGTAGGGGTTACAGGGGATTATGCATTATCTCATTCAGGCTAAGAAAGGGTTTCATGAAACAGAATCATCAAAGCACTGTGTCTCTGGTTGTGTGCAATCTAAATATGCCATCTCTGCCTTTCAACTGCTCTTCTGAAAACTGCAAATTAGGGGGAAAATGAAAATACAACTAAGATGATGACTGCAATGATAAAAGGGTCATACTTTCTACACTGTGGCACTTGCACAGCTTTCTTAGTTGAATGTACTTCTTCACTTTATTACAAGGGGTGAGAATAGACCATCAAGGAAGAAAACAATGAGTTTATAAGATCTTGGTTGAGCCTGGTACAAGCTATTTTAGTTTGAAGCCACTTAAAAACAAAGATCTTGTCAAACTGAGCCCAAAAGGATAAAAGGGAAGGTTACCAAAGTGGATTATAGGATTCTCCATCCCATAAAACATGCTATTGTGGTTAGTCTGCATCTTTGCAGTGACAGCAAAATGTGGTTAAGTGGAAAGCATTGGGAAGCACAACTGAAGTTCTCTGGCACCTGTCTTAACGCCTTCCAAGATTCAAAGACAAGAGTCATCAACAGGCAATTTCCCCTTCACAGCTTTGTCCCATTAACAGGTTCTTAAGAATGCAAATAGAGAGAGTTGGAGGCATTTATAATAAGAATAATGTTTTTGTCTAAAAAAAGCCACAAACAACAGACTAAGCTTTAATCCAATAAAGATTCTCTCCTAGTCATTGGACTGGAGGTGCATGTATAGAGCTGCAAAGTTCCTTCCAGGGTGAGGTACTGGTAATATTAGGTTACTTAGTACTACCTGGCTGATTCACAACTGCTCATTAGATCTGGTACAGCAATGAAAAAGTAGTCCCACTGATGATGTAAAAGCAGCAGAAAGCATTGCTTTTGCCAGCTCAGAGTATCTGGACGTAATTAAATTGTATAGTGATAAATATCCAACCTAGTGATAGAATCAAATAACTGGAGTATCAGAATTGTGCTTTCTCCCAGCACAAAATAGTGGTAGAGAAGCTGAAGTTTCAGGGTGGGGTAAATGGAGATTCTTCATCAACTGACAAATACATAGTTGGTCCAGAGCTGCTATTCACCTCCTCAGTATGGAATCCAACACATCTTTGTGGTGAATTAAAGCAAATTTTCAGAAACAAGAGTCTCACATACAACCTGCTACTCAAATTGCTCAGTAGCCTTGACTTGTTCTTTGAGGTAGCACTAACATTAAGCAGAACAAGGAGACAAGGTTGGGAGTCATATTTTTAGAAGCTCATTCCCCCTGGTATGTTCTCCCACACAGTTGCCTGGATATTCTTCTGTCTCCAAAAGCAGGATAATTTGCTGCTGCTGAGTGACAGAATGGGAAGAGGAATAAAAAGCTGTCACAAATAAATGCAAATAAATCACAAGTGTTGACATGACAACTAGCTTCCTGCCTGTTGGGAAATGTGTCATTTCCAGTGTGTTACACCAGCAATCAGACATACTCAAAGAATGGCATCTGATTAATATTCATGGGAAGTAGGTGTTGGAGAAGGGGTGTAGCTCACTATCCATTTATGATTTAGTCCTTGTTTATTTATTTTCATATATCTTACAACACAAGGCCTTTAAGAGAAAACACAGACACAAAATATTATCTATACCTGTGTGCCTTTGGACATAAAAGTGAATTCAAGTCTTGCCTTGCTTCCTGTTGCCCCATAAAAAATAGGCAATAATTCCCTTTAAAACATGTTTTAAATTTAGGTGAAAACATGCCAGCACACAGTTCACATTTGCAGGAGACTGGAAGTTTGACACAACCTTGCTCAAGGGTCTGAAAGAGTATGATCCCTTCATGAGCTACAGTGCCACCTGCAGAGCATATCTTCCCCAATACAGAAATTACACGGCCCCACAACAAAAATATCATTAAGAGAGAAGAGGGCACCTCAACTTCCAAGCTGTTATCTCCTTCTTCTCTAAAGGGAGTTAAATTTTCAGCCCTACTTTGCTCAGCCACGAAGAAAAATTATGGCCACACAAAGAAGTAGGTGGCAAGTGCCCAAGCGTTGTCTTTAAAGCCTTTTTTACCTTCCACTAAGAGGCAACTGCTTTAAGGAAAATTGGTCTAGGGGTTATTTCAATTCAAGTATGTTCTCATATGACACCTGAATTAGGGAGGTGGAGTTTTATCTTGCTTTTATTATGTTCAACTGCAAATTAGTTGAGAAGAGCACCCCATTTCCTAGACTGCCTCAGAAACTTCTCATGCTTACAAGCCAAGATCCAGCCACTTTCTCAGCCCCTCTGTGAATGGGACAGCATGGACATCAAGCAATCTGGCAGGTTTACTACAGCTCAAATCTCAGCGCCCCATACATCCACAAAAACCCCCCTCCTGACAACTTATCTCACTTAGGATCAGNCCCTCTGTGAATGGGACAGCATGGACATCAAGCAATCTGGCAGGTTTACTACAGCTCAAATCTCAGAGGGGGAGGACTAGAAAAAACGGATGGAAATTGGAGAGGGGTAAGTTTAGACTTGACATAAGAAAGAAATTCTTTACAGTGAGGGTGGTGAAACACTGGAACAGGTTGCCCAGAAAGTTGTGGATGCCCCCTCTCTGGAGGTGTTCAGGACTAAGCTGGACAAGGCACTGGGCAGCCTGGTCTAGTGGGAGGTGTCCCTGCCTAGAGCAGGGGGGGTGGAACTCGATCTTTAAGGTCCCATCCAGCCCAAACTATTCTATGATTCTATGATTCTATACTGTCTTTCATAGATGTGCAACCATTTTCCAGTTGAGGAGCTTAAAACATCTGCCCACTTCTAATTAACACAGTCTCCCATCTTGAGAATTGGGAGTGTATTTTTATCTTTTTTAAAGTGATAAAACTGAAGCAATTTCTTGAAACATGTAGCGATATGCTGGCGAAATATGCCACTACATCTCTTTGCCCTTCATCATGACAGCTTTGGTGGAAATCAGAAGCACAAGAGGCTCTCTCTTACTCAAAGATCTGGGTCCCTGAAATTGAGACACTGAAACAGTTAAACCTGTCACTTTGTTGAAGGCTGAAAAGGGCAGACCTGCATTTAGGTTACTGTGACTTACAGAAACACAAGACAGCAGGGGCTGCTCCTCCTTGGCAGCAGTAACAAGTCAGTTCAAAGAAGGCATATCTGGCTAGCATGGCTAATGGGCAGAAGGGAAGTTGATGGAAAAAAGGGACACGGGAAGATTGTCTCAGCTTAAGTTAGGTCCTGATGCCAGGTAAGACTTAAAATCGTAAACCATCAGTGAAGGTTACCATGGGAGAGAGAAAAAACTAGCTGGCCTTGACAATTTTTCCCCCAAGAGAAAAAAGATCTGGAAATGCAAGCAGAGCTAGAAATTATTCCCCAGGAATTAGTTACCCTGTTTTATCTTTCTAGATAGGTTTTTTTCTCTTTTTTCCCCTTTAATTAAAATACTGTTTATTGCATTGTATCTGTGAGTGGGGAGAAAATTATCTCACTGAACATCAGAAAGTTTAATATATCCTTCCCAGGAGTGCTAGTGGGTGCTCGTGTCAGTGCATTTGTAATAGCTCCCTTGCATCCAACCCTGTCTTTGCTGCTGCCTATTACACTCTGGCAGAAGGTACAGTGCCCAAGGCTGCTACATGTTCTTATAATTTAAAAATGCAAGCCTAGATTATTATTCTGTTACAACAGCTCTGCCAGGATGTAGAAAAAAATATGGAAAACCTTCATTTACTACAAAAGACAGGAACAGATTTATCAGCTAGGCACTTAAATTGGTAGCATCTTGAAAATATTAAAGGAGACTAGATACAGGGGCAGATGTTTCCTCAGGGATCCTATCATTCCTAATTTACCAGACAGACAAAACTACAGGGCAAGATGTCTTGGAGGACAGACATCAGAGTGGTGATCAGGACTTCTGTCTCCCAGGACCATGATCTTATTAGTAGCCTTGATTTGTTTATGGATGAATGAGACTCTCAGTGAGCTCCCTCCTCCTCTTCCCAGCCACCAGCATATTTTAGGAACAGGTGTTTGAATTGGTATTGGACTGATTCTTGGGTGCCATTATTGCTAAAAAAAGAAGTAAAATGAATCATCAGGTTCAGGAGTCTAGTCTTAAGTATATCCTCCCTCCTTAGCCACCCTTATGTCTTTTCTTCATTTATTTTTTAAGTAAAAAGCATGGAAGAAAACAGAAGAAGAAAGACAAATGCTCCCTCTAAAAGAACCATGTACTTTTCAAGTGGCCAGAAACATAGAAGATATGAATTCTTGTCCCTGAATTGAACTGAGTAATGGAAATACTCAAATGTCTGTCCATTACTGCATCAGGTAAGTGAGTGAGTGAGCCACCAGAGTGACCGAACTGGCATTTAAAAAGATTCCCTCTCCTTCTCTCCAGTACCGAGGAAAACTTTCATCAGAAACTTTCTGATGAAGAGGAAATAACTGCAGGAACCCAATTCCCAGCAGGGGTAAGTGCCTCAGCCATTTCACTGAAAGCATAAAGGCCCATTTCGGTTACAGAGCCAACTAGGAGAGAAGTTCACCCTCCCACTCCTAAGTACCCAGAGATGTATCATTTAACACCAGGTGTAGCTATAGCTTTGAGGCAGTTGATGTTTTGTAACACCAACTAATATAATTTCAAGACTTAAAAATTCTCATTGGAGCAATGCTGTTCTTTTGTGGTGTGTTTGGCTGGGAGAGGAGTCACTTTGCTGGTATCCCCAAATGGGATGTGCCCACAGGGCCAGCACTGGCTGCTGGGGCAACAGCTTGCAATGGAGATGTTTTGCTGACATTACTGGTCTGACTTCAGTGAAACCTCTATACCATCAACTGCCAATTTCAAAATGCTGAATTTATACATTAAAACAAGAACAAACAGCAAACCCCTGAGCAAATAAGACCTGAAGGAAGAGAGTTGTCTGCGTGCTGGGGAGGCATCTTTCAAATGAAGCATCTACATCCTTGACACATCCAATATTCAAATAGCTGGATGAGCAAGTCTAAAGTTAGTTTGAAAATAAATGCTATCAGCAGTTTGTTTGCTTGCTTGCTTTTTTTTCCCTTGCTTTTTGGCCACTTCTCCCAGCATTTCTGCAACACAAACACAAGCAGCAAAGGCACTGAAGATGCCTGCCTACCTTGCCCACCCACCTGCGGCCTGTTTTGCTTTTTCCACATATTCAACAAACAGCTGTCACACTTGAGCTTTTATTGCCTTATTATTTATTCAGCTGCCATCATTAAATAGCAGTGGGAGGCCAATGAGTGATTTTAGAAGATCCACAGCCTCAGAGAAGCCACCCTGATAGACAGGAGCATCTTCACACAGCATCTGGCCTACGCAGCACTTGACTAAAATAGAGAAAAGTTTGCAACCAACAAAAGATGAGGCCTTTTCCTCCCAGAAATGCTCCAAAACCTCAGTTCTATGCTGCTGTCCACACTGTAGTCCAAAAAGTCCCATTGCCATTTAGCACTGAGCTGGAGTAAAGCCAGTTCCACCCCAGAAGCAGCTGTATTTCCTGTGAAAAAGGCCTAAAACACTTTGGAAAGAATGGTGGAAAAAGTCAACTTACTTCTAATGCTTACTGCCATCTTTGCTAAAGATTAATTTCGTAGGAATCCATTCTACTGCCAATGTGGCTAGATCCATTTCAATGAGGGGTTAAGAATTATTTTTTTTTTATTATTTCTTATATCAGATACAGACACCTTTTTAAGGTCTGTGATGTTTTGGTGCAGAGCACCTATCCATACAATATAAGCAAAACTGAAAAATCTTTCAGTACATGAAAAACGGAGCATGGGAAAATTCTGGGTAAAGAAGCCTGACTGTAGGTGATTTTTCAGAATTCCATGTGCAGCCCAGCTATCCTGAACATCTCTGTAAGTGCACAGAGGCAAGACTACACAGTGCTGGTAGCACTGCTCTTTCTGATTCATGTAAAATACATGACAGTGAAGCAGCTAAATAGGGAACAGAAAATACTGCTCTTTAACCCAACTGATTGTGCTTCTTCACAGCCTCTCCACAGACACAAGCCCTGCAGCCTCTGAATTTTCCACCAGGGGCTAAGGGCATGAGCATATCTCATATCAAGATCCATGACCCACATCTTTCATATCAATTAAAATGTAAATGGAGAGAGAAAAGGAGTGCAGTGAAATTCTATTCCCATTCCATTCTTGACCCAATGCCCACTTCTTCAGTTGTTGGCTGCAGACACTCACGTCCATCAACTGTCCGAGCTTCCATGTGCACAAGGTCAGGTTCTTTATCCAAACCAGTCACTGACCTGGGGCGAGGGAGAGATAAAAAGAGAAAAGGCAGACAGTTAGATGAGAATCTGCAATTAGAGGAAGAGTGAGGTAAAGCCAAACCAGGTCTAACTTGTAGGTCCCTGCCGTCTTCCAAGTTGTCTCCTTTATGTCTCTACATTCTATACTCTCAGGGGCCACATACTAACCATTTAGACACCTTCCCATGTGATTAACATCAAGATGCCTCTCCCTTGTCTACAAAACCAATGCTACAATGCTCATTCCTATGCTGGAAAAACAAGCTGGTTCCAAGATCCAGTAAAGCCAGAGCTTTTTTAATGCTGAAAGAAAGACCAGGGGACTGTAGACTCATGCTTATAGACAGCAAACTCAAAAGGGGTTTTACTTGGGAGAATAGTAACATGAGAAACTGAGTTTCCTGATCTGCTCCTGTTTTCAGGGTGATCTTTTCATTGTTTACCTCAATTTTCCCACCTTCAAAGGAAAATATGCATGTTGAAGTTCTGGTAATAACATAATTTTTAAAATATAAAAAAATAACGAAATAACAAACAAAGTATTTGTTACTCACACCATGATCCTTTTCAATCATGAAACAATTTGTGATGAGTTTCTCTAAATGTGTTGGTTCAAACCCAAGAACCTCAAGTCAAATCTTTCTGTGCATTGTTATTTTACTCCCTAAAAATATTTTGTAAAGTATATTACAAAGATAGCTTTCCTTCTGGCAGAGGCAAAGTCAAGCCCATTATTATTAGTGTCCTGGCTGATAAGAATCACTGTGAGATGAACATTTAGTCCTAGCAATGGCTGTCAGGGGAAAAAAGAAAAAAATCCATAGATGTCCACGTGATTTATGGAGCTGCTTCTCCTGAGTTAACCAAGGGGTTATATTAAAAAGGGACGACAAAAATCAGTTTCTAACTTGGTGGAAGCTGAATTTGATACAGTAGATTGTAAATAATAGATTCCCTCCGAGCCAGCCAACGTCCACAATTCCCTAATGTTCTGAAACACTTTTATCACAATCTTTTGCAGCTTTTATCCTTTGGGGCATCAACAGCTAAAACAGTTTACCAAAAAAAAAAAAACCAAAAAACAAACCCAAACAAAATAGAGATGCTCTGATACATTTTTTTTTGATCTCACAGGAAACAACTGAAGCAATGACAGAGATATGAATTTCCCAGAGTTCAGCTAAGATCCACCAGCGCTACAGGTGCCAGAACAACTCCATCATGACCCACAGTGTAGGTAACTGAAACTGGCACTGCTTGTTACCTAGTGATCTAGACTGATAGCAAGTCCATTCACAACACACTCTGAATTGTGTCCAAAAATGCCCAATCAAACAAAACAAAGCCATGCAGGCAGAACTTTCATCATTTTACTCTCTGTGTGAAATAGTCTACTCCTTAATTGCTACCACCAGTTCCAGGCTTATTCCACAAGGCAGAAAGTGTTGTTTGTTACCAGTAAGGACACCAGAATGGTCCTGAGTCCCTGTGACTATGTAATTATTGGGGTCAAATCTTCTAAATATCTAGACACAGTTAAAAGTGTCAATACAAAAAATAGAAATTCTTTTAAATGTCAGTGAAAAACATAGTATGCAGCTACATTGTTTCTCAACGTATATAGAGAATAGGTACATACCTTTCTATTCCACAGCAGAAGTTTTCTTACCTTTCTCCCAATAAGTAGCCCTAAATGCTTTTCATCTGCTCAGCAATCATAACCCTTGCCTATCACATGCCAGTCAGCACAGAGGTAGGTGCTTACCAACATGTCCAGCCATTACAGCTTTATCAAACGTAGGGCAATTTCAGCACTTTCAGGCACAGATCAGGAACACATTAGGGACCTGCCCTGGAGCCCTTCCCCACTGGCTTAAATTCAGCTTTCACCCTGAAGGCTGCACTTTCCAGGCCTCCTTCTGGAAGAGAGACACCACACATCTACCCAAAGCCATTGCCTGTGTTCCTGATACAGCACCAGGCTGTCTCACCTGCTCCACATGACACTTCTTGGGTCCCTCCCCTCTAGATGGAGGGAACACTGTGCCTCTCCCCCCAAACCTACTCCTGACTCAGATAGTAAAACCTGCCACGACAATATGCATTTTAAAAGGGATTGTAAATCAAAGAACCTAAGCATTTCCAAATAAAATCCATAATGTTCATTATCATTATATGTTTGCAGGCACAAGCTCTGTGGATTGACACCACTTATCATGCCTATTAAGTGAGCATTGGAGGATGACAAGAGTCCCCTGAAACATGTAATTCTAGTCTGAAGTTCCTTTCTAGTCCCATCTACTTGTTTCTTTAATTAGTTCTGACAAACCTGAAGGTTCTTTTCAGAACAATGATGATGAAAAAAGGACCAGCATCTAGTACTCCTCTGCTTGCTGAACAGCCTGTACTTCAAGTGGAAAAGCTCACAAAGCAACCTTCTGCAACTCAAAAGCAAGACAAGCTCCTGTTATCTGCAGGCAGATAACAAGCCCATAAAGTAATGTATCGGCTATCCTTCCTTCTCTCAAACCAAGCCTGTCTCTTATATCAAAGACTCTGATTGCAATATCAATCCCCAATCAATGCTGCTTCTTCATGCCCTTCCTCATGTCTGTTTCCACTGGCAAGGAACACAGCTTCACTTTGCAGCATTCTGACTCCTGGATATGTTTTTATTCAGTAAATGGTCTCTCATCAGCTGTCCAGAGAAACTTTGCACAAAGAATGCAAAATAAAGCCAGGCAGGGGAAACAGCAAGATGTGAATGGAGGTCATGGAGCACAACTGCAAAAATACACTGGCAGATTGCAAAGCTGTTCCTTTATCCCATGTAGTAATTTCTCTGGTCTTGAGAGTAACTACAATGATCTCTCAGGTCTGGCAATACAGAATAAGCAACAAAGTAAGAGGAGATGCCTTTACAGCCTTATATTTTCTAATACATTATGGAGGATGTGCTGCTCAAAAATATTTAATCAACTTCAGTGCAATGAGGGCAGATGTCTACACCCTTCAACTTACCATTTCCCTTACATATACTCTACAGCAAATAGGACCCCAAAGAGTGGGGTGGCTGGAACCAAGTTTCATCATGCTGTGCATAACAAACAGCTCTATTTCAGAGGTTTACAAATACAAGAGCATTTAAAAACACACAGAAGCCTAAAATCACCTTTAAAGTACTAAGCATCTACTGCACAACATCCTTCTAAGTAGTCTCCATCTGTGCCACACAGTCATACCTCAGCCTCCATGCACACCTCAGCTCAGCATTTTCATTGCACAAAAACTCCAGACATCAGAAAATAAGCCAAGGTCTACAAAATGCACCTGTGTGCGATGCTGCCTTGGTTGGCTTCAGGGAGGAAAAAAGGGCACTCTTGCCGTGAGAACTGTGCTAACTCAACATTCTCCAGCATCCCATTTCATTTATCATCACTTGGACAAGAATATGCTGCGAGGATGTGGGCAGAGTTGACTACAAAGGTCATTTATTTTTTTCCTACTGACATGTTCTCTGACTACTGCAAAGGCAATTTTTGAAATGTAGAGCCGGCAGCCAAAATTGCAGCTGGCTCAGGACCATCAACCAATTAAAAATTCAAACTCTTTCTGAATCCCATCAAAAAGGAAGCAATGGTTACTTTTTCCTCTATCTTCTGCCACTTGTCTTTTTGGTTCTCATGGTAGCTCTTTGTTTTCACAAGATCTTTGCACCCTTCATTTTAGAAGAGCACTGTGTTTTCTTGAAAGCCAAAAGGATGGATGGGAACCTGGCAACATTATCTCTTTTTTGAGAGAAGAGCATTACACATGGATGCACGTTCACTAGGCTACTCTGGGAATATTCTCTCTCTGACCACAAGGGAGAGCAAGCAAGAAGGGCAACTAAAACACAGTATTTAGCTCTGTCAGTGGCTATTCCTGAAATATTTCCATAGAAGACTTTGTAAGGATCAAAATTAAAAATGGCAGCATATGCAAAGGAGGCAAAAAAGAAATAGACTCTCTGGATTATCTACTGACTGCACACCTCAGCTCACTATTTCTACCAACTCTACTGCTTTTCCACAAAACAAACCACTTTTTCATTTTATTTTACCCATTTCCCAGACATCAGGTATTTAATGACTAAATGCAGCATTGATGTTTAGATAGTCTAGCATCAAAAATGCTGAGCAGTTCTGATTGCCTGCTATTGATCCTTGCTCGTTAAACCATCACCAGAGAACAGAAGTTGCTTTATTCCTGCATCTCCTGGACCCATCAGCTTAGGTATCACTACTCGCAAGCAACATTTCTGTTAAGAATTAACAGCAAGGTGAAAAATCAGATCTCAAGGGTGAGCCTTTCAAACTTGGTCTGCAATCTGCTGGACACCGCTTCTTGCCAGGGTTGTGCCTGGTTTCTGACCAGCGAACTTGGCATTCATCAGAACTGGCTTTGAAAACAATATCAAAACTTTTATAACAGATTGAGGCTTGCCCCAGATGACAAGTTGGAAACTCATTTTGGCAGGTTGGGATGTCAGACTGAAGGCAATTGTCACTGTTCGTGTAAAGAGATGGAAGAAACAGATGGAGACTACTTAGCAGGATGTTGCGCAGTAGATAAGGGCTGGAAATGGGAAGGAACCAGGCACATTTACTGTGCAATAATATGTAAAGGGAGAAAAAATGCATCTTCTTGCTGCAGGCAACTGCAGTCAAATTAGTGGATGTTGCCAGTTAGTCTACTGCAATTTTAATTGAGTCATGTCCCAAAAGAATACAACACTTCTGCATGGTACAAGGCAAGCAGAGCATGGGATTAACTCACCAAAGTAACAAAAGGGCCATGTCTATAGAGGTAGATGGGAGCCAGAAGTGGTCCATGCAGTTATTGCTCTAACTGATGAGAATCTTTTCAACAGCAACATTGCTAAATTATCCTTTCCAATATAGTCAATGACCAAAAGACTACCTTCTCCATGTGATACAGCATTGTGTTTATACAAGTATCAATAACTGCAGTCACCTTAAGATGGTCAAGGGGATTCTGTGCATTCATCTGGCATTTACAGCAGTCAAGACTAAAACTAGCTCCATCAGGCATCAACTTTACACATGTAACAGCCAATGTGCACACAAGCTGCATCACCACCAGGCCAACATGCCATAGTCATAGTCATAGTCATCTAGGCTGGAAGGGACCTTTCAGATCATCAGATCCAACCATCATCCCAACTCTTGCATGCTTCATACCTGGACCAGGACTTGAACCCTGGACCCTCAGATTAGGAGTCTGATGCTCTCCCAACTGAGCTACACACCCAGGTCAATACACTGCTGTAGTTAAGAACAGATACAAATGTCGGCTCATGTGGGGAAAGAATGTGTTTATTAAACACACAAATGCATTTTCATTCTCTGTAGCTGAGCAAGGCTGATGCTGCTGGATGGAGTAGGAAGTGATGAGGTCTCTGAAGAGTAGAGTTATGGACAAATCTTCTTTCACAGCACATTTCAAATGAAGCTTGGAAAAAAAGCTGGGCAGGAAGATACTGCAAGAAAGTGTGCTAGCGAGGTCTCTGGAGCTTTCTGTGTCTTTTCCAGGGCTGATTTTTGTGATGCTACAATTCCGGACATCGGCAGAAGTAATTGTTGTGGGACTTAACTTGCAAGATAAGTCAAAAAAATTGCAGAGTGTTTATTCTCGGCTAATTTCCGTTTAGTAAAGCAAATCCTTTATAAAATGGTCCAAATAAATTTCAAGGAAAAAAAAACCCTAAAAATTTCAAGGAAATTAATCTCAAGGGAAACAAAACTTCACAACATTTGCATGTGTTTCCACATGTGCATAAATGCATCTTTCTCTCACCCCAACAACCTGCTGAATGTCAACACCTGAAAATTATTGCCAAACTTAGTGGCTTTTGGGTCCCAGAGCTACGAAGTGGCTACATGAAGTTTTTTCATGGATATGGCAGTCCAGGATCAGAAAAGAGATCCAAATTAATCCTCTCCTCTAGGGAAAATCTGACATTGTCAGATCATGTCACCAGTCACTAGAGAATCCACACATGACAGCAGTCATAGAAACAGAGTTTTTTTCTCTTCACAGTACACAAAAGAAGGCAATTATTTATATCACAGAAATTAACAGTAATGGGAAATAAATTACACTGAATCTGACAATTACTTTAAGATATATTCATCAACAGAACAAAGCTGCTGTTGAGTCATGTTTTTTCTTTTCCCTGCATGCTAATACTGAAAACTAAGGAAGTGGAAATAATTCTGTGTCTAGGTCTCATCCAGTAAGTAGGTCTCAGTCCTTTAAATTCCTCTGTCATTTCTTCCCAAACCCCAATAAGCATAACCAAATTTTTGAGAGGTAAACTCAAAAATGCGTTTAGGTAGAAAGGTGAACATCCTTATTCATGGTGCTGCCAAGGTTGGGAAGGGCCAGTGGCACAGGCAGGGTATGTGCTGGAGGTGGCATCTTAATTTCCCAGTGCTGCCTGAAATAACTTCTCATGGGGACAGACACTCATCCAGGGAGGAGATCTGTCAGCCACATCAAGTCAGCACCTGTAGGGGTTTGCTCCCAGGTGCAGTCACAGTCCTGCTGCTTACTTAGGAACTACGCAAGCAACTGGCATGCAGATGCTTCTCCTGACTCATCAGGGTAGAGCTCACCCGGGCAATATATAACAGCAACCCTGGGGACTAACCCTCATTGAATATGAAGCCTTTTTTTTCCAAGTCCTGGCAATAGTGTCAGAATGTGTTGGAAGTAAAAAAACATCAGCTCATTGAAATAAGATGTTATTGTCTTGAAGATGTCTCAAAGCTTCAGAGCATGATATTCTATCATCACCCTGTCTATATGCATGCAGCACAGACAGTCAAGCTCTGAGGAAGGGATTTCTAGGGAAGGGATTTACACTGGGATTAGAGGTCTGAAACCTTTACAGTGGACAAATTTGAGAAATATTCCAACTGACCAGTTCGATTTTACTTTGCCTTCTGAACGAAGGGAAGTTTTATGCAGGACACCTTAATTTTATTATTAATACTCTGAATTCCAAGATCTTTGAGGAAACAAGAATAGAAGCATATTTTTTGAAACACTAAAAAAATTACACATTTTATCTTTGTCTCCTTTCTTGCCCTTTTCTTCCTTCAACACCATTATTTTCTTGGAATAAGAGAATGAAAACCAGAAAAACAGAAGAGGAAAACTAAAATGCAGAAATTACGTACACAAGTCACTTTGGTGATCAAAATCTAAGCCAAATTTTTGAGGGGGGAGAGGAATCCACTCCAGAGAAATAGTTTGTTCTACTTAACCAAAAATCATTACTTTACATTGGAAAATATGGAATTTGAAGTGTTTGCATTGGGGAGAAGGAAGATGCAGAATGAGAGACAGGCAGTGGTGTAGTATGTGTTCTTGAAAAATAAATATATCAGGGAAATTATTTCTTTTACAAGAATGATCACCAACATATTGAGTTTCTTTTCTTTCCCTGCATTTGTTTTAAAACTAGTTATAGTGGCTACTGTATTATGAAGTGTAGTGAATTAATGTTTGGCTGCCCTCCTTTGAAAGTCCTGTAAATGGGAAATTGCTACAGATAATTGCTTTGTTTTTTCAGGAAACATCAATCATCTCTATTTCTGACCACTTCAGAAAAGGC
Source organism: Turnix velox (assembly GCA_013400935.1). Classification (NCBI taxonomy): domain Eukaryota; kingdom Metazoa; phylum Chordata; class Aves; order Charadriiformes; family Turnicidae; genus Turnix; species Turnix velox. The sequence continues at coordinate 74,785 of VZTY01027167.1, read as the reverse complement.
AAATGCATGCTGAAAGAAGCCACCAGCTCAGTTTGTCAGTCCTGCAGCCAAGGACTTCAGCAGAGTTACCATTTCCCTTCCTGGATAGGAATGTTTTGAAGACTCATGACATTCCTTTGAGTTCATCTCCTACCAAATGTACCTCAAAAATGACCCATTCTAGCAATGCTTTACACTAAAACAAGGATTCTCAGTTGACTGTGTGTTTAACTGTCCTCATTCGTATTAACATTTTCTGACTGTAAATTTGACATGCAAAATGTATAGGATATGCTGATGAGCCGGATTTGCCTATGGGCACTGTACATATTCTCTGTTCAGGATATTGTGAAGAATCATCCTGGGATAATATCTGATACACTGGAAAAAAAATTTATTCTTCAGTTTACACATTTTGGAGATAGGCAATGTGAAAAACTAGATTTCTGTCACAAATCTTTAGTGACAGTTGTTTACTTGCATTTCAGATGTTAACTTGAAGAAACCAAATGGCTTACTTCGTTCTTTGAGTTTCAAGCATCATCCAGGAAAGAGAGAGATTGGGAAAAAGAAGGGTAAGGAGGAGAAAGACAGAGGAGAATAAACTACTCTGTTCTGAATCAGCAAGCATGAATTCATCAACATGCTTATCCCCCCCCAAAAAAATCACACTCAATTAGATGCTGAGAGTGAGATGCTCATTTGTCCCAGCATCTACAAGAGCAAAATATAAAGAAGCAGGCAACAAAAAGGACTCTGGAAGCAGATACATGCAAAGAGAAACTGTCTGCAGAAATACAAAGTCTGCATGGCTATGATGGGCAAAAGCAACAGTGACCAGAGGCCTGCAGGCCCCCGTGTCTCATGAGAGGGCAGGTTTTCATTCAAAACAGAAGCAACCTCAAAGAGAGAGGGAGTGGAGATGAATAAAATGGTCACAACCACTTGCAGGTCTCTCCATTGGTGAAAGAGTGGCAATAGAGCAGGAGAGATTAGAGAAACCATGGAACTTTTATGAGTTCCTTTGCTTAAAGTCAGATGGATGCAAATTAAGGAGATGAGAGCTGCCCAGAGAGCTGAGCACTATACACATGCAGCTCTTTACATCTTCAGAATCCGAAAGTGTTTCAATTCCCAAAGTATTTCAAATAAGAATGCTCAGGGCAGGATGCTGCAATGGCAGTTTGTGCTCCTTACATGCCAAGAAGCAAAGATGTGTGGTCACATAGTAGGTAAATCAAGTGCTTCTCCGTTTGTTGGTTTATTCGTTGTTATCAATGAGCAATAAAAAGAAGGAAAAGTACAAGGCCAAATGAAAAGTAATTCTCTGCTGTTTTCCAGCCTTGAGGCAAATTCCAAAGTGTCAAACCATAGTTTGAACTTGGTGATTTGTAGAAAGGAAAAGAAAGAATTCTGGTGAAACTACAGGAGACCCAGAAATGGCTTTAGGGAGTCACTATTACATATTGGCCCTAAAATCAATATTATAATGGAACATGTCTACTTTCCTCAAAGATTTTCAATCAAAACTTGAAAAACAAAAATATTGTGAGCAAAACCTAACAAACTCTCTCTACCCTTTGGCCAAAAACTTGGCAGGATTGTCGGTTTTGTTTTTCTTTATTTTTTTTCAATAAAAAGGATTTTCTCATATGGGGAAAAAAACCAAAACCAAAACAGATCTACAGAAATCAACTGTGAAGTCTACAGGAATTATTATTTCCTCAGTCCTTACTGGCAGTGACAGGTCAGTATGTTTCTCTCAAATTCACCTGCAGAACTTCCAATATTTCACTAAACAGGGAAATTTACCTACATCCCATTTCTATTGCCTTCTACCCAGTGGAAGACAATTATCTGTGAGATAATTACAGAGCTATGATAACCACTGCTATCTCCTATTCCAATTAGCTCACTATAAATATGCAAGTAAAACAGCTTCACTCACAGGCTTCTCACCCTTGTTCTGTATATGATCAGCAAGAGACAAGTTACTGAATCAACATTATTTAAAAGAACCTGTAGTGCAGCTAATAAGATGCTCCTACCCACTCTTACGTTCTGATGTAGCTTCGTGCTCACTGTGCTTAACAAAAGTAGAATTAAACTCATCTCATTCTACAGAGGAGGCTCAGGGGAATGCCAGAGAACGAAAGGATGGGAGTTTCAATTTCTTCTCTTGCCGAGAATGAATACTGCCTCATATAACTGCTGATGAATTGTCGTTTTAAGAGTTTGTTAATTTCCAACAGGCAGAAGGCAGAAAGAGGGACCTCCTTATCTTTAATGGATGTTATTGAGCAACACAAATGGCTCACATTTAAATGGATGCAGAAACATCTTGTCTGTTTTGCCACGATAAGACTTCTCTCTGCACAGCATGGGTTCAGCTCCCTCTGCTAAATAAAACAACTGGTTTTGTTCAACAGACTTCCAAAGGTTTAGAGGCTGAAGTCAGTTTACAGAAATAAAATGGAATTTACCTGGATCCTTCATGATTCTTCTTGAGAAAAGCCTACCTGAAGAGCTCCAAGGTATGACTGAAAACCTAGTTTCAAGAGAAAATGGACCCTGTACTTAATGAGAGTAAGTTCTTCATTAGATTGCAACTTTCTCCAACACAAGAACACTTCCAGCCTTGGCTGCTGTAAAGAAACAACAGCTGTAAGAACCCTCACAAAGGTATGTCTCTTGAAATCTAAGAGGACCATCCAGGATGAGGTCTGGGCAGAGGGAACGCTGGATCCAGGAAAGATGCTCACTCTGTGAAGTCAGCAGGTGTTTCAGCACTTACTGAAATGGCTGGAAATTTATATCCATAATCATGGTATGTGAAAAGGTCATTCCTAAATTTCTCAAAACAGCGGTGATTTTTAGAACAACTCAAATCTTTCTCTTACAGAGAAAGAGGCAAGAGACATTCTCTCCCATGCTGAAAATTTGTCCGTTTGCTAGAATTAGTGTGATATAGAACATAGGCCAAAACCTAAGCCAAATCCCACACAGAAAAAAAGAGAATATTCTTCACTAGCCAGAGAGCATAAAACATAATACTACTGTCAGTTTAGCTTTTGATTAGCTTTGCCAAACTATGGCAATAGGGGAGATCCCCATGTGCCTCAGAGAGAAGCATTATTCACTATATTAATTAGAGGGCTGACTTTCATCACTCCTTCCTACAAAGTATCACAAACAATTACTCTGGGACTGTTACTGATGAGCTGAAATTAATTAGTGTTAGAGTTCTGTCTTCAGAGGGAAAGATAGAGAGAATGAAGTCAGCCCAGGCAGTACAGTATTTAAGCTTCCAACACCATCTTACCAAACAGTGAAGTTTGGACACCATATCTGGTACCCCCTTTCACGAGGAGGAAGCTGATCCTTCTACTTTGCACTGCTCAGACAGAAACAGTTACACAGCACTGGGATCCAGTCCACGGATCAGTCTTTAACTGGGAGAAATACTTAAATTCCTCTTTAGATCTTCCTTACTAGGAGTTTATCAGGTCTGCTCCAGCCTCACTTGGTCACAAGAGAAGCTGGGAAGGGATTATAAAGCAATCCAAGATTAGTAATGGGAGAAATCAGAGAAGATGCTGGCCCTTGGGACATAAAGAAAACCTGATAGTTGAGAGACCGAGGCAAAAGGTTTTTTGACAGCTGAAAGCCCTCATTGAAGTACAATACGTGACATTTAGTGGTAAGCATTAAATATAAGACCAATGAACAGAAATATTTCAGCCCTTACTTTTTCAATCTTAAAAAAAAATAAATTGCTGCCAGCCACAGTACATTAAAGTCTTAAATATGGCTCACATCACAAATTGTACTGAAATCACAACAAATCACAAATTCTAAAAGGCAGATAGTATTTATGTAAGGACAAAACCAGTAATATCAATGGAGAAGGAATAATCCTTCCTTCTGCAAGATATGCTGTGCTTCTCAAGCAAAGGCAAGTAAGAAAGAGAACTTCATTAGAGGTGACTTACTCCAAAATTTCCCTCCCACATGATATATACCGTCTACTGAAAGAACTCATTCTGGCTGAGATAACAATGTATTGCGAAGTGAGATTTTTTCCATATTTTAAAATATGGAAAATTCACAAAATTAAATTTCAGAATGTTGCTTTGTTTATTATTTTGAGAGTAATATTTTTATAATGTTTACATAAATTATATAATATCTTTATTGGCCTGGAACTTTTTCAGCAAAAATAAACATTATTTCAGCCAATGAAGAGCATCTAACTCTACATCCAAGTTACATTTCTGTCTCTTCCACAGAGCTTCTGTGTAATCACAAGCTAGTCAGCAATGCCATAATGTTTGGAAATGTTAAATAACTGTAGTGCCAGCTGCAGTAGGCATACAAAATCAAAAAAGAAAATTCCTAACCTGATAGTTGCCCCATTTGCCCATCTTTTTGGTGAGAAGGAAAATAAAACCGGTCATGTTATCACCACAGTGTTCTGATCTTTAATTAAATTATGTGAACTTGCAAGGAATTCCTTCAATATATGTCAAGACCTGTTAAGAGGCTCCGTTTGCTTCTAAACTTCTATTACAGAGCTTGAGGTCAGAGTGTAAAAATTTTGTCCTCGGCCTAGAATGACCTCATGGCTCACAGTGCCTTGGGTAACACATTCCACATTTATATAAGCATTGTCCTCTGGGAGAAAAACCTTTCCCAGGTGTTCTCACCCACAGGAAGCAAGTGCCTTAGTACAGGCAAATGAGTCATTAGCCCACGGCAGCCTCCAATTACAGGACCCTTTTCAGCTCTTCCTGTGCAGTCTACATAAACAGTCACTGGGTATTTGCCTCAACAATGCTATAGGTGATATTACTCATGGCTGCCAAACTGGAATCATCCCTTTTATCCACAGCTTCATGCACAGTTTGATTTTAATTATGAAAAACACTAATGCAGGATTACTTAATAGTCAATTTGACATTTACAAGACTATGTTTTCTTAACACTAAACTTGGCTGCAAAAAAATCAGGCAATGTTTTCCAAGCACTATGCAATGACACCATCTGGTAGTTACTGATTAGTGGGTTTTACAGGGGAGAGGAGCACATTTTGACTAACCATTTCACTGCTGGCAAACTAGTCAACCAAAGGTAACTTTAGATGTATCCAAAGGTCAATTCAAGAACTGCTGGGGTCCATGCAGACTGTTTCAGCAATTAGCACTAAGATTATGAAATATTCGTGCCATCACAGAGATAAGGGAGTAGAAACAGACACAAACCTCTGCCCAACTGCAGATCCAGACACAGATTATAACCTTTTGAAAGACTGAGGTAAACCCCATATTGTCTGCTACATTACTTTCAGATATCCAAACCAGCTTCTTCTGTACTCTTGATGAAATTCCAGCTGCAAATAAACAGAAATACACTGGCTAAATTTCATCACTGTTCTTACTCCAAATCATGACAAAAAGGACTGAAAATCTTGTCCTCGAGAGACAAAATTTGCTGGCTCATGCCTCAACCAACTGTGACAGAAAGCCATAACTCCAAATAATAGCCTGAGAGGATGCACAGCCTCTTCCCTTCGCCCAGTGACAGCACAGCTTGTTCCCTTCTCATGATTTTTAATCCCTGGGGTTCAAAAGGATTGTAGCTCCTATTCATGGATACTAAAACAACCAGAAATGCAGTTGGTTATCACAGAAAAATAAAAAAAAATACAATTATGGCGAAACTCAGTGAGGAAGTATTGCAGAACAGCTTGTTACATATTTCTCCTACTTGTGGATATGAACATTGCTCCTTAAAGCCAGCCTCATTCACTTCCTATTTTCCTCCTTCTGCTCTCTCCCCTTCATGCCTTGTTGGTGGGTTTCTACCTGCTTTCATCACTAGTGTGCGGTTTAAAGGCTCTTTTACTGGTTAAGCTCATCCTAGGCACTGACCACAGTGCTCCAAATATGCCCACAGTCATAAGGGTCTGCAGTTTTCTCTCTTACACACAAATGTGTTTTCCTCACTGTTACAACTCCTGGATATGATCACAAGAGAGTACAGAAGGAAAGGGTAAATGTCTAGATGTATCAGGCAAAAATAAATAAATAAATGTGAAAATGGTCCTGCATCCACCACTTCATATTCCCCAGAGATGACAGGAGATTGTAAAAAACTTGAATGCGTTTCACCCACCAAAGAGCAGCCTGGGAAAGCCCTAAAAAAGGGGATGGGTCTACCAAAGAATATAATAGCCTTGTCCTCTGCACAGCATGCTGTGCCTTCTCAGAAAATGGAGTCGGGGCCTTCAAAGAGGACAAGGTGGACAGTGGATAACATCCACATCCATTAGCTGGTCAGAGAAAACACAGGTCATCTTGTGGGAATTCACATTTTAAAGAATCAAGACGTAAGTTTATGAAAGGACTTCATATGGCACTAAAGCATCTTTTAACTCTTTAGCACCCCTCAGTGCTCTTAATCCACTGCTGCAGCACTTGGTATCACAATATTTGAGCACTTTATCCATTACATCCAACAAGGAAAAGAATCTTCTCCTATCCTACCTACGGGGTAACAAGACAAAGTCAGGTTGACTTATTCAAGATGATATGGAAAAGTTGTGGTCCAACACAGTGTCAAACAAGGCTTAGTGAATCCTCCATAAATCAAACTTGCTTGCCCACCTGTGTGGCCCTGTTGTCCCATCAAAAAAGAAAAAAAAAGACAGTAAAATAACTTAAGGATAATTCAAGTCCTTAGAGACCTAATTTGAACAGAGACAGTATTTAGTCAGAACAGAACACACCATGTGTCCTACAGAGAAGAAAACTCCCCTAAAATTTCTACAGTACAAAATAGGATTACATTTTTTATATCCCTCCACATGACAGCCCAGGTGTCCAAGTTATAGTGACAGAAAATGAACAGGGGTCCAGAGGGAGCTGCAAAAATATGTTTTAAAAGAAAAAGACATGAGTAGGCCTCAACAAACTTTGCAGCCATGCTGGTTCCAGTTACCCTGAGTAATTTCAGAGTGATGAGTGATCCTGAAATTTCTGTAGCGTAAGCTCTATTTCCAGCCTCACAGGATCCTAAGTTATAAGGATCTGTGAGGCCAAGGCACGTGGGAGCCAAATTTGGATGCCTGTACTCACATCAAGTAAGACATTCTGTTCAAGTTCTGCCACAGCCATCAGTGGGTGTAGCCAATAAATGAATAACTACCAGTGAAGTAGAGATCTCAAATCCTAGTTTTTAAAAATATGAATGTCCCAAAGATTAAATTAAATTAAATTACGCACAAACTTTGAGCCGGCTGCAAAACTTATGAAAGATATCCAATAAACCGCAAGACATGGGACATCCATAGGGGATAAGAACACAAAGCTACAACCCATTGATTTGTACCGACACCTGTGACTAAGGAAAGAAATGAAAAGTAAGAGCCACAAATCAGGACTGGACCTTAGGACTTGGCAATGGAGAGCCATTACAGAGTTGCTTGCCAGAGTTACAGCAAAGGGCACAGTGAGTGATAATAATTTTTTCCTGTACCTAAATTCTCTCAGGAAAGGTATAATTATTTGGAAACATCCCAAGAGACAAGAATAAGGCCCTTCTGTGTCAGGCTGACTGATCCCACAAACTAGATGAAGATTATAGTCCTCACAAGCCCAATCAAAGCAGCCTCAGTGATGAAAGTTGTGGTTTAAAAGCAAAAAAACCATTAGATAAACACTGTCCCAGACAGAGTCAGGTCAGCTGCATTCAGACTGGATGAAAAGCATCCCATTTGATGAAGGATGATTACCTGAGCCCTTACTAATAAACAACACAGAGCAGCAGAAATAAGCAGCTCACCTCTGATTTTGGCATCTTCCTTTTTATATTTCATCTTTTTCTGGGACTTTTAATTAAGAGGTTTGATAACACAGAAACTGACAAAGTGATGAACTCTACAGAGTAATGGCTCATGTCCCTCTGAAACTTAAAGCTATATTCACTTTCTCCCTCTTTCACAGTCTATTACAAAGAAATCATCAAGTTCCTGAGGCTAAAGTGTTCTTGCATTTCTTGATCTGTACACATCTTACAAGCCAGAACTTCTGAGTTATCACAGTTTGCAGTTTTAAAAAGAAAGAAAAAAAGAAAAATCAGACAGCTAAAGGGAGTTATTATGTTCCAAAATCTCAACATCTCTGAGCCCTACACTATGAATTGGTTCAAATCTCTTACACTCTGGAAAAAAAACCCTAATTCACTCTGTTGGAAACCTTATTGTCAAAGGGATTCTACTGTTTCTGAGTGGAATAAAGATTTCTAGGTCTTTGCAATACACATTTTCACTATGGAAGTCTTCTACATTTTTTAAGAGAAAGAGACACTAGAAACAAAGGCTTCATGTAGTGCAGTGTTAAAAAGCAGAATTCAAATTGTGCAGCCAAAAGGCTGTATGAAATATTAGGTAGGCTGTTGAAAACAATCTACAGGTTTGCATGTCAAATGAGCAGAGACAAAAAAGGCAATTTCCACCAACCATCATTTTATAACAGTAGGAAACAAGAGAGCCTTTCCTTTAGAAAGAGATTTCACTTTGTTTCCAAGTCAGCTCAGCCCTTGCACTTTATCTCCCAAGAAAGCTGCACCCCTGAGCTCAACTGTGCTATTTCAAGGCTCAGATACAATTATCCCAGAGGGCTAGCTATTTCACTCCACAGAAAGATACACCTAAAGAGGATCTACACTCAGTTTTGTCATGTGCACTCAGAATGAATAGTGAAATTAAAGGATTTTGGACAGTTAGGTCAATCAACCATGGTCTGCTTTTCAATTGAGAGTCTATTCTCGAGTCCTCCAAATGCTTTTTCTTTTTGACTCTCCAAAGTAAGACATCTGGTTTTTTCAATACTATCTTTTTTTGCCTTAAGGACCAGGCATCACTTCAACTGAACAGAGGTTCTGTAAAACAGCACATCTACATGTTCACACCTTCTCCCCCATCACCTGGCATGTGCAGCATTAAGATTCAAGCCCCAGATTCTAGATTCAACCAGAGAGACTACTTCTAGGTTTTCTCTTGCCCTCCAAATTCAATTCTTGGGTCTTCACATGGTGGAGAGAAGTTGGTACAAATACGAAATGGAGGAGCTTGAAGATAGGAAGTAAATTTGTTCAATCATCTGATTTTAAGACATTCTCCCAGTTTTGGAGAATGACACTTGGAAAAAGGATAGGAAGACAGCCACAGAGCAGATTTTTACCAGACTGTTCACAGATCCTGGGTTCTCACCAGCCAGTAAAAAATAACTGGCTCCTCAGAGAGTGATTTAAAGCAGAGTCTGAATCATCCTTCCCCCCAACAGTTGCAGGAGGAAACAGGTTAGAGCAGCCAGCTCTGCACAAAGACTGTATTTTAGGCTAAAGTAGCTTTCTGAAGGAATGAAACATGAAGTCTAACCATCATAGCTGGGCAGTTTCTCTGTGTTACAGTAAGTATTTACCAAAGAAGCAGGAGTTTTAGAATTATCAAAAGACCTGGACTCATCTGCACAGGATATCACCGTTATCAGATAAGTAAGAGGTACATACAAGGATGCATTCAGCTATGGCACTGCAAGATACATAGTATGGACAGAGTATGTAACATTTATTGATTAAGTATATAATGGTGATGATGACCAAAATCAAGGTTCAGAGAAAGCAATCAATCCCTTCCCATTGGACGTCTTTCTCCTCTGTATGACCTCCCCAAAGCAAAGCCAAACCCAAGGGCATAACTCACCAGTAAAACCGGTTTGGAGTGACGTGCTCATGCATAAGTTGCCATTTTCTTCCAAAGTCCACGGAGCTGTACAGCTGAAAGACAGAGAGAAGTGTAAGCTTTGAGGAAGAAGAGGAATGACTTTCACTAAATAAAGTATTAAAACCGGCTCAGATTAAAGAAGAGGAAAGGGTTGTCCTGTACAGTTATCAATCAGTCTAGCCATCAGGGAAATCTAATAAGGTGGTGTCCTTCCTTCTCACTTAACCCAGACTAAGCTGCTGAGACTCAAAAGCAGGTTGGTTCTTCCAAAACCTTTCTAAACATTTTTGTGCTTCCTGATTTCAGCTGTCAGCACATTTACTTCTGCTGCCATATGACAAAGCCATCAGTCCCTCTGGCTTTTTCAGCCCAACAGGAGGCAGGTGATCGATGACATGTAAATTCCTAGCACTAAATAGAATGAAAGACAAATTAGATCAGTTAACATGACTACAATGCCCTAGGTAATGATTCTATACTCAAGGTCATACTGTGATACATTTTACTGGTGTGAATAACATCTCTCTTGTGTGAGGGAAAGAAAAGGAAATTGCTCCTAATTTACAGCTTCCATGTTCAGAACAAGATCTAAATTTTGAGGTAAGTTAGAAATCAGTCTGAGCATTAGCTCTTCTTGAAAGCCAAATTTCCAATCTAATGATTGCTTTGAAGCTTGTAATGGAACTAAATTTCCATGCAATTCCACACTAAGTCTCAGACACAGGTTCACTTCATACATACTCAGCTCAGTATCACAAACACCATTTCCCACATAACTAGTTTATTACCCACAATCCACACACTCATAATCAAAGCATACATAAACTTGTTTTCTACAACTTTGAGCAAGTTTGGTTCTTAGAAAAAAAAAACTCTTTGAGAAATATGTACTCTGCTTGAAAACTAGATCACAGAGAAATAAATAGCAGGCAGTGTTTTGAACAGGATTTCAAATAAATTTCATCTGAAATAAATTCTGGCTTGACTGGAGGCTAAGTAGTTAGATAACAAAACTGAAAATTTGAATGTCTGCGATATCCAAATTTATGTTCTTAATGTGAAAACAATATAATCTGAGTAAAGGTTCTGCATTTGATTTAATTTTGAGTAACTAGGCTTACAAACCAAGGTGGGTCTGTACTGAGATTAGAAGGGCTCACAACCTGGTGATGTGAACTATGGCGCAGCTGTGATGGATAGCTAAGTGTGACTGGGAAGACAAACTATATGTGCCTCCACTGAATATTAAAGTTTCTTGAACAGGTAGTATCTTCGACTACGGAGATCTAGCAGCTACATCAGAGCTGGACAATGGAACACTGTACATAAGTGGTTGGAAAGGGATGTTTGAGCAGTGTTCAAATCCTAAGGCAGCTGATTAATTCTTACTGAGCTTTTACTCAAATACACAACCAAATCACTACCAAAAGGAATCTCAAAACCTAAAATTCAGACCTCATGAACTATCTGATGCACCTGTTATGTGTAAAGACACAAGATTCAGTCCTTTACGTTATTCCAATGGAAAGTCTGGTTTCTGCCAGTGACTGAAGCTGAAGCTGCCAGTGAATGAAGCATATCAGGAAAAGAGATGGAAGCAGGCATCCTCCAGCCTTCATGTTAAAACAAGGTCCAATTATGTAGACTTTACTCCAACCAACACTGCATCAATTGAATTAAACTACTTGGCTTTGCAGTCCTTTCCATTCAAGACTGCAGGTATGACACCTGGATGGACTCACTGTGCTACAGAAATTACTGACTCTAGGCAGCTTAACCTCAGCAAACTCCTGTTCACAATCAAGTGCAAGTGGGACTAGCAACCTTATTGTATTCTTTAGTGCATTAAACGCTGTCACCATGACAGGAAAGGATTAGCAAAATACATCTATTTCCTTAGGTTCTCCTTTCTCTATCGCCCCTGGCATTTCCATTTCTCTTTCAGCTGCATAACAGCAGTAGCTACAGACAGCTCAGTGGCATCAAGCACAATCTCTTACTACTCATCTCTCCCACAGTGTCTCATTCAGGGAGCATCCTTCTTCCATCTCATTAAAAAACAGATATCAGCTACTAAGTACCTTTTTACCACCTTCTTTCCATTAAAGCTCAGACTGACTGATGATAGGAGGATTAAATTGAACTTGCAGCCTTTAGGTAATTTCAGATAAAGAGATAAGTAGGATATTATTCACTTCAAGAACTTTTATTTGTTTATTCACCTATTTATTCTAGGCGTCCTCTCTGAATTTTAACCAGATGATCAAATCTTAAAGCTCTATAACAGAACAAATTCCTGAAAAGTCTCCCTGGTCCAGTTCAATTTGATAGTGTTATTTACAGATGCAAATGTAAAGGTTAAAGTTGAATTACTAAATAAAACATACAATAAAGAGTTTCTAGTATTCTTTAAAATTGAATATATACATACACTTACTGTTTATGTCCCTTCATGGAAGAGAGGATGCTTTTAGAAGGGACAATAAATTTAGTGGTGAGTACAGCAGATTTCAATACAGACTAAACATTCCAAAGGCTGAATACTAAGTGATAGAAACTAATGAGGTTTATTTGGTACTAAGATTTTCCCTTTTTAAAGCTCAGCACTGGCCCTTTAGCAACACGTAATCTCTGGCATTTCCACCATCCAAAGAAATCAAATACATTGGGATGGACTTCAATGTACCATGAGTGTGTAGTGTGAGGTTATGCCCTTTTCTGCAACTGCCTTGCACTTTCTGATCTATTTTGGTGAATGAATAATTAAGACCATTTTGTATCTTCACAATTGTATGGCTGGTCTTGTGCCTTGACATAGCTAGAGGGGCATGCGGAGGACTTGACTAAGAAGAACCTCAGAAGCAGGACGCAAGGCAGAAGGATAAAGTCCTGACTCAAGGCATGGGTGACAAAATTCAGTTTTTAACATGAGAACAAACTCAGAACCTTGCATCAACCACATGGGCACAGCAATACACAGCACAAACAGAATGCTGCTTGTTCAAACTCTAAAATATCTTTCAACATTTTATTAAAAAACAGCATTTTTCTGAGATAAACAGCAAGTCCTTTTAAAAGGAGAGTTTATACCTGGTGTCAGATTCTATGCCATGAACACATGCAACATGCCAAAAATACAGAGCTGGAAAGGAAAGACTTCTACATGTATTCATACACACAGGAAAAGAGGTCTGGGTGCTGTTGAAGTTCTTCAGTCCAAACTCTCTGCATAACATATCTTGCTGTCTTGTTTGATCTTGGTTGGGGCTCATGTATTTTTTTAAGATGGGTTTTTATTTTGTTTTCTTGATGACAGCGAGCAAAAACAAAACTGACTTTTCTCAAGAAGTCAAGCTTCTCAGAAGTGAAGCAGCATGAGAAACTGGACAAGGGGAAAGAATGACCAAAGAAGGAAAAACATGCAAATCACAGGAAGAGATTCAGCCCCCTGACATCAGTCATCCATACCCAAGCTAGTCATCAATACTCATTTTTAGGCAGACTAGAAACAGTCACTTCTAAAGCACATCTCCCATAATAAAATATGGTTCCAAAACTGGCTGTTATTCATAGGGCTCAGAAGCTTCCATCTTGCTCCATAGACACTGAAAGTAGTCCAGAGTGACTAATAAAAGAGGGATAACCCCACTGCTGATGCATTATTCAGATAAGATGGATTTCAATTCATGTTCCCTATTCCCACATTGATCTACTTGGTCTTTACACAAGAAGCAGCCAGGTAATGAGACACTGGAACAGGTTGCCCAGAGAGGTGGTGGAGGCCCCATCCATGGAGACATTCAGGGCCAGGCTTGATGAGGCTCTAAGCAACCTGATCTACTTCAGTATGGCCCTGCTCACTGCAGGAGGGTTGGACTAGTTGACCCTTGAAGGTCCCTTCTAACTCTGTGATTCTATGACTCTAAGACTGAAGACAGCATGAGGTGAAGAATGGCCAAAGAAACAGTAGTCTGGATAGATTTTACCACAGCAAGAGACACAATGAAGATGTAATGTATTGATTAAGGAGCAATAGAAAACAAATCAAAGAAATTCAGAGAGCTTTGATATTTACAGACTTCCTTGTTCAAACACAGAAGTAGTAGGGCATCAGGAAAATACATCAAAGGCTTATATTCTAATAAACTAAAATAATGCTTGTTGCTATGAAGTCAGGACTACTGCCTGAGAAAGCTTTTGGAGAGAATCTCAATAGTTTCCTGTCTGCCAGCCAACTCTGGCATGAATTCGAAGCTTGCAAATAATGGTGTCAGATGAAGTGAGGAAGAACAGCTGGACTCTGTGTACTTAAACAATTCATTCATTACACACAAAATTAGACTTCCCCCAGACAATATATCCAGCTGATGACGGAAAGCCATATTCACATTAATCCAGCAGGGTGAGAGTTGGCCTAGTGGTAATTACTGGGCAGCAGCTGACACATGGAAGCACGATGGAAGAGGAGGGGCAGGTTAGCCTTGCCTGCCATGTCCTCAGAAGAGAATGATCCCAAGCAGTAGCTTAGAATGCTTACATGAAAAGATGGCTCTGATCCCAGAAATGCACAAAAGCAAGCTAACACCTTCTCAGCCAGAGCTGGTGGGGAAAATCTACAAGATATGTAGAGGATTCCTGCCAAAAAAATCGAACTGGGGCAGAAGAAAAAATAAAATTAGGTCAACATTCCTGTAGGAAATCAGACTGCATGGAAGCATTCTGCAAAGGATAATTCAGAAAAGCAAGTCCATTGCGGGGCCCTAACTTTTCGCTACTGAGTGAAAATGTCCATGATCCACTAAAAAAAAAAAAGCTCAGAAACCAACAAAAAGTTGTAAATCACTCAGAAAATTGCAAGGTGAATCTTTTTCTCTGCAGCTGTGTTACAAATGAAATTATGAAAGAAGGTTATACCATTGTTAACATGTCAGAAGGTATTTATTCCTACAAGGAAAATGAACTGGAGGCAAAACTCACAATACTCTTCAGCCTTGAGAATACAGAACAGAGAAGCCATGTCTTACAGAGATGACCCATCACTAGGAAGAAGAGATAATGCAACAAATTCATATTGCAGAGAAAAATTTTTATGAGATGACAATACCAAGATTTTTTCTAAAGGCACACTGCTGTCGGAGAAATATTTTGCAAGATCTTAGAATTTTCTATATAGAATACATGGAAGGTCCTCACTTTACTGACTACAAAGATCTCTTATTGCACACCTATAATTAGACATAGGAAGGATTTAATAAGGTTGCCCTTACCTAGCAAAAAACCAAACCAAAACGGAACAAAAGAGTCTGCACTGTATGAGATAACTCCTCCAGCAAGTGAAAGAATATGAATAATAATTGCATTTCTCCTTGGTATAGTCCTTCCATTTAACTATAAAATAACACCTACACCTACTCAGCCACTCCTGACTGTCAGATCATGACAGTCACCATGTAGTTGTCCACTGGATGAATTTAGCACAGTAATTCCAAACTGCTAAGTATTTTTTTTTTTCCCATTGGATGACAGTGTCTTTTTACTTCAGCTCCAGCTGACTTTATCTCTCTCTAACTCCTCATTCATCCAAATAGTAATCAGATCCCCAGGAAATTCAAATTGGGACAGTAATCTCTCAAATAGCCAAGAGTGACTCAAAAATTCCCAAACAATACCCACAACACACAAGCCATTTCCTCTTATTAGTTTTTCCATTTCAGATGTAAAATTGTAGTTTTCCTGCTTCCTGTAGCCCTACATGCTAAACCCACTTATGGAGACCCCCTACAATGATCCTCCAGCAATCACTGTCATGGTGTACTCTCAGGATCAGAGTAGACTGTGAATTTTCATCAGAGCACAGCAACAAAATAAAGATGACAGAAGAGATTAAAATTAGGTAAGACAACAAACAGGATAGATTTGGTGTAGCCATGTAGACAGCAGTTGGTACTATGGAAACACATACTGCTTCTATGACACATTTCCCATCTTACCTTCCTCATCTGTCTTCCATCCCTCCTTTTTTGAGGATAGATGGATATCCCTCGCCACTCAGAGCATCTGTACAGTACTTAAGTACAATGTTAAGAGATAAGCAGCCCCTTTTCTCAGGTTTTCCCGTGAGGCAGGACATGTTATTAGCACCACAATAGGACACCACTCAAATCTAAGCTGCTTCAGTTGGGACAAACAAGGTCAGGAGCAACAGTTCTCATGCAAAGAACTTTATTATGCACAGTAGAAAAGGTTGTATTCAAAGGAAGATTCACAGCCCTCCTCTGACTCCTCTGTTCCACCATTCCTCTCAGTCTGGGCCAAAGTGAGACAGACACCTATGGACTGTTAGGCAGTTACCATCATGGGACACAAAAGCTAAGTAGCAATTCAAGAACAATTATATCATCCACGCTTATTCCTTCAACTTCTGCCACCTTGCTGGGGGATCTAAATTAACCCAGATGTGAAGCATGGGGAATGAAAACCTTCTCACCATCTTCCATTCTCCACAAACTGCTGAAAAATCAGAATTCAAGTAAGACCTCCTTGACAACTCCATACTAAAGAAACTAAAAATAAATCCTGCTTCTTGAGCCAAAAGATTTGTGTAACAGCTGGTGGAACAGAGCTTAGGAGAAAGAATTCTACCAGCACCATATTTATGGGCTTTGTTTACACAGAGTTGTAAAAACTAGTAATTGTAATGAAAACAAATGGACCAGTTTATCTCTCTGCTTTGATTTCCTTTCCAGGTGATTAAAGACTGCATCAAGAGACCTCATTAAAGCCCAAGGTTCTCCTCTGGAATGATACAGCCAGAACATCTCAGGTGTGGAAAGAGAACTTGTCCACAGACTGCTTTATGTCGAGACTAACCAGAGCATTCAAAGCCCTCCTGGGCATGTTCCTGTGTGACCTGATCTAGGTGTTCCTGCTCCAGCAGGGGGATTGGACTAGATGATCTTTGCCGTCCCTTCCAATCCCTGATATTCAATGATTTCCCTACAGATGCCATACAGAAGAAGGGGTATTGGAAACCATTTTGATAAGAAACTGTTCTAAACAGAAATTAGAAACTAAATGGGTTTCCATCATTTGTTTCAAAGAGAGGGGGGTGAAGTGGGAAGTAGCTGAAGCTGGAAAGTTCTCTTTGCATTTTAAAACCTAATACTGAAACATTTCACATGCTGGCTGGCACAAAAAGGTCTTCAGACAAAAGAATCTCAGATTCCACTCTACTATTTATATGAAATCTTCTGCACAAAACCCAAACTCTGAAAATGTTTGACTTCGTGTTGTAATTGCACAGCTCAACCTCGATCTGGTTTACAAAGAAACCCAGATAGGTTAAGACAATGCACTGATGTCATGTTTCATGGCTTTATAGTTAAAAAATACATATATATATATATTTATACTTATATATATATAAGTGCCTTAACCTGATAGGTCTACTCAGTGATGCTTGCTTAAACCTGATGTTCAAAGCAAGATTTGCCACGGTCTGCTTCTCCTCTTCATCCCCAAGAATTAAAAGTGGATTAAACTTGTGGGGAAAAAAAGCCACTCAAAATGCTTCACATTCCAGTTTCTCATAGGCCTAATTGAAAGTGAGCATACTCAGCCAAAAATTTGCCACTTCTCCTTCTCAACAGCATGTATTTTGCTTTTCTACAACATGACTGGTTTGTAGAGGAACAAGAAGTCCAAACACAGCTGTGACAAGAGCAGTGACATAAATGAGTATCACAAAAGAAGTTTGAGTGTTTCAGTCCTGGGTGAAAAAAAGCCTCTGTCTTTTCTACTTTTTCCACATCTCCAGAATCACTGAAGTAGCCCAGATGTGAGATGAAAAGTATTACTTGCAGATTTGTTTTTGTTTTTTCCCTCAAGCTGAAAATATGGGGAAGAAACATATTCACTTTGGTCAGTCAAAGCACGTTTCCATTATTCCTTAATAATTTAGATTTAGCAACTTGTAAAAGGCACTATAAATAGAAATGCCACTTTGAGGGAAAGTTAACTTTTTTGGTTGCTTATTTATTTCTTTCTTTGGGACATTTTAACCACTTCAAAATCAGCTCTAGATTCTGAGGGTCAGCTAAAGATGAGCAATATGTTGCCACCAACCCCCTCCTGATGAGTATTTAGTTTTCAATAAGGAAAGCTAACAAAAGACACAGAAGGGGCAAAAACCCAAAGCCCAACTCCCCACCTTCCAGAGTCTGAGATCAGATATGAGCCATAGAATTTTCTAGGTTGGAAGGAACTGCTCAGATCAAGTTCAGGCATCAACTCAACACCGATAAAAAACATCACTAAACCACATCACTAAGCACTACATCTACTGGTATTTCAAATACCTCCACAAAATGGTGATTCCTCCACTTCCCTGGGCAGCCTTTGCCAAGTCTGAGACATAGCAGACAAGACAAGGAACATGTCATGCATGGGGACAGTTTCTCACATCAGCGATGCAAAGCAGACTAGACACAAAGGGGCAGCAATGCAGAATGGAAAATGGAAGGACAAGACCAGGACTATGGATCAGAATGGGATTGAGGCAGTAGAGCTGCCTCCTGCCCAAGAGGTGCACCAAGAGAGATGTTCACCAGCACTTCCTACATTGCCATCCAATAAACTCAGAGGCAGAGGAGGTTTCAGGCTACTTCTATTGTCCTCAGCTGCTGCTTCCTTCCTTTTTTCCCCTCTTACAAAAGCTCCAGAGGCTGGGCACTTTTCTCCCCTCAGGTAAAACTGATCTCTTTGCCCAGCTTCTTTTCACCTTAAAAATCATTATCTAGTTCTGAGGTGTGTGTGTTCCCTGGCTCCAGCAATCACCTGGATATAGCCAATGGCACCACAAAGGTCAGCCTGTGCCAAGGAACTCTGTGCCCCATTCCAGCCCAAGAGGAAAATCACCTTTGCTTCTGAAGGCTCCATAGTTTAGCTGTTCAAAAGCCTCTCCTTATGCTCAGTCAGTGCTGATTCTCCAGAATTTGGAACAATACAGGGAAATAAATGGGAACCACATGTCTAATGGGAAGATTTTTTTCATTTAAATATGCTTTATGGTGTGATATATGCCTTTAATTATAGTGCAAGTGTCTGGGTACATTTGTTGTGATTACAGACTAATCCTTCATGTTTATTGAGCATAAGATTATTGAGTAAGCAAAGCAGGAGAGGCTCAGACATTAGCCAGAGTGGGACAAAGCTACAACCACATTCTTGGCTCCTCCTCTTCTCTATCTGTAGGGCAATCTCTACATTACACAGAGCAGGACATCACAGAGGAGGGTTTTTCCAGTATAGTGAAAGAATGAGATTTTACAACACCAAAACACCTTCAAAATTCATATAAGATTTTTCTGAGTTATTTCTTTATATGAAAAAATTGACATTTCTGTAAGTGTATTCATGAACATTAATTAAAGGGTTTAAAACTGCATTAGAACAGCATTTTATTCTAATTTTTGATTGTTGGTCATGTAAAAAAATTTCACATGGCATGAAAGAAATAAGTACTAGTTTGGCCTCAAGCAGAACATGTCATTCTGGTAAAATTAAAGCAATGTATTTTGCTCCAGGTTTAATAATATATTATTTAACACAAACATACTCCTCTGCCACTCAATTCAACTTCAGTTTTCCATTCATCAGCATTTTCACAGGCAAGGGAGAATACTTAAAAAAATGTTAAAGTAACATGACCCATCACCCTGTGGACACTGAGCTGACACCCAGCTGAAGCTAACCTAGCTCCCACAGGTGAAAATACTGACAAGTAAAGCTGCTCCCACTTGAAGCCAGCCCCAGCAGAGGGCAACTATCCATCCTCCTCATACAGTTCTCATCTCATCAGTTGAAAAGCTGCAGCTCTTCAACTTCACAGGTCCTTAAGACCTCCACCCCACTTCTCAGAGATGTTGTGCAAATCTGCATCTTCACAAAATCAGAGAAGTCTCACACTGGGGAGTTTTAAGACTGGGATGGGTGAGAAGGCAGTCTGATATTTTTAATGCTTGAAGATTCTTCTGAATTAAAATTACTAAGACAGTACAATACAAGCACAGCAGATAACCTTTAATATTTTCCTTTCCATTTTATCACTGGATCTGTTGGGTACATTTATCATTGGATCTATTATTTCTCATGGCAATGTATTCTGCAAAGGGCCAAAGGGACATGTTCTCAGCTCTGCCTGACAGGAAGGATGGCACAACTGGCATTTCAGTGTATTTACTCTAGCTGGATTCTCCTTCTTGATCTTTACAGCAGGCATTTTTAGGCTGCCACAACACAACTTTGCTACCTCCAACTCCTTTTGTCATAGATATGCCCCCAGTGCCATACTGAAAAGCTTCTGGAAAGCTACAGTGGATCAATGGGCACTGTTGAGCATTTGTACAGGTCCTGAATTGGGAGGAATTAGCCTCTGGATGATTCTAGTCCCCACACACTCTATGCTGCCTGGGGCCAAGGCCAGGTAATGTACCAAACCAGCAAAAAGTAAGGTCCACCATAGTTAAGGAGAGTCTTGTATCCCTGTAAAAGAGAACACAGATGCCACTTAAAGCACAGTTGTGACTGTGAGATGAAGGTTATAAAAACGAGGTAGAAAACTTCAGCTTCTGATACTGCTCAAGATGCAACTTCAGTAAATACTACATATCTACCCTAGCTCTTGTTCCATCTTCTACAGTTTATTCTCTTTAGCCATCATTACCAGAGAATTGTCATAACTGTCCTAAAATAATTCAAGATAAATAAATTTAAGATAAAAGTGCCCATATGTCTTGATTCATTGGATGCCTCAGCAAACTTGCCTCTGTAGGCTTGAACATATATCATAAAGAAACATGAAGTTCCTTTTAGCCTTGCACTCTTACTTCCCAGTCAGCTTTGCTTTCCACCAGGTGCTCTGCTAGCTTGTGGTGTTCTCCAGGACTGCTTGTATTATAACACTTCTAAAATCCCACAAGATAATTCAGTCCAGCTCTTGCTAGACACATCTCTCATTGGCTAGGTTCCCTGGCAACCAATGCATTGACAACAGGCAGCTACTGAACAGAAAATTAGAGCCTGCTTACACGGGCTTCTACCTCTACACACGCACAACCAAGCCAGAGATCATATGCAGGAAGGAGTTTCAAAGCTGGGAAGCTCTAGAGGAATATCCTTTCCTTCATCCTAAACAGCAAGTGGTTTCATGGAAGGCAAGAGACCATGTCCTCTCTGCGCTTCACAATGACTCAGTTAATTCTGATCCAAACGTGAAGAAGAGACTCTCAAAACCACCCACTCCCCACATGAAGGGCGGCATACGGTTGTTTACAGGAAGAACCCAAATGAACAGCATCATTGTAAATGCCAGCCACCATCAGGAACAATTTAGCTTGACAGTTGTAGCAGAAACTGTCACTGCAATGAGGCATCATTGCCAGAAAAATCACCAAATGAGAAACTCACATGTTTCCAGGATCCCCTAGGGCTGCTGGGCATACACCATTTACACTGTCATCTCCAATTCATCCATCACCCAGTTTCTGCAACCTAACAGTGGAAAATTGTACCTCTGGAATAAATGAATCTGCTATTGCAGATCATGCAAGAAAAAGGAAGCTCATATCTAGCCTCTCTCTGCTGCTATGTTTCTTTATATACTGGGGTATCTATATTTAAGCTATTTATGCCATTTAATTCAAGCCCTAGGTACCTTCAAATCCACCTTATGGAGCAGGGTGAAGGAAGGAAAAGAAAAAAATCGAACATGTACAAAAACTCAACAAAAATAAGCAAACCTGATCCACGGCAATAACTACAGTCGCCAAGTCACCAGACTTGAAATAATGTAATCTAGTGTTTTTAATTATGGCACAGAACAATTCACAGGATAAGAGAAGGCTGTAGAGGAAAAATAAAGCAGCCTTTTCCATGGCTGTCACTAGAAAAAAAACCCCACAATTCATCTGGCTAGGGAACACTGGACTCAATTTTGCAGCATAACATTCAAGTTTGTCACTTCTGTGCCATTGGGTACACATGCAAAGCTCATGTGGACTTGCACCGAGATCTGAGGAGATCAACTGGCCTTAAGCAAGTACTGTGCTAGTCAGAGGACAAAAGAAGAATCCTGTTTTAGCAACAAAACTTTTGATGACAGGGGGCAGGAAAGCCCCCTTGGGTACAGTATAGTCTGCTAATTTGTTATTTGTACATGCTGTTATCTCTTCTACGCTTCAAGTACAAATTGCTACCAAATTTACATTCAGATGGTTTATGACCACTGAGTCTTGGGCAGAAATGAGATGCCCAAGGCAGGAGGCTGTGGGAAGATTAGGTTTTCCTCCTTTTTACAGAATCCCAAGAATGTTCTATAATGCTTTAAGTTTTGATGTTTGCTTTATCAACCGTCCTTCTCTCAAAAGTATTGCCCATCATTCTGATGCCTCAGCTCCTCCTTTTATCACGCTCACAATGCTTCAGATGTGCTAAATTTTACTGCATCATGCCCTAACAGTCATTTTGTAGCTACCGATGGTCCTATAAAAATCAATTGAATACAAACCTAAAGAATTTTATTGCACTGGAAGAGCTTGTAACTGACACTAAACTGTTGTGGGGCTTCTACTGCAAAAATTCAAACAGATACACAAGTGTGTGCGCATCCCATATAAACAGGTCACCAGCCTTCTCCCAGTCAACCTATATTGAAGAAGAGTTTTACCAAAATGCAACTGAAGACTTGATGGATTTGCAGTGATGAATAAAGTTTTCTCTTAAAAGCACTACATATATATAACAAAAACATCCTAAAATTACAATTATGGAAACCTTGGATTTTTTGCTCATTTTTTTTCCTTTAAGGGTAAAGGATATAGTTTTCTTTGCTATGAGTAAGCATTTGAAAAGCATGATTTCTAACCTGTCCTCAGTCACAGAAGCATCAAGAGGAATACAAGATAGAATGACTGAATTACTGATTTTTTCTCTGCAAATGCGAGACTTCCCAAAGGACAAATTCATGACTTCTAAAAGCTTGGGGTTGCTAGTTCTGAGGTGCTAGACCAGAAAATCAAGGGACTGACTCCTTTTTTACCAGTGAAGCAATGAGCATGAAAACCTGAAACACATACTGGGATAACACTGAGTATAGAGTAAATTTGAATCATCTGTGCCTACTGTGGATTTAAAGTTGGTACATTTATTCCCCAGAATATTGATTACATGCTGTTTCTTTCAGAAAGAAAAAATACTTTAAAAAAAAGGAAAATAAAAAAGAGGACAACTTTTTTTTTTTAATTAAAGTTTAGGGTTTTTTTTAAATAAAAAAGAGGAATTTTCATGTCAATGTTGAGTGATGGAAACAAATAGTTGCTTTAACAGAACCGATGGGTTGCAGACAGGCAGATGAGCCCAAGGAACCCGCATCTCAGCAGACAGACTTTAGGGGAAAAACATCCTGTACACATGAAGGGGTAGATCCTCCAGTGACATAAATCAGCCCTACCAAAATCAATGGATGTACACTATCAGCTGCTACATGCTACATATGTGACTTCACACATTGTTTGTAAACCAGCTCAGGTGTGCTATTAGAACATGGTCCATTTACCAGTTGAAACCAAGCACCAGAGGCAGGGATAGTTTGTAGTGAGTCAAAAAGGGGAGGAGACAGAGAGGAAACCTATTTGCTAAGGGCAATCAGAAATAAAATTAGGACCACCTACCAGCTTACAGTGCTGCAGAAATCTGCTTCATGCAACAGCCATTATATTATTTGAAATTAAATGTATGAGCTTCTTAGTATACTGCTGTGTGCACTATGAAAGTAAGGTTTTCTCTGCCATGTGACACACCTACATCTACAGCACTTGCTGATGTGAAATTCCTAGAAGTCTCCACCCCAGAAACGCTGGAAGTTCTGCCACAGCCAAAAGTCTGCAGAGGGATGAGGCTTCAAGAGGAACTCCTGTAACATTTGCATAGGGCCACCTGGGCCGGTGTAAAGGAAAACAACACGATTTAGGAAGTCTGGGAAACTTTGCAGCTCTGTCACTGGTTAGCTTCCTAATCTTGCACAGCTGGCTTTACCTCCCTGAGCTTCAATGTCCCTTCACCCTCTCTCACTGCCTTGGTGACTCCGCTTCTGTGTCACCAACCATAAAGCTGCGATTTCTGAGCCATTTAAAAACCTCTTGCATGACAGTGATACATAACAAACAGGGTAAGACCATATTAACACTGGAACTGCTGAGTGAAACAGATGATCCCTCTTCATCATGGCACAGAGGGACCTATTAAGAACTGCATGGTGTAAAAATCACCAGGGCATCCTGGGATTTACAAAATCTAGTTATGCGTCATAGAAGAGTCATGGAGAGGAAATGTCAGCTCCTGCCTTTTCCTTTTCTGAAATTTCTCTGTATTTGGCTCTCAGATAAGCATCTCTCAACTGTATAAAAAGATTTTTATAATGTACTGGTAGAGATAAGATATAATACCAGTGTCCTGTTAAATGGACGTGACATGCCCATAAGGAATGTGCTAAGCAGATATCACCATCATAACAGTAGACACACACTGAAATCAAGTCACAGATGCTCTGTGTGACCTATGGCCAGTCTGCAGGATCTGATGGCTAGACTGGGCTTGACACATTCTTTAAAGTGTAGTTGCAAGAGCAGCTACAAGTAAAACAGTGGCCAAGTCTTCAGTGCTTTGCACTGTCAACTACAGCTAAGGCTCTGTGTCAGGATCAAGACTGTATACTTTCTAAAGATTTCCTTGCCTAAATGTTTCACACAGTCCTCTTTCCAAGTACTGGTGGATTTTTTTCTGATTATACAAATATGCCAAAGGTTTAGCAACTGCTAAAAGGAGGGTGAAATACATCCTAGAGTCAGAACTAGGAGCAAGGGACAAAACAACATAATTACATATCAGATGGTCTCAGCTTTTGTTGCTGATTGTGGAGCAAATAGGAACATGCAGGTGCATGTAGGAGTTTATCTTAATTCCTCAGCACCATCTATCCAGCCATCTGCCTCTCTGTTCTACCTCATCCCAGCCACCCATCTCAGAGGACATTAAAGATGAAAGTATCATCTTAAGTAGTCCACTGACATCCTAATGTGCAACACTTCAAGTACCAAAGACTTTCATTGTCATAGCAATGTGCAAATACTAATTAATGCCATCATTACCCAGGCAAAAAGAATAGTTCCTGTTGTGTAGATTTCCAACAGTTCTCTGCTGCCCAGGTCACTGACAGCAATGTAAGCTGCTGGGTCCCAAATCCTCCAGAAGAAAGTATGACCCTTCTTAGGAAACTAAACATAACAGCTTCTTAACAGCCACCTCCCAGAAAGCACTGGGAATTAAATAGTGTCCTTCTGTATTGAATTCTACAGGCCCACACTCATACTTTCAGGTGCTGGCAGACCATTCTTCTTCAAGCCTCAGCTATATTGTCCTGAATCATTAAAGACATATAAGAGAACATAAAAATCCAAGACAACGAAACTACCTAAAATACTAACAGTAAAAGCCAATACATTACTTCTATGCTTTTGAAGGTACTTAGTAACAGTGGAAGCCTGTCCTTATAACCACTTTACTCCCTCAAATGCAAAGGCTTTCATATGTACAGACCATAATCCACACATACACTTAAACATAACCTTAAAATTAGGCCCATGCTAAAGCATTTGGCCTCTCTGAGGTCAGAGGTGCCTTTTTTTTTCTAGTAGATTCTACATTTTATTTGTAGTGCTATTGAGAATGAGTTTTTTGTGACAATTCAGATAAATTATGGCCATTGTCACAGGCTCCTCTCTGTTATAACAGCTGTGATATTCTGGGTAAAATTAATCCTATTGTTCTTTGACCTGGAATTAGCCACATTACTAATCTCAAGCACCACAAGGAGTTAATTCAATGAGAGGGGAAAGGACACTAAACTGAAGTTTTTCATCAACAGACATCTGAGTGGAGACAATAGTGTTCTTTCTTCAGTTGAAAGTGGTATCATCTATAATTCTGCTCACCAGATTTTAAAGGAGACTTAAATGGTGCCAAGAGGCCAGGCAAATGCAGAGATAGAGCTTTGAAAAGCAATGTGGAAAGCTGGAAGGGATGGCCAAGAAAACACTTACAGATTCATCTAATATAACCAAAGCAGCCTAGTAGGTAACACACATATACACATATTAATCCTGAGACAAAAAATTGTGAATTCCATCTTAACCAGCACATCATGTTTGCTTTCTACTCCAGGGTAGGGGTCATTATAACCCGTATGCATGATAGCAGGAACTTGGAAACTTGATGTTTTTTGTTGCTTTGATCATGTTGGAATCGTATCCCATGTAATCAATTTTGCACACATCCAGACAGCAGGGTTGGTTTCAAGTCCCTTAATCTCAGGTAATACAGCAAATACTTACATCTCAGCAAAGGAAATTACTTTCTTGACAGTCAGTAGAGGTTAGTCAATACCAGTGAGTCTAAGGCACAATTTACCTCATCCTAAAATAGTCACCTGCATTTGCTTCCAGAAATCAATCAACACCATTCAGCAGATCATGACCAATTACTATGTGCAACCTGGGCACCTAATACAGGTATACATTGCTACATCTTAGATCTCTATAGTCAGGCAAAATAAATCATGTCCCCAGTGTTATTATTCTTCAGCCTTCTTCATTCCTTCATATTTATTCCCATCTGCTATATACATAAAACCACCCCAAGCCTCACTTAGGCTTCAGATAAAATCAATATACAGTCATGATTTAGCATGGCCCAGGAATAAACCACCCAATTCTTGCTCTGTTCAACAATAAACTAGGTTTCTTCAGCAGTAGAGCACATATAAGCATTGAATGTGTCTCTCTCCATTTATCTTTATATTTTCCTTCTCAAAGTAAAACCTGTTCATGAAGGACCCATAACATAAATAAGAAGCAATAGGAAAGTCTGTTCTAGCTAAATCAAGCTTCACAAGCAGTTACTTTGTTTTTGCCATCACAAGCCCAGAGTTTACTATTTTGCTAGGACAAAATTCATTGGGCATTTCTGAAGTAGAGCCAAGGCTGCATAATTTAATTTCTCATCTCCTATTAAAACTGCCACGCTTACCATAATCAGAATGATAAATGCAGGATCATACGTTTTCTTTCCGACAGTAATGCCCATCAATACTTCAAATGCAAATAGTTGTGACATTTGACTTTATAAAAATTACCTGGTGCACCGATGCCACTTAATTAAATCATTTAAAAACTGCTTTTGTTACGTTTAATGAATGATATATTATACTGCAATGAAACATGCAGCAATACAAATACTTCACAATGCTAACAATTAAGGCTCACTTCACTTACGGCAATTGACAACACAAGTGCTCCTCACTTCATTCAGTCTGTGCATTCCAAATGAACTGGTTAGCAAAAAGGGTGCTTCTTTGCTAATGAGTTTTGTAATCAAGGCATCTATTTTAATTTCAAATTGGCTAGATTGGGGAAAATTGCTGAACTAAATGACTGGTTCTAATTAGGATTATAAAAATATTCATCATGAAGCAGAATTAGCACAAGGTCTTGATTTCCCTCCATTTGCATATAGCTTTAGTTTAAGAGTGGAAAAAACCCTCCTGATAAATTGTCTTCCTTTTAATGAATTGAACAAACACTATATCTGTTTTAGTTGTTCTTTCATTTAAAGACACTGATACATATTCATGATTTGTAAATGAAGTTAAGTGATTTCAATTCTCCAGTTCATTACCATGTTGAAGAAGAGACTTCTGTAAATTGCCTTTAAACATTCCCAATCTCAAGGGTTTGCAGAGTGGGTGTTTGCTTTGGATTTTTTTAACTTCACTAACATTTTAGTTTATCTGTTTGATGGAGCCCTGCCTGCCAGAGAGAGCTGCTGGCAGGTGGCTTGTCCAGTGAAGGACACACGATACATTTGTAGAACCTGATGTTCTCAGAAGAGCATTCAAAAGGCAAAGAGATGAAAGGCTTATTTGTGGCTAAGTCATGGGAACAGCACTTTATGTGGATTCAGTTTCTGACTTTGTTATAGTCCTTGGTGGTAGTTAGGCAACGAAACACTTTAATGACCTGTGCCTGAATACACTATGGATGCTCCAGGGACAGTGCTTTGTCTGTCAACTATATGTTTAATTGCAGGCTCTCTGGAGCAGAAATCGCTTCTTACCAAGAATGTTTAATTCAATGGATGACTTGGTACAGTAGGGGTTTTCTAAGGGCATCTACTGTAATATGGCTTGTATTCAACACTAAGTCTTCTTCTATAGATAGAGCACATATAAGTCAGGAGCAACATCCTGACTTTATTTCATTCCTCAGTATGACTGGCTTGAAGGAGCAATTGTTACTATAGCAGATTCCTTGACTTTTTTTCCTTTTTGGTGAAGAAACGTGAGCAGTAGGTGTGCCTTCAGTTTCACTATGCAGGGTGCTTCAAATGCCAAGTGTATGGTGCAAGAGAAAATTGAAAGCTGAGTATTGTATCCATAGGCCTGGGACTAGAGTCATCGTGCTCTTCAGACATCAATGAGCCATGTTGAGAAACTTGCCCCAGTGTATTGTCTCCCATCACTCAATGAAAGGATCTATGCAAGAGCAAAAAGAGCTTTATTTTCCTTATTAAATATAGTGTCCATATCTTTCTAAGAAAAGCTGGGTTTTGCCCGAGAAGTGCAGTCTTGAGATGACAAAAGGAGAGGCTGCACTTCTGACAACTAAATACCAGGCCTCAGAGTTCTTCTGAGGACCAGGTGACAGGTCTGGGTGCTTGCTGATTTACATCAAAATCAGATGTGAAGCAGCCTACCTCTCCTCACCAGCTACATAACTCAGTTCCTAAGGAAAGAAAACCTGCAGGCTTCAGCTGGAGTCATGTCTCCCCTTCGACACAGAGCATATATGGCTTAGTTTCAGCTTGACTGCAGCATGCTGCTGCTGTCTAAGAACCACACTGCCCAATTTGCTACTCAAAGTGCAATATCCTCACCTGAACACAACCCTGAAGTCCCCATGTCCCCAGCGGCAGCACTGGTACCCTCTGTGTCACAGCAATCATGGGTCCTTTAGGGAACTAAGCACAGTGACCTGCTATGATGGGGAAAGAGGAGATGAGTTGCTGTGGTCCTCTGCTTGTGTGAACATCCATATGGAAGTCCAACTTAATTTATGTAATTCTCCTTCGGAAGGAGCCAAACATGAAGAGGAGAAGGATAATGGGTGTAATTTGTGCAGGGGGGTATTTAATTTTGGAATAAGAAAGAAAACATTTACCATGAGATCAATCAATCACTGGAACATCTCCTCAAGGGACACGGTAGAGTTCCCATGACTGGAGGCCTTCAAGATGGGACTAGACAGAGGGCTAATCACACTTAGGCTCCCTTCATAAAAAAAAGCTGGAGCAAGATGATCTTTCGGGATCCCTTCCAACCTGGTTCTATGATTCTATGAAAATGGTTCATCGCAGAGAAACCCAAAGACGGACAAAAAGTACTACTGGAATAAAGCACCTACATTTGAGAAGAATGGGAACCCAGCATTGCTCTTCTTTCAGCACTGAATTTCTTTGGCATCACTCTGGCACTCTCAAAAAATTAAGAAAAACAAAATTTCCACCTTTAGCTGTCTAACTACCTTGTGTTGTACTGGGACCCTGTCCACAAATTCCAGGGCACAATATTTCTTGGCAGCACAATATTTCTTGGCAGCACAAAGGCACTGCCTTCATGGGTCTACATCTGTGTGCTTAGGTTATTAAAAAACATATTCCCAGCTAGTCTCAGTGTTATCTTTGACTCTTTTTGATAAATTCAGCAGCATCAAGTCAAGATAGTCAGGGTTCTGACATGCCCTGCATTCAATTTTCAGATCATTGTTTGTCACATCTCTTACACTGAAGGAATCTCTTCAGCTAGACCTGATACTGTCTGCAAGGTGCAACTTCACGATACAGCATAAGGTTATCTTGCACATTTTACTTATCACTTCATTCAAAGAGATACCCACTTTCTTTTGTTTGCTTCTCACTAAGATTAGGCCTTGTTGAGGGAGAAGCCACTGATTGCCAGATTTCTTGTCCTCAAATTCAAAATGTCACATCTGCAGAATTCCAAATGGTATGTTACTGAATTACTCTGTCTCTCACCTATTCATAGTGGGCTGCAAATCACTGTTTGGCCTATATGGAAGAGGTAGAACTCTTTGCATGTTTGGTTTTTTTCACTTAACAATTAAGATTTGAAGTATTTTAAATAACTCTCTCCCTATTTCCCTACATATTTCTGTCTTTAAAAAAAAAAAATCTTTCATACAAATATTCACACAAGAGAAAGAATTTTCAATGTCAATTGTGAGAAATTACATGGAGCTGGAAACTCTCCTCTGTTTTCACTTCCAGATAGATCCATTCCCCAGAGGCACTGAGGTGTGGGAACTTGAGCTTACTAGGAATTAGTTGGATAAGCAAGAGAAATGATGAGGCACTTGAAATATTAGTATCAGAAATGCAAGACCAGTTTGTACCCACTCACTGCGAATGGCAGCAATGAAAACTATACTTCATCTATGTGCTGGCGAACTCTGAGTTTTCACAGCACTCCATAAATCTCCTTTCAATGCTTTCTAGTGGAGAATATCACAGCTTTTCATGTTTTCCCCTTCCAATCATACTTTGATCAAAGGGTCACTTAAAATGGCTTCCTAAATATTTTCTACAGTAGCCTTTGAAAGGTAGAGGATGAAGCTCCATTGTGCCTTTCAATTGTCTCATCTATCCACATTGCAATATAGACACTATGAGTGTGACCCAGCCTGACCTGCAGCAAAATTGACTAAAACATTTACATAGAGTCCACCTTCTGCCAAAGGCCATGGGGGGCC
This sequence comes from Turnix velox, assembly GCA_013400935.1. NCBI lineage: Eukaryota > Metazoa > Chordata > Aves > Charadriiformes > Turnicidae > Turnix > Turnix velox. Next base: position 44,086 of record VZTY01027167.1, on the reverse strand, counting down.
AACACATGCACACACAAGATTGCACTATTTTATCAATAATGCAAACACACAAACTCACACAAAGCCACTGGGAAAAGATCCAAGATTTTCAACTTGCAAGATGCAATTAATCTCCTGGGGCCTGATAATGGCACAATGTCACATAGCTGGTCAGGGTGAAATAGGACACCTACCCATGCTTGCTCGAAGCCCTGTTAAAATTCGTCCTGTCTATGCTTTATATGGTGTGAGAACACATGAAGGTCTATGAACTTTCTACACATTTGTGCCCACACAAACAGATTGCTTGGCTCAGCCAAATTGCATTTATTCAATAATACACGAGAGTCAGCAAGGCAGAGGGGGGTCATAATTGGCTAGAAAAACTAAGAACAGGAATTTATATGCTGTATTCACTCATATTGAGGAAGTATACTCAATAACTCTTTGGATACTCCAAAGAGAAAACAAAAGTTGGTGGCTGTGATTTGTCCTAAAATGAACAAAGTAACAAACAGCCACACAGCAAACTATCTTTGAGAAAGCCTGCTGAGCTCCATCCCTCTCACTGAATCTAATCCTTTACTCTTGAGGATAGCCCTGAGAAGAAAAACAGGGACAATCCCCATGTAGGAGTGGTAATAAAAGATTTGGGGACTGAATTCAATTGATACTGAACTCAATTATTTCTGTTGATGGAAGTGATAATGTTGTCAGAATGCCTTTGGCCTTCTTAGCTATGAAGTAATGCCTCAAGGTGAAGTTCTGCTGAGAAGAGATGTGTTGCTTAGCTTCAAGAAGAAACTAATTTTTGGACCTAAGACCGCTGAGGCTTGGGCTTTAAACTAAAATTGAGATTCATAACAAAAATCCACAGGCAGGTATAAAACCAGATCCANCTTCTTAGCTATGAAGTAATGCCTCAAGGTGAAGTTCTGCTGAGAAGAGATGTGTTGCTTAGCTTCAAGAAGAAAATAATTTTTGGACCTAAGACTGCTGAGGCTTGGGCTTTAAACTAAAATTATATGAGATTCATAACAAAAATCCACAGGCAGGTATAAAACCAGATCCATGCAAGGGATGAGCTAGGGAATGGGGTTATTTAACAACAAGGTTTAATAAAAGCAATGAACTGTAATGAATTGCAAAGCACCCTGCAATGCCTGAATGTGAAGGCTGAGAGGAAGGGGCAGCCAGCAGGAGAAGCCTGAAGCATGAACTTCTGATAAAAATAACACATAATGGCGGCAGAACACAAGAACGTTGCTGCAGGAAGGCATCACTTGCTCAGGAAAGAGAGGATAAGCCTTCTGTATCAGAGATCTGTAGACTTGGTCTGAGTTCTTACAGCATTCTCCTAAGTAAGCTAAAAGACTGTATGAAATTACTAATAGCAATGAAAAAACTAACCAGGATGACATATTCTGAAAATAGTTATCACTTTGCCACTGTTAAACTCCAGTTGATTGTGGGTCCATAGGAATGCAAGAGTTGTAAGTTACTCCATTTATCTATTTACCACTGTCTTAGAATAGTGAATACAACTTCTAAGTTGGGAAAAGTGACGATGCTTTCTAAAATATTATCTTGGAAGGAACAATAATCCTGTTAGAGGACAGAATTCAAAATGTATTGGGTTTTCTTAGTTGGCTAGCTGGTTGGGTTTTTTTCCAATCAGCTGGATAAATAGCCTAATTTTGTTGTCAACGTGTAGAACTCAGCTAAAAATTAGTAGAGATGTTCAGGATAAAAAAATGACTAAAAAGAGGCATGAAGAGGTCAGGAAGAAGAAGATGCAAAACGTTTAGTATATTTATTACAAACAAAACTTTAATATTGTTTTCTGTTCTTAGACAACAAACATTTTAAAAATCTTTTTATCTAGGCAGCAACCAACTCAGTTATTTGTAGGGCACTAGCTGTTGATATTTCATTTCACTGTGTGGAAGCCAAAATGAATTTTTGGATTCATCATTCTCATTAATTCCCACGTTGACCACTGCTTGCTCACAACACCATTTTATTATTAACTGAAAGAAAATTAATAAAATAAATATTAATCTGAAAGCTATTCTTTAAGAAAATAAATTAAATTCGCAAACCTGTTTACAAATGGCTAGTTAACAAGAGGATGGATTAGATCTTCCTTCAATGATCCTACTGCTGGGAGTCACGCCGCATGTATTTGATTTGTTATTTGAGTTGTTTGCATTTTTAAATCTGTCTCTAAAGTAGGCATTACAAATAGACTTTAAACACATTTTTACAGCTTACAGAAGTGGAAGATTATGGACTCCCATTGAACATACAGTAAGTCACTGACTTTCACTGGCACCTTCCTTGTCTCAATATCTGTGGATGATGAGCATCACCTGCAATTTACAAACTAATAAGCTTTCTATTTTATTGCCCTTTATCATGGATCTAAATCAGAAGTGTTTCAGAGCAGAGAGGACATGGAGCAGCAGTGGGGGAAGGTTTGAGATTCAGATTTGTCTTGTAGAGAACAAGGAGAATAATCACAACAGTCTTAAGAATACTCTCATGACCTATGAAGCTACTTAACGTTTTAGGATTTTTAGCCTAAAAGAATCTTCCTTCTTGCCATTAGTCTAACCTCCATCTAACAGAAGATCATGACTGATATCCAGCTCCCATTCAGCTGTGGCAGTACTCCAGTTTCCAGACAGGAAGGAATGTACTACAAGGCCTCTTGGAAGACTTCAGGTGGAGACTTCACATAGTACCACTGCCAAGTCTATAGCATTACCTTCATATTCTGACAACACTGCCTGTTATCAACTGTAACTGCAGTGAAGTTGCATGGTCCTGAACCAGAGTGACAATTCCTTTCAGCTCTTCCTAAGCCAAGGTGCAGCTGAGCACAATCTGTGCCCAGGGTATGCTAATTAAATTGGGAAAAGCTCTGTCTCCATCATTCAAAGATGAACTTTCAAACATTACTTGATACCACCTTTATGAACACTGAGGAAAATCAAAACTGGAGACAAAGGCAGACATAAAGGCAAAGTCTGAACTTTGCGTTACTTCATTTCCTTTGACCAACAAGCTGCAGAGCACCTCAAATTTGCCTTTACAATGTGAAAAAAATAGTGCATTTCCTGGCACAAAGTGCATGAGTTGGCCACTCTGAAGCATTAGTTTAGAGAAGCAAATATGCTCTTGAGTCACTATTACTGTAGTGGGCCACGAAGGTATAATTACAGCCTACAGTCAAGTGTGTGCATATTTTGCATTTTGATTTCTCCTTCCAGTGGCTAACATGTCATAAAAAGACTGCAAAGCACTAGAAACAGAAGTACAGTGTTTAAACACAAGAGCAGATGCTCTGTACTCACTACAGCTGGATCACTTTTTTTTGCAAAGACTCTCCAAGCATGTGACATCTGGCTCCTCACAACCATGAGCACCACACCAGATGTCTGTTTCTTTCAGGGTTGTTTTTGTATAAACACTAGTACCTTCAAAAATCTTTACCTCCAGTTTTAAACTGGCATCAAACCATTCCATGACATCAAATAAATAGATTGGTCCTTCTAGCCTGCTTCAAAATCCCTGTTACATTGAAGGTCTGACTGCACAAAACTATTTGACATTTTACTAACTCCTTCTTACATTAAGGACTTGATACCATGAAAGGAGAGTATTTACAATAGCCTTGTGCTTGCAAATGTCATTCAAGCATCAGCAGCAGCATAGCAGCAAAACAGAAAACCAATGGTGCCTGCCACAGAGGTGTGTTAACAAGTGGATGGAAAGGTTGCACTGGGAAGTACAGGAGTAGCAGATCATTTCATTATACTCTCAGTAATGACCTGGGTAAAGGTTTCCACTTGCTTTTCAAAGCAAATTCTGTAAAAATTCAAGAGGCACATGGTTTTGTGTGTATTTTCATTATAGTTGTGACACTGACTTGTTTGTAAAACTGCAAATATAACTGTAGAAATTGAAAATCCTCCTTAGAACACACATACACTTAGGAAATTAATGCAAAAAGCTTAATGTGGCTATTCAGCAATTTTTACTTTCCAGAGTCTATGGATGACAGAAACAGAAGAAAGAAAAAATAAAATCTTGGCACATTTTAAGTTTTTTAAAATTTGTAACTTGTTCATCCAGGCTCTACCTCTGCCTTGAGCTGAGGTGGGGACTGCTGTTCCAGAGCTGAAGCACACAACACTTGCAAGCCACAATGAACCTGCATTGCTCAGCATCTTTCATGACAAGTGAGTGCTACGTAACATCTGGCTTGCTAAGGACACAGCAACAGACTTCAGAGCTCTCAAGAACAGAAGGCACTGTAAAGTGACTTAAAAAGTGGTATAGAGGAGTTTGTCATCTGCTGCTGCTCACTAATATCCAAATAACCCAGATCAGTTTGCAAGCAGAAGGAACACCCTCTCACACCCAACAGCCAGCTGTTAGGGATCAACTCAGCCCATGTGCTCAATCCTCAGCAATCACCAAGGCTGGCAAATCAATAGAATATTAGAACAGCTCCATATGTCCTGGCAAATCTCAGACTCTCTTCATCTTGCATACCATCACCACTACTAAAGTTTCCATATCCATCATGACCACTGCATTACTCTGCTCCCTTTGGCGAGTTTGCTTTGGAGTGACTGAGTGAGCTGTGAGTACATTTAAATCTAGAAGGTGAGAGCAGATAAATGGTATAATTTTTTTACCAACCCTGGAAGTGCACAGTTCTGAACATCATCCTTTTCAGCACCAGGCTGTTGAATCATTGAAAGATGATATCAGTCACTCACCTTTTGATCAAGACTGTAGGCCAAAATCCACTCCTCCTGCTTGGGGTGGAAGAGCAAGCTCTGGATGTAGAAGTTCAGACGGTACTTCTGGTAGGTAGCCCCTTCATCAGAGCTGATAAGGATGCTGCTTTCAATCTCTGGATCACTAAGAAGCATGATCTAAATAGAAAAATGGAGGCAAAAGACTTTTAATGGAAAAGTGAAAGCAAGCATCATTTAAAACGGAAGTCATACAGTACTCATTCCTATTAGACACATTCAGAATATTGCCCAGCTGCATAAGCAGCCCTTAAGTTTTCACAAATAAGGAGGTTTTTCAAGTGTTTTACTTTGTGAATAATTCATAGATTCATTCAGTGATTTCTTTTTTTTCATTGTATTTTCATCTAGAGAAATTCAGGCAGCCTAGCAAGAATGAAAAATTATGTATTTACACTACAAGGGATTTTGGTTTGATATGGCAACATCAGGCAGTAGTTCATCAGGCTTTCCCAGTCTCCTTTCAGTCTACCACCTCTCTTCCTGAATGTGGAATACAAAACACCAGGGCTCTCCTGAGATTTAAGGCTCATTTGGCAACTCACAGAGCTATGACTGAGATGATCCCTTCACTAGAAACACAGAATGCTGACTCAGATCAGCTGCTGGCATCTGAAAGCAGTCCATGTGAATGTGCACAAACATTGGTACCCAATGACATACATCATACTTCCAGTTTATACAGTGGGAGATAGTAATTTACTCATTGAATACATAATGTTCACCAAGCATGGGGAAATGTATGACCTCAATTTGTACAGGGGAGGATAACTCTTGTGAGCCTTTAGTTTTAATTAGAAAATTATTACCAATATTTTTAAATGGGTTGATTCTACATTATCAGATGGTATACTGTACATAAATGTTATCAAGGAAAATGTTGTGGAAATATTAACAGCATCTTATTAACATCTGGAGAAAACGACATCACATTAAAGTAAATGCCACTACTATAAAGACAAACGGTGGGAAATAAATTAAAACTGTGCTAAACACAGCAGGCTATTGATACAGTAGCTGAAAGAAACACAAAAACTGCCTTTCAAAAAGGAAACAGATCTAGGAACTGACTTTTTAGTTAGCTGCAGGATGAGCAGTTAGATGAGATTCACTCCGTTTTCCTTACATTCCTGTTTATGTTAACTTCTTCACATTTAGAGACCATCAACTTCAAGACCACAACAGGGAAACACATTCATTTTGATAGCCAAAATCAGTTGCAAGGAAGGGTAAAGCCCATTGGCAAGTTAGACCTTGAGCTGGCAAAAGCTTTCAGTGCCTCTTTTGTCTTAAGTACCTCATTAACGCCATGAAGTCACCAAGGGAAAGTGACTACAATTCAAGTGGCTTCTGATCCTTCCCATTACAAAATGAAAAGGGCCCTTAAAACTAGAACTGAATATTATCCCATGGTGAAGCTACCTGTAAGAATACAGCTTGTGCAACAAAATCTTTCATCGTCCCTCATATACATCATTTTATCAGATTCATAAAGCAATCTCTACCTCTTCCCATAGCAAGCCACACCACAGGTCCTGAAAAAGCAGAATTTCATTGTGGAAAAAAGTAGGAAACATCCCCACAGGCAACTGACTCCCTGGGAATTAGTCTTGAGAACAGGTCCCAGTGGCTCTCACCTACAAGGAGCATCTTTTCTTTCAAAACATATTGAAAATGTATTCTGTTTAGCTCTGAACAAGAAAGGTTTTCCCACTATTCCAAGGTCTTTTTTCTCTTGCTGATGACTGAGGCTTCAAAGACATTTTTTCCACCAAGTGTACTCACGCTCATCAAAAGCATATTGCCTGTGCCAGACAGAAAAAGGTAACATAGCTCAGAAAAAATCACTTGCACCTGCGGAATGGAAGACGGATGTAAGATTGCCAATATAATAAGACATTCCAAAGACTTCTTACATCTAAAAGGAAGGATACCTGAGGAATAAAATGATTGTAACCTCCTGTGACATCAGGTGGAAAAAGTTAATAATGTTGTTTATTAAAAGGTCACTGTTAGAGGTCTCCCCTCAGACAAGGAGCAGAAGACAACTGACAGTTGCTTAGACTTGATGTGGCTCACACACAAAACAGCTACTCTGCACTTTCACATATGTTCTGCAACACTTCAGTGCGCAGTTCAAGCAGTGGGTCAGATGAGATGGAAAAGGTGATGTTTCCAACAGCTGGTTCACAAAGCCAAGTAATTTGTACCTCTCACAGCGTAATAGTGGTTTTAAGATCAAGACAGCCATCAAGCTAGGGAAATTAACAGCTAGTGGGAAAGCTGGAAGAACCTAACAAGAGTCATAACCTTTTCTAAGTGCCATCCATTAGTTGATCACCCCTCTTTACCCAGTTCTGATATCAACTCTCCATTTTTCAAATGGAAAGCACAAGCCAAGCATCTGTTTTCATCCATCCTCCCAGCCATGGCTGATCCTACATAAAGCAGGATGGAAGAAACAGGAGACTCAGAGTTAAAAAAAAAGATTACCACCAATCATGCCACTAGAAGTGGCACAGAGGGTTTTTTTATGAGCCAAGGAGGAAAATAAAAGTTAGAGACTCTGAGCTTTATTTATTTATTTGTCTTCATTCTGCCACAAGCTATAAGGGGAGGGAACAGCTTTAAGCACAGAAAATGGTAGGATATTTGTCAAAGGCCTGAAACCACCACTTCTGATTATGGGGCCAGGGTAAAGGATCCACCCCAGTAGCGATTTAGATTAATTGCTTTTCATTAGGAGCCAATAAACAAACTCTGGTCAGAATAAGCACTTATGCCAGTACTCTGTGTTGCTATTTATAATTGCCATACAGAATCACAAAGGAGAACCAGAGTTGTCAAATGTAATTTATAGGGTTCTAAGATCTAATAATTTTCTATAATATTAAATTAAATGGCAGCCTTTATTAGAAAGGAAATTACATGTCACCTTGTTACATTCCAATATATATATACATATACATACACACATTACCTCCAGTTGCTGTCTTCTCTAGTTTTCACTGAGAGGGAGGCAGGATTGATTACTGCTATATGGAAGACCTTGAAAACATATTCGAGGGGAGGTGGTTTATACTACATAGCTTTTCATCTAAAGGCTATAGCCTGACCTTCAAAATTCTGTGGACAATGAATGTCAGGCATCAGACGAAACAAACCAGGCTGAAAATCAGACTGAACTTCAGATAGCTGCTTAGGAGATGGATGCAGAGGAAGAGAGCTGTCTGGTATGTGGTGTATCTTCTGTAAAGCAGGAGCTTTGGAGGCAGTGATGACACATGTACAGGGCTGTTCTGAATGAACTTCAGCTCAGCACCAGACAACAGCAGTGGAAGCACAGAGAAGTGAAATCATTTGGAGAGGCCACAATGCAAGAACATGAAGTATGATTAACAGACTGAAATCTTTGGCACAGATCTGGAAACACATTGAGCTCTGAATACTTCAAGGGGATTTACTCTAAGAATTTAGAAGCACAAGTTGCAGGTAGAAAGAACAAGGAGGGGAGGTGTCATAACTACATCTACCATGATTTATACGGGCTGGGCACAAACCACAGAAGTAGCTAACAGTCACTCAGATTAGCTGGAGAGCACTTAGGACAGGACCTCTAAAGGAACTTTGAACAAATGCAGAAGTGGGGAGAAATGACAGTGACACCATAGCACAAATCCAGTAAAATGGCAAAGCTTGGATAGGACTAATGTAACAAAAACTAAGGCAGAATTTCTAATTAAGAATCTGAGTACCTGCTACCCTAATTAAATCTCAGGTGTGTCACTGGGATACTGCAAACACCTTCTTCAGTACTGGTTTCGCAAAGGCTATGTCCAGGTGGATTAGTCAAGATGGTAACATACTCCTTGCCTCTGTTTCAAGCTATCCAGACACAAACAACTGTGATCGTAACAACTTAGCCATACCAGTAAATGAGCTAGCACACTTTTCAAATCACAGAACAGAACAGTTTGGAAAGGAACTTAAGAAGGCCACTGAGTCCAACTTGAATATCTTCAACTTGTTTAGAGCTATGTCCAACCTGACCTAGAATATTTTCTGTGATGTGGCACTTACCACCTATCTGAGCAACCTGTGGCAACATTTCACCATCCTCACACAGTAAAAAAATTCTTCCATTTCAAATCAGACCCCTCGCCTGATCACAGCAGGCCTTCCTAAAACATTTGTCCTCATCTCCACTGCAGACCACCTTTCAGTCCTGAATCTCCCCAGAGCCTTCTCTTCTCCAGTCTCAACAGCCTCAACTCTCTCAGCCTGTCCACAATAGAGAGGTTCTCCAGCTCTCTGATCATTTTGTGGCTCTTTTCTGGACACACTTCAACAGGTTCACTCCTGTACTGGGGGCTCCAGGGCAAGATGCAGTTCTTCAGGTAGGGTCTCACCAGAGCAGTGGAGCAGAATCACTTCCCTCAACCTGCTGACCACACTTCTTTTGATGTAGTCCAAGATAGGACTGGGTTTCTGACCTGTGAATACACATTGTTAGATCATGTCCAGCTTTTCATCCACTGATAACCCCAGTTCTTAAAATTCTTCATGAATCTGCCCTCACTTCAATACGCCTGCTTGGCACATCACTACTATCCTTCCTCCTCTGCATCCAAGGCAGAACAATCCCCCTCACATCTCCATCTGATGCTCATATCCATTGTACCAAAAGCTCTATCACCACTCTTGCTCTCTTGTTCTGTGTTATCCCTGCATAAGAGATCTGTTTAGTTCACACAGCTGAATCTTTCAATAAACTATCTCTGGATCAAAAAAACAAAAAACAATATGCCACATAAAAGGCATTTTTATTAATATTAGTTCTCATTGAATCCTTTTCTTTTTCTCAGCTAACATAAATTTGCACTACAAATTACCAAAGTACATCTCCTTAAATCAGCACTGTGAGGTTTTATAGGTACAATATCTGCAGCAGTAGTAGCACTGAGCTACATTAGCAGGAAGCAACCCAGAAAAGGAATAAAGATGACAGGTTCAAAATAAATGTCCTTTGTTCCCAGAAATAAGTAGGTAGCATTAAACTATTGTGTACTGCCTTCTGATTTTCCTCATAATTTTAATGGGCTTTTCATAAGCAGTCCTTTCAGAGGTTCTGGTTATATTCTCATTCACCTATATAAAGAGTCATTCTAAAAAGAAATAAACAAAACAGTTTAAAAAAAATAAATCCATCTACAAAGCACCCAAGCCTCCATGTCTACGAAAGAATCCTGGCTCCTTGGTGAAGAATCAGCAATTTACTCTGTAGCACTATATTGTTCTCTTCTGCAGTGGAAAACACAAACACTGCTGGAGAACCAGAAACTGAAGATTTGGGTTTACAGCTTTGTAGTGATTTCCACATCTAATGTGTTCAGCTTATATGTGAAAAGGTTTTCCTTTTCTTTACTGGCTTCCACTTCCTCCTAGAACCTCAACTGAGAGTCACATTATGTCCTGCTTAAAGCCAGGCTACATCTACATCGACAACAGGAAAATACATCTCATTAAAAAAAATAAAATAAAAAGCTGTTATGTCTTGGGTTTTATTTGCTATCCCATTTTGATTTAAAATATTTAAAGGAAAGGCTGAGGGAGCTGGGTCACTTTAGCTTGGAGGAGACTGAGGGGTCACCTCACTAATTTTTAGAAATATGTAAAGGGTGAGTATCACGAGGATGGAGCTGGGCTCTTCTCAGTGACAGCAATGATAGAACAAGGGGCAACCTGGAACATGGAGGCTCCACATAAATACAAGAAAAAAACTTTTTCATGGTGAGGGTGACAGAATACTGGAACAGGCTCCCCTTCTCTGGAGACATTCAAACCCTGCCTGGACATGTTCTTGCATGACCTGATCTAGGTGTTCCTGCTCCAGCAGGAGGATTGGACTAGATGATCACTTGAGGTCCCTTCCAATTCCTGATATTCTGTAGTCCCACAAGACCTCTGGAGCCTATTTCCCAAAAGAGTTCCGTACTAGCTTTAAAAAAGCCAAAAATCTTTCAAGAATTTATGCTGAAATGTCAATGCAAATGAAGGGTTTTTGCTTTGTTTGATCCTTTTCTCCTTTTGAAACTGAAAAAAAAATTATATTTAAAGATACAAAGACATAAAGATAGAAAATGAGATCACCAGAAATTCATTGTCCTAAATAGTTAGAAACTCTCTTATGGGAAAAGTAACCCTTTATGTTGAAGAATTATAGATTTAGAATTTGTCCATCTGAATTTTACAACTGCCATATAGTTGGTTATTTGTTCCCCTCTCATTCTTCCTCTCTCCTACATCATAACTGCAATTTACTTGCTCAGCAGAGGTATATATACAACTGCAACCTCTCAGAACACCACCACACAGCACAAATGGTTGCCAGTCCCATGGAACGAAGATGCCACTCACCAAAAAGAAAATCTCATCGTCTTTTCTTCTTTCCTCACCACATTCAATTAAAAACCTTCAGTTCAATTAAATCAGTCCCAACATGTCAGATAAAAATGTACTTGTTACTTTTGCTGGTAGGTAGACAGTCACTTGTGATACAACTATATAAATCAGTATTAAGCTAAGAACACCTTAACTTTACACAGACTACTACAGAAGTTCGGGAATGGGTAGATAACTCCTCAGTGCTCCTATAGAATCTCTCCAGTTTCCAAGACCAGCATATCAGTCAAGACAGGAAAAAATGGGACATGTCAGTGACAAAAACCTGCTCTAGAGTAACTTCCTATTTAATTATGTACAAGAAAAGCAACCCGCCCAATTGCTTAGTGATCAGCAGTTGTTGACAAGAGGGACATCTGCTCTCTAGGAAGTCAAAGAAGACAGCCATAAAGAAGGCAACAGCTTTCACATAATTACTAAATTCACTTTCCAAAAAGGAGAGCACTCACTGCAGTCATTCGTGTTACAGAATAGCCCAGATCTGGAGATCATTCTCACTTCACATGGCTTAAAAACTACCTTAATGTAAGAATAACCTGTGGCTGTAAGTGAAGCAGTAAAGGTGCACTGAGCTTTCATGAGAGATAAATTGTCCAGACCTACCCTGTTTCAACTTCTTGTAACTTCATTTCTTATTGCCTGGAATTTAACATTAATGACAGATCTAATTAATGAATATAGTACCAGATCACCATCTCTCAGAACCATAATGTTGTAATCTTAAAGGATGAAGTGCACTGCACTCACTTTATAAGGGTTTATGAAGCATGTGTTATAAAAGTACTTCAACCATAAGGCTTTTATACCTTGGCACTCACTTCAATACAATCCCATAAAATCCAAGCAATCTTTAAGTGTTAAAGGTGACTTTCGCTACTGTATTTATTATTGGATAATGAAAAATGAGTCAGGCACCCATAGAAATTGAGCAATGAAATAGAGTTTCCTGAGACTTTTGCATTGGTTCTGCATTATATGTACCGTGACCAAAGAACCAAATAGCTCAATCAAGACCTTTCAAGCACTTCATGCTAACCTCTCTCCACAATTTACTTTTCATCAGGACTTCTCTGTACACACAAACCAGCCTCTACACCACAGATCCCATTCGATGTCACTGAACTTTCCAGATGTCAACAAGTGTTTCTGTGAGCATCCAGCTCCTGTGAAGGACCTCCTCGAGATGGCAACTCTCTACTCCAACAAGCCGGTTTGAATAAACACCATAGGTCTCTGATGCTGACATCAGAACCCCATTTGAGGGTTCCCCACCTTTCCAGCACTGAGAATGTCAGTTATGCTGCTCAGGTTACACATAGATCCTGTATCTTTGTAGAACATTTTTTCTTTTGTGGAGGGCACTTGAAAAGAGAGGATTATTACAAAGTAGATGCTAATCTTAAAAAAGAAATAATAAAGTCTAAAACAGCAGGGTCTTCTGCTGATATTGCAACACAGGAGAGGACATCACTGTGATAGTTGTTCATTTTTATGTATATCAAATCTTCTTCTGAAATACAGCACGCAATTATTCTGCTGTCCCCATCTCCAAAACAGAGAGCAAGCTATATCATAAAGTTTGGAAGTTGCACCACAAAAATATTCTGCATAAATCTTAGGAGTTTTGTCAATCAGAAACGGTGAAAGCATAAACCTGCTGTCAAACAGCATACCCTCTCCACCAGGAGGAGGCACTTCTCCTGTGCCTAGGTGACTTGAAAAGCCCCTCAGCAGAATTCTGGTACTGCTAGGAATAAAATTAAAAATTTTAGCCACAACCAACCCAATATACGTCTTGTCTTAACAGAACCTGGAACCAGCAGTTCAAGGGAACATCAGTCTGGCCTATGACAATAAATAATCTACACACATGAGATAAAAGTATTACACTCAGACACCAAACAGGTAATTGGAATAGATAGGTCCAGCATGTGCTATGTGCAGTTGGCTCAGGGAAGACCACATTTAAGACTACAGCATCTCAGCAATTTTTACATTTGCTTATTGTGGAGATTAAAAAAATCACAGAAAGTCAGGAATTGGAAGGGACCTCAAGTGATAATCTAGTCCAATCCCCCTGCTGGAGCAGGAATACCTAGATCAGGCTACACAGGAAGTCCAGGCAGGCTTTGAATGTCTCCAAAGAAGGAGACTCAACAACCTCTCTGGGAAGCCTGTTCTGTCACCCTCACTGTGAAAAACTCCTATGTTCCAGCTTGCACCCATTCCCCCTTGTCCTGTCATTAGAGGTCACTGAGAAGAGCCTGTCTTTATCCTCCTACCACTCACCCTTTACATATTTCTAAAAATTAATGAGGTCACCCCTCAGTCTCCTCCAAGCTAAAGTGACCAATCTCCCTCAGCCTTTCCTCATAGGCTGAGGAAGGCCAGATGATGGTGACATGAAGAAGACTTTGTAGTAGAGCAGTTTGGTGGTGAAAGAATGACTATCTGTGGTCCTTCTGATTGAAAAGCTATAGGAGAGATACCTTACATTCTTTACTGTGCAAAAAATGACTGTTAAAAGCATATCAAACAAGAAGTGCCACCCTGCCTTGTCTACAGAGATGCACATCAGCTCACCATGCTTGTTGCAGTGAATAACCCTAGTTAATCTTTCTGACCTCTATTGTTTCTCATGTTCTATTATATCCAGATTACAATTACAAATAAATAGTTCTGATTTGCATAAAATTAAAAGTCTCTTGGCACAGCAACCATACCTGCCATAAACTGCCATACTAAAACAAAATACTGCACAGAATTCCAAGCTCACATACCCCATGCCCCATGGAGAAACTGCTTCATTGGATTACCACCAGTAGCAGCTGTGCAAGAGCACAGATGCACCTTCCAGGACACCCTGAGGATCAGGAGCAAATCAAGGCTAAATTGAATATGGAGCAAGAGCTCCTCAAGGAAAACCACTCTGCCATCCTCCTCAGCAGGTGGGAAATAAAAATGTATCATGGCTGTAAGGCTTAGGCAAAATCAGAGCTGGGAAAAGAAGTCAAATGCTCTGAAGCTGCCATCCTAACGCAAAGCCACAAAGCCAAATCCCAGGATGGATCAAATTTGCATACAGAATAGTGGAATAACCCATCGTACTACACCCAACAAACCAGAACATCTCATCTTTGTTTTACTACTAAGCAGGTCAGAACAACATGTCTCCCCCCTTTCTCTTGTCTTTTTGGCACTGGACACATGTACTTTTCTCTTTTAATTACAAGGCACAGCAAGCATTTGCTTGTTAAATTTCAGGTGCCAGTGGGGATGGAAGCCATCCAAAAAGCATGTGTTTGACCTGGCAAAGAATGACTGATTGGCAACAGCTACATGCTTGATTGTAAAACCTTTTCATTGTCACAGCGAGCCAGAGTTTACCCAAGGTTATTCCATCCCATTATATTCTCATTACAGCTGCACATTCTCCACCTCCCCACAGACCAAAGTTCTGTGCTGCAACAATCCCACCTTTCTGAGGCCACTTTGCTGCTGCATGCTGGTTTTGCCAGAGGCATTTTTCCATATCACAGCATGTTTATGCATAGTTCCCCTCTACAAACCGCCAGATAGCCACCAGGATCACCACTTGTTTTGTATACATCCAGTTTGACCAGCAATTCTATGATTGGGCCAGGGCCAGATGTTGAAGGAAACCTAGAGGGAGACTTTAAACAAGAACCAGAGCACCAATAGGAAGCAAAAAAAAAACAAAAACAAAACCAAACAACAACAAACAGGCAGAAGAGAAATGTAAAGCATCTGATTTATATTATGCTTTACTCTGAAGCCTGGGATTTCTGCAGACCATAATTCTGCATGATGCTTTCTTACTCTACATAGGAAATACCAAACTGTTGCAACACCCAACACATTGTTTTGTGGCAACCAGCTTCTTCTAGCAGCACAGAACAGCTCTAGACACAAAACTACACAGAGAGAAAAAAGCAGCATTCACTGTTATAATTACATGCTATTTGAGTAAATGCATGGTTGTACAATTCTCCATAGAACTACAAAGTAATTTTCACCATTACTGTAACTTACTGTGTAAGCAGAAATAGTTACAAAAAATAATGTTATCAGTAAGGAGAGGCTGTGTGCACCCCAGCTGCTGGAACTGAGAACACCATTTATTTTAAAACACTCCTATGATTATAGGCTCACTCAGGAGAACACTTTACATGTGGGAATAAGTTTACTCACAGTAGTTACCCCATTACAGAAAACAAAGAGATGCACATGCATAGTTACTCACAGGGGTAAACTTCTGCAGCCTGTATACAACAGTCTATTTCATTTGAGGACAGTAGAGTGTTTCATGACTCTTTAGAAACATAAAAATTGTATTATGTATCTCCCTTGAGGCCATTAAACCCGAATACAATTTTCAATGCATCATTGCTTCTCCTCTGCTTACACACTTCATTTTGCTGCTTTTGAGTCAGATTGCAAAAGTAACATAGACAACAGTCAGCTTTAATAGTGCTTGCATCCAAGTGCTAATGATCTCTCTCAATTTACTTACCTGGAATCTATTTATGTCCCTGGAGTACTACTTTTCCTAATGTCCCCTGGCTGGAGGAAGGTGAGGAGGTAGGAGGAAACCATATAAATTTTCTGGATAAAAGGATGAGGCCTCCAAATACTGAAGTTACAAATTGTGACTGCATCACATCTGCACAGCATCAGTCAGCTCTAAGCCATCCACTGTGCTATCCATATGCTAAATCAGGGGACAGAGTTCCTAATATGAGGGAAACTTCAGGACCTAGGAACAGGATTCACAACTAGAAGCCCACTGGCTTTGATATTTTCTTCTACATTTGCAAAATTAGCTCCCAAACACCTAATCCTTGCAGGTTTATGGTAGAAGTTCTATCTGCAATTACACACCAAGCAAGTGAATGACTGAAACACAGCCACTATGTTCTATTCCAACCACAGTCATTGGCACTCTGGGAAAAATAAATCACATATTCTTCTTTCCATATCCTTTCACACACATACATGAGCACTGGTCACTGCTGTGTCCTGAAGAATGCATGGAAGAGGAAAGAGAATTAAAAGTGTGGAACAAAATTTTCTTCTGCAGCACAAACCTGATACTTTGGGTTAGGAACCAATTGGAAACACAAGAAAATTTCCATGCTGACTCCATCTTTCCAGCCATTTCCAGGTCCTGAACACTACACTCATTGCCTCCACTCCATTGCCACTCACACCTCTGAGCACAGCTGCTTCCTAACTTTTGCTGACTTCTTGTAGCCATTTTTAAGGATTGTGTTGGTCTGACACGTAGTGTCTCTTAAGGAGGCACAAAGATGTCACATAAGTTTTTTTGCTGTAAAAATTACAGCCTGGTTCATTGCAACACTGGGGCCTACTGCAAAAGGCAGCAGCAGTATCTCTGTTTCTCCTCAGAGATACACAGACTGGGTGAGGTGTTGAATCTCCAGATTTATATGAAAACTACAGCCTGAGTTTTCTCTAACCACAACAGTGCATTGCTTAGAAAATCCCTACCATTAATTTCAGACTCCAGCAACATCTGTCTGTATACAACGAAAAAAGACACTTTAGGATGGCAATGAATTCTGGCGAGTGCAAAAAAAAAAGCCTCAAGTGATCCGAGATGCGCTAAAATGTTGCTCTAAGATCCAGCCCAGCTAAGCTTCATGGAGAAGCAAAACTGCTTCTGACACTGTCAGGCAAAGGTTTCTAGCATGCTTTTTATACAGAACTGATGACATCAAAGCAGAAATTAGAGTTAACTGCACTTACACTATGCCAAAAACTGAGACAATGGACAGTGTGTATCCCACAGACTCTGCTCGTCTCTCTAATTATTCTATCAAAAATGAGAATTCACTCAATGGTAATGCTGAATTTCTCTGTTCATTACTTTAGAAAAGAATAAATAAAATGACATTTTGCAACATATTATTGGATTTGGAGCTGGGGTCAGCAGAGTGAGGATTTTTCTCAAACAAACCCCTTCGTCATGGTGAAGCAGCTCTTGACACTAAAGATCAAGGTGAAAGCATTATCCAGTCTTCAAAAGGACCTATCTGCCCTTTTTCCAAGAATTGCTCTCCACCCATTTGATTATTTTTTCCTCCTTTTTAATAACAGGACATGCTGACTCGTTATCATTGATTGATTATCCTGCTATCTGTGAAGCATCATTCCCTTCCTTGTTAATTCAAAACTACCTCATTTTTCACATTTCATAAATTTATACATTATTGGAGCAGGAACAGTAAAGAAGATGGCCATGTTTCAAAGAGAGGTGAGGTGTGAGAGTGAAGAAAGGAAGGAAGTATCAAAAACCTGCCCTACACCAGGATCTCCGGCAGTGTCCCCCCTGCTGACAGGCTGAGTGTTAAGTACAGGTAGCCCCTTTCAAGGTGATGAATCCCAACAGTCCCTCTTTGACCCAGTAACTGAAAGCTCACACAGGTCCACCCTTCTCACTTTGTAGAATCAATGGTATGCTTAATGGAAAAGCTGCAGCTTCATTTTAGTGGATATTGTAACTTCTGATTTGTCCTTTTAACACCAGCTGGCTAAATTGGAGCAAACTACCTCTTTACTTAATGCTGACAGACACCTAAGGGAACTTCACATCTAAATGGGAATGTAACCTTTCCAGTTTTACCCCATCTCTTTTCTTACAACCTCGTATCATCGCTAAGGCCCTGTAGGGCTCTGTGTCCAGCAAAATCCCATGAAGCAGAGAGAGAGTGCAGTAAGAAAGGTGGATTGACTTCTAGCAAGCCAGATAAGGTATCCCTGGGATAAACTTGAACTAGTTCCCTGCCAAGCTGAGTTTTATCTGGTAGGTGGCCTTTTTTCTCTGAATGTAATTGACAAGTCCTGTTAAAAAATAAAGTTAACTTATTGGCTTGTGTTTTTCCCACCTTCCACCCTTGCAATCTCACTCTTCAGTCACTTCAGTGGACAATGAAGTGCAGCAATACCCTTCTCAATCTATCTCAGGTGGTTTTTTTATGATGAGGGGGCAGGGCATTGTATGTTCGAAGTTGTCCATCACAAATAGTGCCAAACAAACACTGCTCACCCTCAGCTTTAGCACACAAAGCAACCTCAGGGAAACATGCATAGTAAATCAGTTAAGTGCAATGGGTTTGAATTCTGATTTGCTTTCCCCAGAAATCTGTGCCTGTTTTCATTTTTTCCCCCAAAGCCCCAGGTAGCATCAGAGCACAGATTTCAGGATCACAGTTCCAGTCCTTAGTGGAAATGGCTTTATGCCATTTGCAACTACTGTTCAAATCTCTTAGCTAAAAGGTCTATCTATAAATAAAACCTCTAGAGTTTTAGTTCTTGTATAAGGCAAAAATGGGGGGAATCCTCATTTCAATCACTGCACCTGAGTGATATTTCTGTGAAGACAGGCAGCATGAAAGACTACAGACCTTTTAATTCTTCAAGTTATCACTTATAACAACGATAGATGGTAACAGTGCTCAAGAAAGCTAAAGACTCATACATCCAATTGAATTGCAAAGTAAATTCATGTAGGAAAGGAGTTGCAAAATATCAGAACTGTCACCCTGGATCTTAAATGCAATCAGGACCTCCCGTTTATCTGCTTCACATCTGAGCAACACTATATACAGGCAAGTGCTTTTTTGGTTTAATTTTGACAGAGCTGTCATTCTCTTCCTTTTTCCTCTCTTCCTTTTCTTTTAAATGCATTTTAACTCCATCCTCTCAATCTCCACAGGAATCCCAAGGGTTGAGTTAACAGTTTCATAGTGAAAACTGGGTTTTCAATTAAATGACACCTTCACCAAGAACATGCACACTTCAAACAACATTGCATGGAAAAAGCAGTACATTGAATTTATGGTCCAACAATTCCTTGAGATTTCAGTGCCTGAAAGAAACAGTGGTTCAGATACATTGGACATTTGTCCTCATCTTCTTTCTGTGTCCTTTGGAAGACATTGCGTCCCTCTGTGAGGGCTCAATTCTAAAATGAATTCTGTTATTGACATCCAAGAAGAAAGTAAACATTCTTGAGATTGGGGATCTCAGATCATCAGCTCATGATAGCAAATGGAGACCCATGGCACTTAGCTCAAAAAAGTGTCATTTTGAAGAGCAGGCTGTTAGTCAAAGAATCACAGGCTTAATTTTTTCATAAATACATAGTTTTTTGATAGAAAGGGGGAAAAAAAAGGAAGAGAAAGAAAATAGGAGTTTAAAAAGTCAAGAGAAATGTTCTTATTAAAATAGAAGAGACTTTTTCCCTGAGTGCTTTGGAAGAAATAAACAAATTAATTCCCACACTGCTGTGAAAATTCGCCTCTAGTAAAATGTAACTAACGCCCAAAATATAGCATTAAATTAAAGGTCAGCAGGGAACTGAGATTTCTGCCCAGCAGAGAGTAAACAGCCTTTTGTCATATCCCTAAAGACAGACACGAGGCTATAGGGTAGAAAAACCAACTCTACGCATTTTGCCAGTCTCAGCTTTTCAGAGCACTCAACCATCTGCCCTTAAATCCCCTTCAACTGTAAGGAAGAGGCACTGCTAAACAAGTATTCTTTCTTTCTAAAGTTCACTACAGAATTATGGAGCTTGTTGTAACTGGTTGTGTTAAGTGGGCAAAGCAGATGCTTCTCATGTGGTCTCACAGACAAACAACCAGGTGGGCAGATGCACAGAAGGGGAAGGTGTGCCCTGGAATACACCCTGCCTATTAGAGCATCATCACGGTGGTAAAAGTGTCAAAACTGCAGGCACTTGCCTTCTCACCAAGGTTCAAAACAGTAACTCTTGAGAAAGCCATACCCCCCAGGACTTCAGAGTTGTCTGACTGCTAGGTCTAATGATCACCTGGAATTTCATAGTACTAACAAGAACTCAATAAAGATTTTCCTGATGCAAATACAAGTCCCCAAAGTGCAAGTGAAAGAAGCAGCAGCCCAGACACCTGCAGAACAGCAGATACAAGTCTGGCAGTGGCAGCTCCCAGCAGCAGAGGCTGCACACACAGCTGCAAAGTGTTGTGAAACCCAGAGCTCATTAGCTTTTAGGAGAAGGGAATAAGCAGTACAACTGCTCCACAGGAAGATGAAACAGTCATGGCTCACCACTGGAAGTGTTTAAGCTTCAGCACAGCCACAGGCTCCAGATTTGCAATGGGCTGCAGCCTGCTTGACTGCTTCCTTATGTTGGCACTCCCCAGTGGTCTCATTACAAACTGTAGGCGCCCTCAGCTGGCCCACATGACCAGCAAGGTACTCCAGAGCCAAGAGGTGAGCAGAAGTATCCTTGGCAACTTCTTTTGGTATGTACATGTTGTTACACTGATGTAATTGTAACTGCAAACCTCAAAGTACAGAATGGTTAAGTGTGTTTTCCAAAAACCTTCTTGTATCTATCCATTTCTAGGAAAACTTGGCTCTCAAATCAGCCCTCCAGCAGATCAGGTCAGCAGCTCTGGGACCCAGCCCTGCCTCTGCTCATTACCATGAGGGGACACAGCTAAAGCCACCTCAGCTTAGTCTTCGCTATGAAGTTTTCTGTGTTGTTAACTCCATGCATGAGCAGGGTGAACATCTCTCAGAAGTAACATGTAAATCCAAGAAACACCCATAGTCTTCATCTGGCCTTTAAGTGCCAAACAGCAGCACAGCCAAGAGGTGACCAGCAAGAACTGAGGCTGTCCTGGAGCTACCACCATGATAAAAAGAGAGACTGTCCTTCTTCATCTCTTCAGATGGAACAGGTTGCCCAGAGAGATTGTGTGTGCCCCCTCTCTGGAGGTGTTTAAGGCCAGACTGGACAAGGCACTGAGCAGCCTGATTTAGTGGGAGGTGTCCCTGCCTACAGCAGGGGGGTTGGAACTCGATGATCTTTTAAGGTCCTTTTTGACCCCAACTATTCCATGATTCAGGCACAAAGACATGACCTCTTCACAGCAACTTTTGCCCACTGATTAACACAAGTAACTGATGTGCTTCATGGAGAAGCAAAGACCAGGACTGACTGAGGAAAGCACTGTTTCCAAGCAGCTCCAGATTTTTCCAGACTGCTGTGTCAGGAAAGACATTTCAATACTCAGCAGGACACCAAAAACACATAGGGGAAATATTCAACACCCTGCAGGGGCTCTCCAGTTAGAGATGGATGACACACAAGACAGCAGTTTAGAAGGAAGCTGAAAAGAACATGAAATGAATAAAATATATAATCCAAAATGAAATACGAGCTTTTATCTTAGAAAAGGAAAGCCAATGATAAATGAGGCTAACTGTGGACTTGCTCTTCCCATCAATGTTATATAGCAGGTGATCAGATATTAAAACTTTGCTGGGGGCAGAAGCAAAAATCCAAATATTTTAAGGCCTTAATAGCCATTAGGTCATCGAGTTTGACCTCCACTTGTAGAATGTATTCCATAATTTTACCAAATCATTCCTACATTAAACTCAATACTTCTTCTAGAAATTAATCCACTTTGTAAGAAGAGATGTTGAGGTGCCAAATTCAGGCAGGTAGGGATTGCATTAGGTATGGCTCTCTTGAGCCCAAGGGAAGTGGAATGATAGAGACTTCCAGAGCATGGGTTGGAGTCAGCAGCTCAGTCTCTCATGTCAACCCTGTGCTCACCTGATCAATAAGCAGAGATGCTGGTATTGAGAAATTAGTGTCCCACCATGACCTGGCATGACACTGAGCCAAGAAATACTGCCAAAAAACTTACAATACTGCCACAAAAAATTTTTAAAAAGTTAATTAGAATCAACAAGCTTTTATTTTAAAAAGAATAAAAGCCAACATTTTCAATCCTCTTGCCTCTTAATGGAGAGTAGGGTTACACCAAAATTCAGGTGAATGCTGTTTACTGGCATTTGGCTGAATGCTTAATTCCTATTTAGCAGCTGAAGAGAGGCATTTTGGGTCTTGAATGAAATTTGACAGGTAATTCCCACTGTAGTTCTGCAGGGTAGCTGAGAGGTAATTATCCTGCTCGCTAGTAAATCAATTAAGAATGAATGTATGGAAAGCTTTTCCCCTCCTCCACAAAACTGCTAATCCTCTAAGCACTAATGAGCAGACAAGGCTTGCAACAGTGTGCAAACCCATCCAAAACCAACAGGAGCTTGTGGGACACGTGGGGTCCAATCACTACATGGAGCTAAGGCTTTGGGAGAAAATATCTTGCCCAGAAAGGCAAGGGGGGACCTCATAGTAGCTTATCAATACCTGAAGGGGGCCTACAAGAAAGGGTGAAGTAGGACTTTTTAATAGGGGACAGGATGGCAGGACTAGGAGTAATGGATTCACACTGGAAGAGGGTAGATTTAGGATGGATATAAGAAATAAGTTCCTTATTGTGAGGGGGATGAGACACTGGAAAAGGCTGCCCAGAGAGGCTGTGTCTGCACGTGTTTAAGGCCAGGCTGGATGAGGCACTGAGCAACCCGGGGTAGTGGGAGGTATCCCTGCACCTGGCAGCGTGGTTGGAACTAGATGATCTTGAAGGTCTCTTCTAACTCAAACCATTCCATGATTCTATGAAAGCATCTGCACGATTCACTGTGTATGCCCAGGCCCGATGCAAACATGTTACTTTTAGTATCACCCTCCTGGTTTATGGCCTTAAACAAGGGCCTATTTTTGAGGCTCACAGGAGATCACTCTGTTGTGTTCAACGAACTAGCATTTGTGCTGTACAAGGTGAAGTACTAGGATCTGGACTTCCTCTGCTGGGGTGCAATTGATTCACCTCACCTGCTGCTTTGTGATTCATTATTGGTGTTAGTCCTCAGGAGCTCAGCAAAAACATGATGCTTACTCTGCAGGCCACTGTGACAATATTCAGACAGAGAGACTTAGAGAAGATTACAACTCATGTGCATCTTTCACAGCACACAAACTCATGAATCTCCAAGCAGTCAGTGGACAATGAACCTGATATTAAATTTGACAAATCCCAGGTGCTCCAATCCAGTGATATTTTCTCCATGCATTTTTCAAATGCTGCATGGATGTTTGGCATGGCTTTTTTTTCACCTTACAGCTCATGTCCCCATTTCAAAAGACTTTTCAGAGGAGAGAAGAGGTAACACAAATAGATAAGTCCAGAAAGAATTTCCTTAAGACATAAAATAAAAAAAAAAAAAGGAAAAATGTAATGTGGAATGAAAAACAGCAGGTAAAGACAGGTTTATGTGCTGCTATCTAATGAAATGTAGGTGTTATAAAAAAAAAGGGAGAAGAGATTGCTAATCTGTAAAGCTCGATAGCTTGAGAAATTGCTATAAAATAATCATACATCCTAGTACTCATATTTGTGAGGGAGACTATACACTAGTGACGTAGGATTTGTAACTGAGCATGTTGCCTCTGATTTTAGGTGGGCAGAGTTGCTTTGGAAACAGAATGAAGAAGAATTAACTCTTCATTGCCCAGTATATTGGATATAGGAGGGGCATGAAGGCTAGGAGAGCTTATTACAAAACATCTTAATTCCACTTTACTCATAAAAACATTGTCAAGAAAGTTGTCACAATAATTCAGCTTATGCATCAGAAAAAAATTTAAGCTGATCTCTGCTCACTAAATTCCTCCTCTCCTCTATACACCCGAGCACACATTACTGTTGATAGTAATCAGACTGTCTTAAGGTTGCATACATCAATATAAAAGCATCAGCCCCGAAATCTTTGCAGTTTGATCAGTGATGAAAAACATAATAACAGCAATAAGAACAGTGCAAACAGCAAAATCTTAGTTTGGAAATCTATTGATGGAGACAGGAAGCCTGGAAGTGATCAAACCAAACGGGCTGCACCCCATCCAAGCACAACTGTCAGCAATTAGCTACGTGCTGCAGCTCTCCCATGGTGATTTCTGTGTGTAGCTGAAAGGGTCTTTGTCCCACTCCCTCCCTTCAATCGACACAGGCACTAATTTTAAATCAAAAAGGCACTGAATAGTAGCTCCTGAGCTGCGCTCTGTGAGCCAGCTGCAGCCCTAATTGCATCACGTGGGAAGTGTGAGCAGGGGGTTTGAAAGCTGTGACCTCATCTTTGTTCTCTCCTACATGTTCACAGCAAATCCTAGGGCCCCTACCCACTCTCAGCCCCCTTACGTGATGTAATCACTGAAAACACCATTTCCATCTTTACCTCCAAATTCTAACAAGGGAAAGCACGAAAGGGAAAAGAGACAAGGAAAAACAAATGTCTTTTACTCAGTATTTCTAACAATAAGACAGAAAAGGCAGGGAGAGGTGTATTAGCCAAAGCCTTTGCAAGCAAGTCGCAGATATGTTTGTGTGAATTTAGCTTCTTTAAAAGTATAACAGTCAGAAGCATAGAGGTATAAAAGGGTTGCTTTTCTAACACATTCAGCAGGAGATTAAGGACTCCATCTCTATCACAAAACCAGGCATTATTCCTGTGGATTCCATGGAATTGCATTAGTGCAACTCAGACAATAAATTCAAGATCTTCTGAATTACCAACAGGTTTCCCTTTAGGATCATAATTCCTCTCAGAATTTGCAGAATGACATAACTTTATTTCTATAGCTACCAGTTCAATGGCTGTCCCTTACCTTTCTTTTATTAGTGGGGCTGACATAAAGGTAGCTCAGCACAGTCTTCAGGCCTACTTTATCATTTAGCTTCTCATAGGTAGTGCCATAGTCTGTTGACCTGGAGAAAAAAGGAGAAAAAAAGAGTTCACGTGATTATTAGAGCCCTGGAAATGGAATAACTCTATGAACAGACACTCAAAGCTGCAGCTTGAGCATTATATTATTATGCTTAAAACACAAGCTTTTGTGTTTCATTCAGGGTGGCCAGAATATAAAAGAAGAAAATTTGAGTCCTCTGAGGCTACACCTGTCTCTGCATTAAATGATTCAGTGCACCCATAAATACGGATTTTGATATATAAAAGAGCACAGACACTGCTTTCATGTGCCAGTGTGGGATCGCAAATGATATTTACAGAGAGGACAGCAGCACATTTAGCACACATTCTCTTTTCAGAGAAATCTAACAGAAGAATCCAAATTAAGCCCATCAACAACAGTTTTATTTAAGTTGGTTGATTTTTTACTTGAGAGATGGGGATTTAAATGTGCCTCACAATTGTAAGAGCTGAACTTGTATCTAGATAAAAATGTACCTAAACTGGCATCATGAGTCCTCAGTCACAGCCATCCCACTTTATGCCAGGCATTTAATTTTTCCAAGTTCCCAAAACAGATTCAGGCCACTACACTAGCAAATCCCACCCAGAGGAGCAGATGATCTGGAGGTGGCATTACCCATTCGTGACTGGAGAAAAGGGCTACTTCGTCACAGAGGGTTTTCTGTAGCTTCCTCCTCCTCATTTGTTGGCATGTTTGAAACCTCACTTTGCCCTGCTTTTTCTCCTGTTTTCATACTCTAATTTTCCAAGCAAACAAGATTTTTCCTAACAGAACAAATTAACAGCTACCTACTACAGGATCCCACGCTTGAAGGGTGGGCAGCACCAGGTTTCTTTAGGAGGGGTCTCACTACTTCTATGAAAATCCCACCCACCCCATCCAAACAGTAGGAGAGCCTTGCTCCTGACACTACACAGCTTATCTGATGCAGAGAGAGAAAATAAAATCCTTATCATGTGGACAAGGAAAGGCCATCACAAAAAGCCTACCTAGATGCACCTATGATTTTAATAAAATGAAAATTCATAATCCTTGCCCAAGTCACCTTCCAGCATCAAAGTGAAGGGTGCCCAGTGGTTCACAGCTCCCTTCCACTCCCTCAGGTGGCTGCACAAACTAAGCGATGCCATCATCTGCACCCAGCTACACTGGTTTCTTAGTGGAGTCCGGAAAACACTGAAAGAGCCATGTCACCAAAACAGATGGCTGATTTAAGGTTACCAAGTACATTACCTATGAAGTCAAAAGATTGTTCTATCACTGATGCAGATCCAACACGTTTGCTTCTTTGCATCCTTCAAGCACAATTATAAACTGTTCTGCAAACTGGTTCT
This sequence comes from Turnix velox, assembly GCA_013400935.1. Classification (NCBI taxonomy): domain Eukaryota; kingdom Metazoa; phylum Chordata; class Aves; order Charadriiformes; family Turnicidae; genus Turnix; species Turnix velox. The sequence continues at coordinate 17,762 of VZTY01027167.1, read as the reverse complement.
GTCCTTAAATGGTTTTCCTCCTTTGTAAACTCAGCAGGTCAGGGGTGTTTTGAGTCTTAAACAACTTCTTTATGTTCTGGTTTAGTTCATAATACTAAAATAAAGGTAAATAATATGGGCTAATACTAGCTCTGTTTACACTCAATAATTATTTGTAGTGGCACACAGTATTGATACTTGATACTCACTTTGGGTTTCCCAAAGATGGATCAGAGATATTACAATAACATTCTGTATTTACATAGCACTTTCCCATCCTAAGAATCTGAAACCCTTGACTTGCTAGGTATCAGTAGCACACAAAAAAACCCTAGCAGCTTTCCTCCTCCAGCCAAACATGAAACTGAAGCAGCTCCATTAATAAAATGGAATAATCCAGGCCAATTAATTTCACTGCACAAGGTCTCCTATACACAGAAATTCAAAGGTCAGAAATCCTCAAGTAACACTAAATTCTAAGCATAGGGTAACACACAAAGGGCAGACACTGAGGTTTTTCCTTGATTTCATCCTTCTAACACTACTGAAGCTCCAAACAAGCGACACTGGTGACTACACATGTACCAGCCAGGGAAAGAGATCATTGGTTTCAATCAGCATTCAAAGAGAATACAAATAACAGTTTAATATTCTGACAGAGCTACTTTGGTATTGTTCTCCGAGTCATTTTCAGATCTCCCAAAATGCTTTGCACTTCTAAAGATGCAGGCTGGATGCCCTAATGACTCTCTCTCATTAAACCATTATCACTCATTGCATTTGCCCTTTCAAAGAACAGCTAGAAAGGGAAGTAGGATCATTATTTCGTTAGCTTCTCTAAGGCTTTCTTTATTATCATGACAGTCACCACTGGCTTCACAGAAACATCTCAAAGGATATCTCAATAATATACTGTATTTCCATAGCACTCTCCCATCCAAAGAATCTGAAGCTTTTGTCTCGTGTTAATCCATTCAAACTAACAAAGTCCCATGGGCCATATGGGGAAATATTATCACTATTCTAGAGATGAAGAAACTGAAAGCTTGTATAGATGATAGTTCGTTTTTTCAAAAGCAGGCATCTACAAATAGCCATTTCAGATTCTATAATCACCTACTGTATGGCTCGATATTCAAACCTGCTAAACCCATACCACCAAGCTGCCTAACTTGAAAACAAATATTTACAACAACAAAAAAAAAGGAAAAAAAAGGCAGCCTAATTTTAGAAATCCAAGCCTGAAGGTTTAAAGACATATAACCTACATGTGAAAAAGAACAGTTCTAAGCCCAGTTTTTAATCTTAACTTAAATCTCTCTCCTTTACTAATTACTCATCTTTGCAGCCAAAGACTTCTAACTGCAAATTAACTAGCCCACCCCCTTACAGCTGCTTGACACTACAAGCAAATCAGACACCCTATTTTCTCTCATTCCTGTGGTCAGAATAGGATACACTTCACAGCACATTATTAAAGACAAAAACGGGGAAAAAAGGTTGCCATTAAACCAAAATCTACTGACAAAAGACTCAGGGATACCACAGACACAGTCACATGCCAAATGATTGCCTTAACTTTGATTAGACCTTCTACAGCCAACTGATGAGATGGCAGATTTAAGGCTTCCAAGTATAGAATCAGACTGGTTGTCCTGACAGCGGCTCTATTGAAGCCTCATCCTCTTGGAAAGCTCCTACTACCTTCAGCCTCAAGTTGATACTTGTAGATTTCTTCTAACCACATGCACACATGTATGTCTAAAAGCGTTATTAACAATACTTTCATGAAATAACTTGTGGTAGCACAGAAACTCACACCATGGAATGGACTCTGGCTATACCTACAAAGGCTGTAAAAGTCCATCCATTTTGTCCCACCTGCCTTTACACTTTGATCTTACAACTTTCCGTCTACCCAGCTACTCCGCTTTACATCCTGCAAACCAAGCTGCTGGCAGTTCCCCAAGAAAGCACAGCAAAAAAGCAACAAAACTCAAGGGGCAGTCCAGCCTTGAATAAATCTTTGTCTACTCCAATTCAGTTTTATAATTAAGAGTTCCTACCAGACACAAGAAAGAATCTCTTTCCTAGCCTTGGTTAACATAAAGAAAGACTTGATCCAGCCTAACACAAGCATTATATTCGTATAACCAAATAAAAATAAACTTTCCTCACACAGGTAGGACCAGATAGCACCAGATTCTACATGTTCCCTTTCAAAAAGAAACATTTATAATGCAATTTATTTACCAGGAGAGTGCAAATTCTGCCCTTCTGCCCTTCCATTGATGGGCTGCAATGTTTTAACTTTTGCTGAAAGTGTTGTCCTACAGCCTGCCAGAGCAGGGCTCAAAGGGCACACCCAGACAGAGCAGCCTGGTCCTAACTCAGTCCACTGAGAGCTAACAAAATCCATGTTAATATTGTGATAAGACTCACTCATCCCAGAGATATGAAATAGAGGTGCTGAGAGAACAATATCTGAATAGCTCTTAGAGAGGCCTTTCCCTCAGATGGTTCCTATCTCAGGGCTCTGTCAGCCAGAGAAAGCAGATTTTATTTGTTTGCAGTCTCAGCTATTGAGCTATGGAGATACAGTATAAAATATATATCAGTCTCTCAGGAGAAAAAGCTGCAAGTGCTGGTGGCTGGGAGAGACAAGTCTACCTCCTGGCTTGTACATGTGCCACTGACTCTCCTGTCAGAGGGCTTTCTCCTCTGTGCCTGCAACTTTCCCCAACTGCATGTGGAGAGGTAGCAGGTATGGTTTTGGTTTTAGATTCTCAACTTCTTTCCTAAAATACCAAAGCTTATGCATTCAACTCCATATCAGACTCCCACTGCACACACACTCCTGTAGTCCCACGTTGGGAACTATGGTGGGGCCCAGCTCTGCTTAAATGAGCAGACTATCCCAATTCTCTATGTACTTCAGAGAGTGGCAGGAGCACACACAGCCCAGAATAACATTTGCTTTTTTTCTCATGTGCCAGCAAACTGACTGCAGTGTGCCTGTCTCTCCATACCCCCTAAACAGCTTCCTGATTTTACCCATTGGCCAGTTTTCTCCCAGTTTGACAGAGAAACAAAAACCCAAGAGAAACAAACTTTTCCTTGAGTTTCACAAAAAACAGCAGCCTGGAAAGGAGAGCAAACTTATTAGTGCTCAGAGAAAAACAGTGGCGTGAAACCAAATCCCATGAGATGACAGAGCAGGCACAACTCTCTGAACATCCAGCTGCAGGAAAACATTTAAACACAGCACACTACAAAGAACCCAACTGCACAACACAAGAAGTCAGGCTGCCAAACTTCCCTTGCCTGTGAAACGATTTGTTTCTGTCTCTCCCTTCTCTCCTTTTCCCTTGCTTCTTCTCAAGTTACTTTCCCTGAGATGAAGGCCTTTCTGAAGTCCAACCTGACCACCTTGTGTGGTGGTCCCAATGGTAAACCCCTTTGCCCAACTACCCTAGTGACCATGAGTGGCTCAGGGCTAAGGCAAAAGCTGTCTCAGAACTAATGCAATCATGCTGCTTTGCACCAGAGTCCCAGGCCAAACACAGAGATACCATGTGTGAAGCTGGTCCCACTAACTGACAGGCAGGGCAGACATCACCCCTTCTCTGAAAAGATATCAGCAAATTAACATGCTCTGGGCCTCTCTGAAGTCTCTAAGATAATTCCTTTTTTTCCCTTGCACCTTTTAGACTAGTTCCTGGCCCTTAGTGATGATGGCCGCCAGTAGTGAATAGCCTCCACTCCCAAAGTATTCTCATATTGAGATACAAAAGAGATAAGTGACCTGTCCTCTCTAAGAGCTGATTATGAACCCAGCAAAGCCAAAGTCTCCTTGGTGCCATGGTTCAGCATGAGCTGACAAAGAGCCACAGGGTGGCTATCTCATCCTTCCCACAGCTGTGGGAGAGAATTTTAAGAAAAAAGCTAAATCATGGGTTGAGACAAAGGCAGTTTTTAAGAGAACAGCAAGGGGGTCAGGAAAACAACAATAACAATACTTACAGAGGAATGTACAATCATTATTACAGTACCACCACTCACTGACAGGGACACTCCAGCCTACTCCAAAAGCAGCTACTTCCAGCTATGGACTGGGAATGACTCACATGGGATGGAATATCTGTCTCTGACAGATTCTGTGGAGAATTAACCCTGTTCCCCCCAGTACCAGGAGCATCCATATGTCTGGGACATAAACACCGAGTTGGTCCTGCAGCTCATCCAGCCCTATCTGGAGCTCTGAAAAGACATGCACTGCTTGCCTAGAAGTGGTAGACATGGTGCCATCCATGGCTGCTATTCCAGCTCCTCATGCTCTCCTCCTCAGTCTCTCTGTCTCCTTTTCCAACCTCAAGGCAGCCAGGGGAGGCCAAGTCCAGCTTCCAGATTGCAACAGTGCAGTTTAATTTAAGTTACAATGATGCAGTCCCAGAAAGATCCACTTTTACCAGTGCAAGTGTGTCTGGCTGACCTGGATGCATACAAGGATACTTTTTCAGGGAAGGAACTTGGGGAAACCAAATCCCAAAACCCCTCTAACCCACCAACCAAAGACACACTCACCATACCAAAACACAACTACAAAAAAACCATCCAAACAAAGAATGCAGCCATACTGGGCTGTACCTACTTATTGAACAAGATCATCAATTATTTGTACTCTGAGTCTTTCACTCAGCAGAGCAGAGTGTTTGCTATGCTGAGGGCCTGCTTTTACCCAATAATGATTTTGGAGTGCATGGAATAAAGTCAGAATATTTTACAACTATGAACTGAAAGAACGGCCTCCTTTTCCCACCATCCCACTGAAGAAAACTAAGGAGAATAAAGAAAGTCTGAGGAAGGGAACAGGAACTGAGATAGCATATGGCACTGCTTCCTGGAATAGCTTCCCAGCCTACAGCAATATCCTAAATTTAAGTTGATGCTTTGGGGGACAGGAGCCACCAGTGGGCTTTTAGTTCCATAAATCTGTCTAATCCTACAGGGAAACTTGGCAACTTCATTATCACATGTTAATGAATACTACAACTGTGTGCTGTATGAAGAGATGCTCCTTTTCGTTTCAACTTGATAATCCAGAACCTACTGCTTAACATACTTAACAAGTATGAAACCAGGGAGTCCCATGCTGCCATTTGTGATTTCATTGATTGTCATCATATTCCCTATGGATATTTTTTCCCACTTTGAAGACTCCCTGTTAATTTAACCATTCTTTGTACAATCTATTCATATCTCTGATCATTCCATGACTACTCCTTCTAGTCCAATTACATTCATTGCCATGGATGCCTCAAAGACCAACCTTTAACAGAAAATCTTTTGTGAAGAAAAAAACTCCTAACCAAGTTTAACAGCAAACACTGAGAGTATGTAAAGAGACCTAAATAAAGCTACTTCTTGCCATCATACACACGGTTTTATATTCTTAGTACTTCTACAACAATTAGCTATGATGGGAAAGTCCCATACAGGACTTTCTGAAAAGTTCTAAAACCAGGTTCTAAAACCAGAGATCCCACCAGATCATAGTTTTAACAGATCATAGTTTTTGAAATTTCTGTTGAAAAAAGAATTTCTTTTCCTTTAGTTTGCATGTCATCTAAACAACAGGATACACATCCCAATTTCTATTATAATACTAGAACCCCTCTTCAACCGCCTTTCTTTTGATGATAGTTCCCATCATCAAACATTCAAAAGATTTGAGAATGACCTTTATTGATAAATTTCAGTTTGCAATGTACAGTGGAGACTGGCAAGGCAAAAATGAGCTGACACAATTCATTGTGATTCACAGTTCAAAATGGAGGATATAGGAACTAACTAGGAACACTGGCTTCCTCTTTTTTCCTTGCAGAGTCCCCTTTGTTTTTGACAGTAAAAATATCCTCTCCTGTTTATTCAACACAAGCCTTTGGGAGGACCCTGGATATCTCTGAGGCTGGACAGAAGGATACAGAATATTCTACCTCTAGATTTATGGGTACAGGAAGCAAGTATCAGTCAGATTCCTGGTGGTTGATTGCTCATCAGCATCTCATTTGATCACTGTCCCACACAGCAGGAGAACTGTCCAAACCAGTCATTCCTTAGTAGACATGACTACTCAAGAGGGTCACGAACAGTCTCTGGAGATGTGGGTTTAGTCCACATCTATATTTAACCTAAACAAATGGTATGAACTAACTTCAAAGCCATATGTTTGCATGACTTGTTATATTCGTCCTGCAGGAACACAGTGGTGCTTTTGGTTTCCTCAGCAACCAGTCACTATCGAGAACAATAAGCCACTGCGTGACAAAATAACACCATCAGCACATGGTTTCTCCTTTCACAGCCTCCTCTCTAGTCTGCACCTGGACCTTCCCCCTTGCCTCCAGATGCACCACTTCTGTGCAAAGGAAATTTCAAATCTGAAGTAACCTGTGGAATCACCCTGACCAGCAAGAGCCTCTTTCAAAACACAAATGGGGAAGGTGGATGTGTTGCAGAAAGTGTTTTTTCTTGTAGGAAAAGAATGTAGAAAATGAAGGATCCTTGGCAAAGTCGAAGTAGTAGATGCCAGATCAAACCAAAGATCCACTTCAAGCACCAGAGTCTGATTTTCCCTGCTCTACAACTTTTAGAGGCAAAAGCAATGAAGAGTGGTGCCTCTTACTGTGATATTAAAATAACTCTACTTCCTCAGGCATAAGACTCCATCTTCTCTATACTATGGCCATTTATCTCATCTTAAAATAGCTACTTACAAACAAGCCCAATCCTGTTCATGATTTGTCGGTAACTACAGAGACTTAACTTCAGAGGATCACCAATTCCACCTAGAATTGGTGAGAAGCCATTGCTTTCTTAGGATGTTCTTACTTTCTTGAATGTAAAGGTAGACTAGAGCAACCAACACACACACGCAACTGTTAGATGGACAACACAAGGCAAGATGTATCTCACACTAACTGGATTAGAAAATTTCATGCACTAAACTGGCAACACAGATGAAGGGAAGGATCTTAGTCATGTGAAGTTGACATGTGAAGTCCATAATTTGTACCAATGCTCTTTGTTTTCAATGTTACTATTCTACAGGGATACATGTGAGAATTACTTCCAGGTGTCGAACACCAGGACTCCACTGTGCCTTGCAAACTGTAGCATTACTAAGTGAAGAGAGCAGAAATAGAGAAATGTAACATGGGTTTCTCAATGGTCACTGTCAGAATCGCTAATACAAAGACCTGAGGAAATGTGAAACAGCACTTCCCCTTATTGCACGCTTACCCCACTACACCACTGATGTCCTGCCGGCAATCCTTATTGTGGTCAGGCAAAACTGATACCTCCTATCAGAAATTGTACCTCACAGAAGCACAAACACGAAAGCTACACAGGCATCATGTGAAATCCATATCAGCAGTCTCAGCAAGGACATCAGAATCTGAATTACCATCTTACCATTTCTCATCCAAGACTGGGACACCACATCCCTGCAGAGACCACCTGAGACAGAGTTAAGCTGCCATGAAATAGGTACTATCTCGAGCTTCACAACAGACTCTCCTTTTTCTTCTCTGGTCATTTCACTCCCATGAAATCTATGTAAAAGAATTACTTTTGTACAATTAGGAAGAACTACATCTCATCATTACTCACTTCTCATTTGTACTGTCTATTAGATCTGACATATTTATCGTGTTCTTGATTTTGATGTATTCCAATTTTACAAAGAGGTGGTTTATGCATCCCTGATAAGGCTGCACACTGATTTGATTCCAGGCACTCGACTGACTCAGCAAAGATAGCTTGATAAGGCTATCAAGACATATTCAAGAAATTTTGTCTTGGGGACACTTTAATAGCCTCAAAGATAAAAGGAAGCTTTGATGACAAAGACTCATTAATTAATCAGATATTAATTAGATTATTAATTAGAAACAAGACCCTTCCCAGGCCCTTTTCTACTTTTATTACTATAGCTAGAAGTGCTTCTCTTAACAATTCTAACAATCCTCTTAAGTAGCTAATCATTTTAATTTTCATTATTTTGTAGCAAGAGGAATATGCTTTGAATGTACAATTTTCTGAAGCAATTGTAAAGATTCACTTTAACAACCATGCTACTAGATGCATTCAGACTCTTAAACATGAATTGAACAAAATGTTGAGGGAAGACTATGGAAGTGCCCCAACACTGAACTCCAGATTTCTGTGCTAGGTGTGGATGACAAGTCCTTCCAACCACTCAGAGAGTAAGTACACACTAGGCAATGAAAAGTATCCCTGATAGAGGCTCGCTCACACATCTAAAAGGGGGTGACAGGTGACTCAAATCTGTTTTCCACTTGGGATAACAGCATCGGTATCTATTCATGCCCTGAGATGGTGGCTGTGGCCAGGGTCCACCAGAAACTTGCCTTTGATACCTGTCTACCTGTTTTGGGATCGGTGTTAGGTAGTACTGTGGGGACATGAGACAAACCTGAGTTATCTCCAAGGTAACACAAGGCATTTTAACTTTTTCAGAATATCAGCAAATTTTCACAAAGCTGCCATAGCTACAAGAGAGGGCAGTGATAGAGATAGTTTAGCTCAGGTCCTTAGAAGTGGGTATTGAAAGTTGTCAACAATTCTCAAAGCAAGTACTATAGAAATGTGATACATTCAATCCCCACCTCAGCCAACTCCTCTCACACAAGCATTAAGACTACATGCAACTCCTCAGTCAAAAAGAACTAACTTAAACTTCAAACTGAGAGTTAGCTCCACTACTACATTGCAGAATGATGTTAAAGTGTGCTGAAAATGTGATTCTTATTCATATAAAGTCATGACCTTCACCTAAATAGACTTTATGAAAAGCTAAGCTGGTTCCTACTTTGCCACAGATCTCTTGGGTGGGTGTGATGTTTTTGCTAGTTATGCACAACATCCTTTGCTGTTGTTCAACTACCTAGGTTGAAGTACATTCCCCACATAGATGCAGACAATTCAAACTGTAAATAGAGATTCTAAATTGAGATTCACACTTCTTAACCATGAACTCATGACAAACCAACTGTTGATCATGCTTCTGACAGTACTGTCCATGGATCCTTGCTTCAAAAAGCAAACTGGAACAGAACTCATTAAAATATGCACCGTATCTTTAATCCTATTCTAAGCCAGCATGGTTCACTCACAGCCCCTGGACAGTTTTAAAGCAGCAGCACTTCAGGTCTTTCAGCGATAAGGACAGAAATGGCTTTTTTTTTTTTCCCCCCCCTCTCCTTTAGCTGGCCTGATGCTTCAAAAGGCAGTGAGAAAATGAGGCACTATACTACACATTCCTGGGGATACCACTGAAACCCCCAGGGATAATGTCAGCATGCTCAACTTTTATCAGGTAGTCTACAAAAGCCTGTGATTAATTAGCAAATAGTGGCAGGTCATCATTGGCCATTTCCTTATCATTTTTAGCTGCCTTACCAGAAGGCACATGGTTTGTGGTTTGTTTTAACATTCGAGGAATGAATATTCCTGCACGCTGAACAGTAATGCTCTGCTCCAGTAAATAATTTCCTAATCAACCACTCAATGCAGGGGCAGGTCTGCAGACTTGCCTGTGCAAAGGGCCACAGATTTTGCTCTGAGGACAGAGGAGAAACTTAAATATGAGTACAAATAGAAAGGTTCACACAGTGCCATGATTTCTAGTGAAAGCATTCAGTTATGACCAAGATGTCAGTAAGCAGTGCACAGACATGCTGGGCATAACAAAATTTAGGGAAAGCTCTGCAGTTTAATGCAAAGAATCACAGCAGGGATAAGTGGTCAATACCACGGAGCAGATGAACTTCCTTCCCTCACCTCCATTCATTTAGAAGAACTCTGGGAAAGCATCTGGACAACAATCTGCTGGATTCACACTACTGCCTTGAGTACACTGCTTGATTGCTCATGTTTCAACATTACATGCTCAGATAGCATATGTTTGAAAGAAACTATTTATTACATCCAAAACTGGAAGCCTCTATAGAGTACAGCATGCTTCTCAGAACGTTGACTCCATGCAGCCCCATCACCTACTTTTAAATAAGTACCACAGTGGACCTGAAACCATTTAGTAAGCTGAAAATATAAACAAAAAGGTGAGACAGAAAAATAGCCAACCTTTAATTAAGCTTTCCCCAATATGCTCTTCCCTCACCCCCACCAATAGCCCTTTAATCCCTCTATTCTGTGCTTCTATTTATCACAGCCCATGCAGTTAAAAATGCCTTTTCCCAGACACCTTTTCAGGCACACACATTTATTTGTGTTTAATTCAGATATAGGGGAATACTTTCATGGTAATGAGCTACAATCATGGATCAATGAAGTTCATATTGGGACTTAAGTGCTATGATTACTGAAAGAGAGAACACAAGAGAGAGATATTACATCATATACATTTGCATCTCTTTTATGCAGCTGCTGAGTTTTAAAACAATGTATTTGTAATAACTGGAGCAATGTGGCAAAATAGCAGCTGCTTTTTCAAGCCAAGAGTAAGTGCACATTGGGAGTGCTCTCTGAAAGGCTTATTTCTTTTCCCATACTTTGCAACATAACTAAGGATGAAAATGGAGAAAATATATAATGCTGACTTTTTTGCTAAAGTCATTATTTTGTAAAGATTACAGTTTAATAACTCTAGTACACAAAATATTTTCATGAATTAATCTCCTTCCCTCACAGATAATGTCAAATGATAAACATGGGCTTTTTTAACCCCCACCTTCTTTCTTTCTTTTTTTAAAAATCTCATTCTGCCACTACTTATCAGTGTCCCTCTGCAAAAGTGGGGGAAAATGTTAAATGTGTTGCTGGGAACAAGATCTCATCCTTAATGACACCATCAATAATTGCTGTCACAAGCTAATAACACGACTTGCAACCTTACCAAGAAGATAAAGAGGTAGATTTTTTCAGATCGTGGTTTCTAGACAGGCCCTAAATGGGATTTTGCTGTGTGCTTTTCAGTGCTGTATGGATAGCTCCGAGGGAAACTAAAAGGCTGAATCCAGGGAGGAAGTACTAAAGCTAGGGTTGTGTTCTAAAAATCTCAGAATGGCACTGTTTCCAGAAAGCAGAATGGAAATACAGCCAAGCACTGTCCTCACAGCAGAGGTTACACCTCTGATGGCAGTTCCCTGGGCACCAAGGATGTCCTGAAGCAGCTGCTTCTTCACGAGTCAGAGAGATTCCAGTAACTCCTCAATCAGCAGTACCAAAGTGGCCTTTGCACCCCACTCCACTGAGAAGTTAACTGTGCAGCTACGACCTTGCCATCACAATCTAGACCCCATTAAAAGAATTTATATTCCAAGATGATTTTAAAGAGACTGAATTTCTCCTAGTTGAAATCTGAGGCTTGAGAACTTCTCTACAAATGTCAGCAGCCTGTGAGCCTTGGTATTGCCTGCAAACTGCACAAATCTGTACTTACACCAGTAAGGTGCAAACAAGCAACAGAGCTCCTGCTTTCCAAGAACTTGTTAATACACCAGAGGCCAGATACTGAAAATCTTTATGTATCTGCATAACATCAAATCAAGAACAGGCTGGTTGCTTGAGTGCTTCTCTGCACACTGCTAATGCAACCAAGTTCAGATCTGAAGAGGGAAAAGAAGTATCACAGCTATCCTCAACTTCATCTGGCAGTAGCAACTCCAGAGCGCAGGTGCTTGGGGTCACTATGATTTCTCAGGTGACTGAATTATTAATTCCCCAGTAGAATTAGTATATTAATTGAGATAAAACAGTGAGGAGGGGAGAAGCATGCTTGGATATAATCTTTAATTTTATACATTAGAATCTCCACATGATTAATATTCAACGTAGCAAACTTAATTCTTACGCAACACTAGTTAAAACTCCCATCAAGAGTTTTGCATGACACCGTTTCTTTTCTGGTTTAGGAATGGGGATATTCCTCTCAGGAGTAAGCACAATTCAGACTCTCCCTCCTGAGCATTCCAGCGGTGGAACCTTTCACCAGTTTCACCACTCTACCTTCATTTACCCTGTGATATCAGACAGGGACACCATTCAGCCTCAGAAAAGCCCAGACATGACTTGTTAGTCAGATTCTCCAATGGCCCAGTATTGTAAACACACTGAGACATGAGCTATCGCTGAATTTGGCAGGGGGAAAGTGAGGATAAAATAACAATTCCATAAAGCATTTTGCCTCATCTTTTTTAAAAAAGGTTATGTAGGAGAAAGGAGAGGGCAGCACTGAGGTGACAGCAAAGCCTAAACTATGGATCCCCCTCAGTTCCGCACTGCACCTAAGAGCACATTTTCTCCAGAGTCAATTATTCTGATGATATTTTGCCCCCACAATACAGCAGACCAGTCCAAGTTCACATCAGGACAGTCAACTCCAAGACTCTCAGCCTCTAAGAAAGAGCACCATCTCAGAAACAAGGGGTGATTTCTTCCATGCACAGAACTGGGAGGCATGAGGTCATACTCAGTTCTACCCTAGCTCTACCTCAGCACCAACCTACCTCCCTGCAATCTTCATACAATCAGCATGATATCTGTTCATTTAATCCACAGCACAAGAAAGACATCTGCTGCACTGCAAATGACTGTCAAGAACCACTTCCTTGGAGAACAAAGGCCATATCTGATGATCCAAGCAGGTCTCAACTGCTGGTTCCAAGACCATTACACAACTGTAAAATAATTTTTCCAATGGCAGCATCATGCTCTGAGCAGGAGAGGCAAAGCAGATCCTATCATTCCAACAAGAAAAGAAGTGGAAAGGTACAGTATGACAGTGTCATCCATAATAACATGACTCTTCTGCATGTGCCTAAGGAAGCTAAGCTTTTCTGCACTGCCTTACCTTCACACCAGCACATAAGTAATGCAAATCAATCGTTAAGCAGTATTTGTACTACAGACTACAGTAATAACTTGGAAGAACTTGTTTAATATAGGAAGACTTAGTGGAGCAGATGAATGGCTCTGACATGATATCCATGGGATAGAAATTCAATTAAAAACTCCAAGTAGCACAGGAGTGGTAGTTATTGTTCAACATGTACCATGGGGCCTCTGCTGAAATACAGCTATTAGCTGTACTGGTTGAAAAATTCCAGTTTCCTTTATGGCAATCTGTTAGCTTGTAGAAAGTTAAATTAATAACAACACAGAATCACTCTCACATTATGAGAACACAGCAAAGCCAAGGGCTAGCTGCGTATTTTATAATTATGGATTAAGTGCATTATGGCAAGGAAATTAAAGAGATGCCACAATTACAATAAAAATGAAAGACTGTCTAGCTGTAAAGGCTGGTGGAGTGACTATCACATTGTGCTCATCCCTTTCCTCCCCATCACAGTTCTGTAGGATGTTAACAATTATTGCTAACAGCAGCACCTACACTGTTCAGCTCTTATTGGAGATAGACTTACATGAGAAGGTACTCCACTCCCGTTAACAGCATCTCAAACTCATCTTTAGTTTGGGAAAGTCAGTTTTGCCCCCCAGAGAACAAGGAAAAGAAAATGTAAAGAGATATATATATATAAATAGAAGGAGGACAGAACTTGGTGGGAAATAGCTCCTCGAGTTCATCCAACTTTTGCCAAGTCCCAAGAATCCTAGGGAGTGAAGAATCAAGAGCAACCAACAAGAAACCGGCACAAATATTTTTTCATTATATCCACAAGGGAGCATGCTCACATCACTGATTTTCAGATAATCTGCTTCAGGCTTTCTACCCCACAAGATGGGAAGAAGCTAGGTATGAATCATCCTGTAACTCTAAGCCTGCATCTTAACGGTCAGTCCTCACTAACAGAAGTAACTAATGGGACAGCTAGGTGACTAAATATCCATGACATCTTTTGGATGCAGGTCTTTGACTACTTTTTGACATACACCTAATCACCAGGAAGCCTGCAGCATACCAAGAAAATTACAATGATGCCTGACAGCCCCAAGTAACCAGTCAAATCATGGCTGCATTTACTCAAAAGCAACATCCCTTCCCTTTCATCATTCACCAGTCATCACTTCCTGATCTGAACCACCCTCACAATTGTGTCTACAGCACACAGTATCACACTAGAAAGTGTTATCAGAAGGTCAGAAACAGGTGATCTAAAGGAAACTCGCCCAGGCAACAATGCAGCGCTTTCCTCCCTTTGTTCATCTAAGGGAAGCCTTCTACTCAGGCTATGTTCAAGAGCCACAGCGAAATCAGACTGAACTAACTCAGAAGGACAAGCTTTGTCTCTGGGCTCAACAGCTCTTGCAGAACAGCACCTTCTAGACTCTCTTAACCAACCCCAACAACACATTTTTGCCTTCCCTGAGAGGATCATCTTCCTTCAGTTCATGCAACCCTCTGGCCTCTTTTCACAGAGACAGCCAACACATGGGATGCCTTGGGGTAGCTCAAATACTCATTCCCTTGGGGTTTCTGGTGCTAATGGTGAAAATCACACTGGTCTTCCCAGAAGTAAAAAACAACCAAGGTGGAAAAAACCAACAACAACATTAACAAAAAAACAATCCAAAGCCTCCACAAAAAAAAAAAACCAAACAAACAAAAAAACCCCCCACAAACAGACATGAACAGACACATGCATACTTATAAAATCTGACTTGGAAATGCGGCACTTGAATAGAGACTATTTCAAGTCTCTATTCTCAGGATTTCCTGACCTCATTTCTAACACTGGACATCTAAATCCATGTTGTCAAATTTGTATCCGTCTTACCTTTTCTGAACAGAAAAAAATGAATTCTTAATCTTCCTTTTCACTCCTTGCATAAGAACATTGTCGTTGCCGCTGTTGTATGAGCAAGTACAACTACAGATTCCTTTCTGCAAATGGAATACCAGACCCTGTAGAAATAACCTTTCACGGATGGCAAAGTTCACTGGCAAAGCACAGTTTTTTCCCTGCCAGGAGCTAGATACATTGCACCACTCAAAATTTAAACCACCTTAACATTCATCTGTAATAACATGTGACAGCTGCCATGATTCTAAGGCTCCTACTAGAACTAGAGATCTCAAACCAGTCACTTGGGTCCATCTGGTTTGACAAAGCAATTTCAGGGTACTACTGTCTTGGTTTTTACATATCCTAGTTCCCAGCAGCAGACATGAGCACAGTGCAGAGCGAAGTAAGAAGTGGTGCAGGTAGGTACTCTGCAAGCAGCTCGTCTGCCTCCAGAAAATTAAGGGATTATTTTAGTATGCCAGATTAGGTTTTGTTGCCGAGTCAAATATTTTTACAGCTAGTCTTTCAATAGAGATTTCAGTTGCTCTCAAGAGCTGTGATTATTATCTATGCTGTATAAACACAATCCCTAAGCAAATGAGGCCATGTTGCTTTATTAAAATAACTCTTCAAGCCTAGTGCCCTCCTTCATAAATGCTGCAAGTGTCAGAGGGTAGGGACTAGGGGAGGATGAAAGACTTCTTACTCCCTGTCCTTCCACAGAGTTCAGCAGATGGACTATGCTAAATAGGGAAGGGTATGCAGGTTAACAGACAATCTTTTAAAGGAGAAGCCTCTGGAAGTACTCAGATATATTGGAGACGATGCATGGAAGAGGGCTACATCGTGCTTAGGGACAGTACAAACACAGTTCTGCCAGCAGCAATAAACCAGGCGAACACTCTTTCCCCATCACCACCACCCCAAGGAGTTACTACCCCTGTCTGGAAACACTCTCTAGGATCATGAAAACATTTTGTTGCCAACTCTTCTGTGTCAGTTTCCCCACTGAACACAGAAGATATCGAATTCATCTTTGCACAAAGCATCTTCTGAGCTTATTTGCATACATAAAATAGCTAGAGTCAAATCAGCACAGAAAAGCAAAAGAAAGCCACAATTCAATCAGTTCCCTAGGTTGCATTCAGATCTGTCAATTACAAGAACCTCACTCAGGCACTTAACTGAAGAATCATAACTTTCATTTAAAAAGCATGAAGAGCTCTTTGACCACCTGCTGTCCAAGACTGCCAGGCCATTGGTCTGTGCAGAGAAATCATCACACTTCCATTGCAGATGAGCTACAGTGGTATCATCAGCATGGCCCTGCATCAGCAGAGGGACAGCAACAGCACCAGGATCTGCACAAGCTGCCTGCTGGCAACATGGCCAGGGCTCCCTCAATGCACAGAGTGTCTGTGTGCAGAGCAAACAAGCCAGCAGTCTCGTCTGTCATCATCTGTGCCCGCCAGCAACTGCCCTCCACTTCTACCATGTCAGCTCAGCAGCATCCTAACAAAGAAAAAGAAATCCTTCACTTGCTCCTGCCACACACTTACCTCACCTTCAATCCCCAAACATTGATAGAAAGGATTAAACCGAGTGCTGCTTAAAATAAAATGGATATAGGATTCAAAACCAATTACCAACGCATAATCTTGCTCAGATGGGCATGCTAAGAATAATTACTATCCACAAGATGAATGCTTGTTGCAGACACATTACAGAAGACTGCATAATTAAATTTAGCAACCGATTCTCATTTTTCTACCATGCAATTCACATTTAAAAGCTCACCTGCACGCATTTGGGCAAGAGCCACTTGGGAGTTCATGTAGCAGTTGAAAGTTTGGGGAATAGCTAAACCAGGAAAATAAAAAATAGCAGGAAAAACAATCAGCTTGTCACCACTAAAAAGAAGGGGGCAGTAAAATCCTGCTCTGGGCATTATTTGCCCTTTAAAGTAACATCCTCTGAGAAAAGTGAAAGTATCTTTGATGTCAGCTTACACTCGGTAGAAAAATTGTTCTTAGAAGGGAACAAATCAATGCAGAAGCAAGTGCAGACAGTGAACAAGGCACAGCCTTCTCAAGCTGCTGGATGCAGTGTCCAAGAACAGCAAAGACAATCACTGCCACCACACACCAACAGCTCCATCACTTTGCACCCACCTTCCCTTTTCCACTCAGCCAAGAGATAAGTAACACCAAGTAGAGATGTGCCAGAGAGGTTGTCACATCAAGGATACCTTTACTCTTCTGAACTCATGCTGTTCCATTCATAAAATTGTTAGCAGAAAGAAAAGTAATTTTTTCTTGGCTTCTCTGCGGTCTGGAGGGAAACATAATGCCCACCATGGCATGCAACCTGACAGGCAGTTTGTAATTATGTGCCAACTACCACAAGTCCTGCCAGCCCAGCTCCTGAAGTGCAGCACCAAGGTCTTCTTTCCCAAAGCTGGTTCTCTTCTCCCAATGGCTCTCTCCAGCCCCATGGATGCTCTTTCAAAAATTGCCAATGACATTTTCAGAGAAGCTGATTTGTGGTAACAACCAAGTTCCAGACAAGGTTCTCCAGAGAGAAGGATCTCCAGGAACAAAACTAGAAGCAGAAATCTATTTTCTTAATGACTGTGGACTCATGCAAGGACCTTCTAGGGACTAGGGACTTCTAAAGAACTATTGGACTCTAAAGTTAAAACCAAATATTATCTCTAAGTCTTATTACTATTCTACAGACATTCATTCCATATCTCAGTCATTTTTAAGGTGTTTTAATAGATGCAACTATGAATGTTTAGCTGGAAGATACTGGCATTAACCAAATATTCACATGTGAGAAAATACACAAAGACCAAATGAGAATACCAGCATATCAATATTAATTTCATTAATTATTTTATATAAATACAACAAGATAATGAATTTATCTGTTAGGGATCTCAAATTAATCCAGCAGATCTATTCTCAATTCACTAACCAAAAAAAA